>OX155963.1:10640560-10755035 GCA_944548615.1 Micropterix aruncella | reverse complement strand
TTAGACTTCTGATATATGTTGGGACCTTGTTATAATAACACAGGCTTTGGTGAAGGAAACTGTTGCGCACTTACTATGTAAGCTATAAGCTTTAAAAAATGCTTCCAAAAGTATTTATTCCAAAAGCAATTCAGGATTTCGTATTAATTGTTTTTGAAAGTAAAAATAAACATTATAAATAGGATAAAACGAATTTACCGCGTGAAGTTTGTAACACCCGATGTTTCGGCGACTTTACAGCCGCCGTTGTCCAGGGTAGACTAAAATAACGTCAATCGTCATCCGTTATTCTGCGGGTAGGCGGCAAACAGCTTCTGTAACTCCGCATCTTCCGCAGGAGATGGAATATGGCAATGATGTCCTTAGGAAAAATGGTTACGGAAAATATTACGAGACACGCACACGATCCAATAAAGATAAAACTCAGAAACCCAGCAGATCACAAGAATTCTTACCATACTTCAAGGGCGTGACAGATCGAATCAGTGAGATGCTAAACGAATTCGATATAAAAACGATCTTCAAGCTATCCCAAAATGAATATTATTTACGATCTTCAAACTATCCCAAAATTAATATTATAGGTTGTTTTGAATAAGCTGGAGGGTCTGATAAATATCTACCTCGTGTATGTTTTTAACATGTGAAAGTTGAACCACGTTAACTGCTTTCGTGAGCAACTTTACCGTCCTCAAACGACAGCACCGTCCTCGATTCATCAGGGTGGACGATGAATTAGTCCAATACAAAAAAACGGTCAAACACCTAGGTGTTTGACCGTTTTGAACTTGACCAACGAATGACGATGCAAGTTCACACGGACGAAGTGATTGAAAAGGCGAAAAGAGTGCGAGGTGGCCTGAGTTCCATCATCGGATAACATTCCCGAATCGATGCGTACATCAACCTGGCTGTTATCTAAGCATGTCTACTCCCGATTCTCGACTACGAGGTGGTGCAGCTGCTGCCGCGCTACAGCAAGACGAACCTGCTGAAAATAGAACGCCAGTACAGAATGGCGCTGAAAACATCCGGACAGACGTCTCTGCAGGGAGACGCTCTTGGAGATGCTCGACACAGATCCATGGCATCTCAGGGCGCAAAACCTGAACGAGGACATGCTGCGCAAACTGGCTCAACTGCACATCCAAGATCCCAAGGCGCCAGGCGATCGGTACCTCGGCCACGGTCAACACAACGCGATGCTCACGAATATTCGACTTGGCCAAGTTGAGTACGTGAAACGCGCAGAAAGAAAGCGGCAGGTCAGCAAACGACCCACCGCTCCCCAACCGCGACTTATCTAGAGACCCAAGTCCGCGAGTGGCCAAAAGTGCACTAAAATAAAATTTATATTACGTTACGATTATATTAAAATTGAACATAATTTGGACAATTGATCTTCGACTTCGCTAACATAGTTTGTAAGTTGTACATATAACGTAGATCGTAGCTAACATAGATCGCAAGTTGTACATATATCTTAGATCGTAAGAACATAGTAAAATCAGACTAACAAGCGAATAAACCTGCGGAACTAACATCTTCTCTCGTGGAGGCACCACTCAGAATGCTTGCGCATCTACTGGTGACGTTCGTAGTCAGCTCACACACACAAGTGCATGTACAAACGTATAACACAAAATGTATATAACACGAAAGGGGCAAATAATTTAATTCTGATTTTGATTCTGATTCCTATTCGCGATCGAAGAAATTTGAATACGTTGTCGCTACTCTACAACATACTCAATAACCCCACTTCACCCTCCTAACTCAAGGTGAAATTCCACCCTTTGGGAGGCCACTGTTTTCCACTTCGATCAAGCCGGGATAACACACTCGCCATTCCGTTACCTCAACACTTTTACGGTCCATTCTGCTCGTTAATGAAATCAGCTCCAACGCTCGTTGCTCGCTTTCAAAACTTATTGAAGAAACATATATTTTCACACAGTCTTTAACCAAATTAAGTAAAAAAGTAAGTAAAAAAGTCTGCCTTAGAACAGGCCTAGGCCTAGTTAGGCGACTGTGTCAATCATAAAAATAATGTCGCATCAATTTCTTGCTAACATCTTAATCAAATATGACATTAACTTTTTACTAGATGTGTTACTACTAAATAAAAAAAAATATAAAAAAAATACCTCATACTATCCTATCCTTTATTCTTCCATGGGAAAAAAATAGTATAAAATTGTATATTGTAACCTTGGCGTAAGTAATTGTCATATATTTGTAGAAGTTTACTTTTAATTTAACTTTATTACTTTTGTATGTATTGTATGGTGGCAATCAAGAATTGGTTTATCAAATGGTTGACTGTAAGATATCGCTATAGCGATAAGTCGTCCATTTGTGCATAAATTGTCTTTATTTATGAGAAACCAGTATAATATTCGTTAAGTAATATTTTATAGCACAATAAAGTTATTATATTCTATTTTATTACACGACTGCCCATAAAAATAGGAGTGTAATGTGTTCATAGTTTATCTATGTATGTTTTCCGTTTCTTTATTCCACCATACCCTCTAAACGCTTTAACCGATTTAAAATCATGTAGTATCGTTAGAATCTCTATGTCATTCAGAGTGTCATCGGGTACCTTAACTGTCCGAATATCAAATCAGTAGTTGTCTAAATGTCCAAACGTCCAAATGTCAATAAATTAATATCAATATATTGTGTTTAGTGTCAAATTAAAGGTCTGATTGGTAAATTTTTCTTAACATTTATTTATTTATTTATTTATATAAGTAATGCAAATATTAAAAATAACAGTAAACAATTTCAGCGTAGGAATTATGCATAGAAATACGTTCAAAATTGAGTCAAAAACAGAAAAAATAATACATTGCTTAGTCTAGTGGCAACGTCACCTAACTAGGCCGGGACCTGTTCTAAGGTAAACATTTATTTTTGAATGTGCTTGCACAAATACCGTGTTTATAAAAATGGCATATATTCCATGTATGCACAAAATAATGGAATTGCAAAACAATATTAAAAATGACTAAATACCTAAATTAAATAGTTAAATTAAAGTTAGAAGTGGAAAATTAAAATGACAGCAAATAAATTCAATCAGAAAAAAAAAACAATTTAAAATAGTAAAAATTAGAATAAGAATAAAAATAGAATAGAATATATATCTATATGTATAAATATAGATATATATCTATAGAATATATATCTATACCTATGTATAAATACATAAACCACGAATATTTCATAAAAAACGTAATTACAAAAAAAACGATAACTTCACTTTCTGTAACAGCAGCCCTGTTTTTTTATTATTTTTACACGACTGCCCAACAAAAAAGGAGTGTTCAGGGTTCACCTATGTAAGTTTTCCGTTTCTTTATTCCACCATAACTTCTAAACCCTTAAACCAATTTAGAAGTATGTAGTATTGTTAGAATCTTTATGTGATCCCGAGTGTCATAGGGTACCTTAACTGTCCAAATATCAAGTAAGTAGTTGTCTAAATGTCCAAATATCAATAAAACATAAATATATCGTGTTTAGTGTCAAATGAAAGGTCTGATGGATTACATTCCGGAAATATACATGTATCTATACGGGGTGTTATTACTGCACGGGTATTTTTTTTGTGGGTGAATCAGTACAACGAAATAAGCAACTTTTGATAAAACATTTTGGAAAAAACTAAAAAAAAAATATAAAACGAAGAAATAAATCTTTTTTGAAATATTGATTTTTTTTTTAATTTTTTTTTTAAATAGCATGAAAAGCTATGATCACGATGCGCTATCTAGCGGTTGGTACAATGTTGCTGATATTGTCGACTTATTACCTACCGCTAGATGGCGCAGCGCGTTCAAATGCTTCTCAAACCTTTATTTAACAGTCAACTTCTTCAAATTTACAAGCTTTCAAAAAATCAATAAAAAAAAATTTTTCAAAAAAAAACAATTGTTTTGGTTTTTTTCCAAAAATTTTTAATCAAAAGTTGCTTACCACATTGTACTGATTCTCCCACAGGAAAAAATGCCCGAGCAGTAATAACACCTCGTATATGGATAAAAACATAAACCACAAACATTTCATAAAAAACGTATAAAAAATAAATACAAAATACAATAGCTCACTTTCTGTAATGGCAGTCGTGTTTTTATTTTTTTTATATATATTTACTTGTTCTATTTATCACTCACCTCAGTGTTTCTCAATGATACTGTCGCTGTGAGTCAAGACGCCTGGTGTGACAGGGTCTTTAGCAGACCGCCTATCCTCTGTACGGCAAGGACAATTGCAATAGGTACTCCACTTTTCGCCCAGTATCAGATTTGCAATTCAATCGCATGCTTCGCAGAGACAAAGAGGGAAATTCCCTGTATTGTTTTTGTGGCCGAGCGGAGCGGAGACACAGAGTGATGGGCGCGCCATTATTGTAATGACCCTTCGCCGTAATTTAAGTGATAAACAGCCTATAATACGCGGATTTAGGAGGCCGTAATGTGTTTGGCGATCGGTTATGCTTCCGCTGTTTGGCCGACGGATCGTCCGATTGGGGGGTAGTTTTGGCATAGTAATATTTCCTCTTTCGGTAACAACGCTATCGTTTCAGGCCGTCCAACACACTTTACGGTAGGAAATTACTCGATGAGGAAAAATAGAGCAAAAACAGCTCATTCTTCTTTATCATGCTAATAATTATAAATAGGATAAAAACGAATTTACCGCGGGAATTCTGTAGCACCCGACGTTTCGGCGATGTTGCCACCGCCGTTGTCCAGAGTAGTCAGGCCACCGTTGATAGTCTTCCCTGGACAACGATGGTTGCAATATCGGGTGCTAAGAACCTCACGCGGATAATTCGTTTTTACAAATGAATGGCGATTAGCTCGGGTTGCGTACGGCAAAATGTATATAAATTTATATTTACATTTACATTTACATTTACATTTACATTTACATAGAGCGGGGTTTACTATAGAGCTATAGCATTACTATAGAGCGGATTACTATAAAGCGGCGCACATTTACATTTATATTTACATTTATATAAATTTATATACATTTTGTATACATTTTGCCAAGGCATCCCTTAAGGGACGCCTCACATTTGAGGGGTTCCGACTTCAATAAAAGGAGGAGGTTATCAATTCGGTTGTATTTTTACTTTCTGTGGAAGCACTTCTGTTTGTCTGTATGTGTGTATTCCTTAACGATAGCGACGAAACGCTTCATCCGATTGAGCTGAAATTTGGCATGCAGGCATCAATTGATCATGGCATGAGCTGAAAAGATTGTGGTTTCAATCCGTCCACCCTGGGTTGGCTCCCGACGAGCCAAACTATATTAAGTTATAGTTGTTTTATATAGGAATTTAATCAAAACTTGAGCGGAAAAGCTTTAGGGTTTTGCGGTGTTTTTAATGTTAGGTAGTACAAACCTGATAATTGTTCAATCTATTACAAATTTGATAACTGTCCAAATATCAAGTAGTTGCCTAAATGTCCAATTGTCAATAAATTTACATAAATATATCGTGTTTAGTGTCAAATGAAAGGTCTGATTGAGTACCTGTCGGAAATATACATCTATCTATATAGATAAATACATAAACCACAAATATTTCTTGGAAAATCCGTAATAAATACAATAGTTCACTTTCTGTAACCGCAGTCGTGTTTTTTATTCTTTTTAAATATATTTACTTGTTATATATATGCACTCTATGCTTGCGATGAATATATTTCCGCTAATGTTCGAATGACGTTTATATTGCATGACGTGGTGTCCTTTGTGGCTGCCTAGGCTACAATGGCTCCCGCCCTTATTCAGTCACGTCATAAGCGAATTTGTCAAAGTGCCGGACGTCCGTCACGTCCAGCCGGTTGATTTGTAGGTAAACCACATTCGCCACCTTCCCTCATCTATTTAATGGTCAAGAATCGCCACCACCACCACAGCCCATGACGTCATCACGCCAAATGACGGACGTGTAATTTATTAGAAGTTATAAGAGGTGTAGCAACACGGGGAGAAAACCCTGATTTGGCCGCCTTGTCGGTGTTGACTACGAAAATAATTATCAGCGTACACTGAGAAATGTATTGGATTGATTCATACATTAGCATTTTGTTATTACAGTTTTAAACAGAATAACGATGTTTTAATCGCAACTTTGTTGAATTACATGGATTTTTGTTGAAACTCCATTACTCGAGTATATGTATCAAAATTTTCCGTATTGTTAATACGGAAATAGCAGTATACCGTAGTTTCAACGTGATTAATGTGTCCGACTATATCCGTACGCATCCTACTACATGCTGTCATGTTATAAGAAGCGAGATCGCAGGGTTTCGACGTTATGAAATAACATTATGTTTTAAAAAATCACTAACCGATTGGTTGTTGGAGGTTTGAATGATAGTATTTAGTACTTAGTATTTAGTTTTTACCATGATAATTTTAAATGACTATTATAGGTATGTAAGCGTTATATCAATATGTAATTGATTTATATATGTATATTATTTTAGTTTTAATTTTAATTTATTTTGATTTTATTATTATCTTCGTATACATATATGTATGTGTATTTGTGGATATATGGATATACATTTTATCTATAGATGTATATGAGTATCTATATTTGTATATGAGTAAATATTTGTAGTTTCATATTTGTCGATTTAAAAATAAGTACTAACTATAGTTTAAGTTGACAGTGCACACTTAATATCGTCATTAAAAGTCTGCATTAGAACAGGCCTAGGCCTAGTTAGGCGACTGTGTCAAATATTAAAAATAATGTCGCATCAATTTCTTGCTAACATCTTACTTACACATATAACATTAATTGTTTACTAGATGTGTTACTAATAAATAAATAAAACATGTAACGGTTCGCAACATATATAATTTTGCGACTACCATTAATTTACACGGTAACATTTATCGCATGAATTCTGTCTGACCTCATTAATAACATAATTAATCAGAATTCATAAATGCGTCTTTCCCGCTAAGCATTTTTTCAAACGTTTCTTTCAATACACGAATGTACAGTCTGACGTCAATTTGAACTTTTCAACGTCAAAATATTGGCTTTATAAACCGCAGTTTTTCATGTGTAAAATCACTCTCGATCACACTCTCGTCACTCATTGGTAAGCGTCTCTGCATAATTAATTAAATAAATAATAAAATGTTAAATACTGATGTTTGTGTTTCTCTACTCCCTTGTCCGCTGAGGAAAAATCGACGTAAAATTGGAAGCCTGGTTTCCGCACAGCATCGGAAAGAGCGACCAGGCACTCTTCTAATAAACATTACAGCAAACTATCGTCACCCCAATACCGTTACGCGTCATGTTAATTCGTACGTATGGACTACAGTCCGATTTATATACGTAATCCTAGTTGAAACATGCGTATTATCATGGATTACATGTATATATTTTTCACAGTGTATATACCAGAGTTGCGTATTGCCTTCTCAAGAGCCTCATAGTCAAAGCACAGTATTATACTGTGGTCAAAGTAAGGGTAAAAGAAATCCTTGTTGACATATGCGTATTTCCTTGAATGACAACGTCATATTTTTCTCAGTGTAGTAAGTACATTTATTAAAAAAAATGTCGTTGCTGTAAGTAAAGTCATTCTCTATATTTACAGCCATACTAGGGGAGTCAATTCCACGGCGCACCCTGATTTAATAATGATAATAATAACTGTTGTTTGCAGTTAATAATAACAGTAAAATTTAAATAATTTACAGAAATATGAATATCTTTTAGCAGGATGTGCCAGATCATCATCAAAGTTTATTTTCATGAATTTGACTCTTGTTCTTTTAACTGCTAGGGCCGGCGACTGCTGGGGAAGCCACAGAATGATTGCTACGGCGTCTGTAGATACGCATTGTTTCGTCCCATGTGTCTCGTGGTCTCGAATATGGTCTCGTTCTGCTTGTTGGCATAAACTTGCAACTTCAGAAAACTTTACAAGAAAAGTCTAGCGGGGTCAATCGCACGATCATAGTGGCCAATTCACTGCATCTTCTCGAGAGATAACCATACACTAACAAACACTCATTTCGGTATTGCCATGGCGATTTGGTATCAATGACTGAATAATAAACAACAGATTTGACGGACGCCGCTTAAACAACATAGCCGCCAAAGACTATCAATATCGACACGACCTTATAGAGCAACACTATAAAATAAGCGAGTTGGTAGGAATACATACTCTTGGTATAGCGAAATTGATTTTACATAACTATGTTGTAAGCCTAATGTGGTATAATTAATTTTTGAACAGATTGACATATTTTTAAGTTGTAAAAACAATTAATAATAAAAATATAAAATCTTTACAAAATCATTTCATTTGCTAAAATTTGTAGTATATATAAAATAAGTAGGTATAAATAAAAAAATACAGATAGTCAAAATATATAAACGAATAGTCAGTTATAAAATAGTCAAATTCGAAATATTATAAATATAAAATTAAAACAATAAAAATGGCGCAATAGAAATAGTCGATACATTTTTAAATTATAATACTAAATATTGGTTTTAATAAAGTAATAAAAAATAAATAATCATGAAAGATTAGAAAATTCAATACTGTCAAAGTCCGTAATATAACAAACTCGGTTCTTTAAAATAATATCCTGGACCTTTTTCTTAAATTGAACGTCTCCAAGACCACTGACGCATAATGGAATCTTGTAAAAAAGGTTGGACTGATAAGGGAAACTATTTCTAACCTCACTTAGTCATACTATGTAAGGACGCAAGTCTTGTTTATTCCGCGTGTTATGCGAATGAACATCCGAATTAGTTAGAGTAGTAGTTTCAGAGACGCTTTTCTGTCTCTGCATATGTATAAAGTATGGTTGCTGTATTTCTTCTCCAGGTTTTTATGAATGCACATATTAATGACACGTACAGGATAAAATACTGTTGCATGTATTTCTAGAGCCATTGTTGTTTTCACCCTTGGTATCTTGATACCAACTCCAGTTCCATCGTCCGTTTTGGACCCACGTATGTATATACGGAGACGGTCACACCACTTAGATATAAATTAAACTAAGAATTGCATTACCGAACATAAGTAAAATATTTATAATTCCTGTATTCGTGTTAATTTTAAAATGAACACTTTTAACTCTAGCTGAACCGTGAACCTGCCGCACTGTTCGTTCAGAGCGGAACGAAATAATTTCGAAAATCAATATGTGCATACATTCATCCATCCGGCAAGGTCGGCTTGCTTTGTTCCGCAGTCTGTTGACGGCGATATTCGTAAACAAGGAAACGGAAGGTGAAGACTAGGTGTGCCCCCCAGTCAGAGGACACAGGGAAATGGTCATTACAGAAATGACGACGGGTTTTGGGGACTACTCAACCATGTAAAAGGAAGCAATTAACTTTACGAGTACCTATTCAGAAATAACAAATCAAATATACAGCTGTCTCGAGTTTTTTGAATTAAAATAGGAATATAATATAACATAAACAGTTAAACCCAATCGTAAAGATTAAAGACAAAAAAGATAAAAAATAAAATAACAGTAAATTTGCTAAATTAAATTAACATTAAACTCGACAATTATCCAGATAGTTAAGAAAACAACGGCACGGTTGAACTGAAAAAAAACATATTAACATAATTACCTACATAATAATCACATATCGCCCTTATTTTTATTTATTTTATTTATTTTAGTACTTTATTCATATTTTTTTATACATATAGCCACATTATTACCAATGTTATAAAGTAACTCGGAAAAATTTAACATGCAAATGTAGCAAATGGTCAGTGCCCACCTAACTAGGACTGTAATGTTCTATATCTAGGCGGGTCAGAGTAAACAATTAAAATTAGCGATTAGTTTTTATAGAGAACTTAATTGAAAAATGTACAATGACATGGACAAGAAACTTTATTCAAGTACCGTTTTTTGCGATTTATCAAAAGCGTTCGATATGGTAGACCATCAAACACTGCTAACTAAACTCGACAGATATGGAATCCGAGGAAATAGCTTAAAATGGTTCAGCAGCTATCTCTCAAAAAGAAAACAAGTTGTACGTTAGACGACTGCACAGGTGGCGTATTGAAGAGAATTATTTCCGATGAGTGTGAAACGAAGAGCGGTGTTCCTCAGGGAAGCATCCTGGGACCGACCCTTTCCATTCTATATATTAATGATCTCCCATCTATAGTAGCTCACTCAAATATAACTTTGTATGCAGATCACACCAGCATAAGCTTTGCAGATGCCAAAATAGAGAATGTAGTGAAAACGTTAAACTATGAATTGGCTCTGTTGAATACCTGGTTCGAGAAAAATAATCTGTCTCTTAACACATCCACAGTATTGATCTTCCTATCTTGTAGAAAAAATAAGGTTATGAACAGTCAAAATTTAATTATCGGTGCAAACACAGTAGCCAATATTAAAAGCCATAAATTTCTGGGTTTAATTTTAGATGAAAATTTAAGGTGGAATGCTCACGGAGAGGAATTAAGCGACAGACTTTCCAGCGCCTGTTTCTTACTAAGACAAATAAGGAAACTGATCAGCGTTAAACACACCAAAATAATATACTTTGCCTATTTCGAGTCAATTCTTCGTTACGGGATTCCCTTCTGATCACAGTGTACAGTAGTTTTAAGGCAACATATTTTCTCTCTCCAAAACCGAGCCATAAGAATATTGATAAACCTTAAACATAATGAATCATGTCGTGGTCACTTCAAAAGTCTCAGTATTCTAACTGTACATATTTGAATGCATAAAGTTAATATTAAAAAACATAGGAAAGATGAAGACCCAAAAAGAAATTCACTCGCATTTCACCAGATGTAGGCACAATTTAGCATTACCCCGTCCATCTCTGGAATTATTCAAAAGGGATCCAAATTACGTTGGAATGGCGTGTTACAATAAACTGCCTGAGAATATCAAAATTATATGTAGAAACGGAAAAATAGCCCAATTTAAATCGAAATTAAAAGGCTACCTTATTGCGAGAGAATTATATAATATTAACGAATTATAATTAGATTACTGACAATTTCCATCTCGATTTTTTTTTATTTAACTTGACATTTGTACCATTTTATTGATTATTATATTATTACTATTATTTCTAATTGTCCCCCATAATCAATTATATTTCTTATTTATAGGACCATTTAATTTTAATATTATAATTTCATGACTATCTGTAGTTATAAATATCTAATAAACTCAATTGCGTGATGAGTCTCTAATGAAATATTTAGTATACATTTTAAAGTTATTTTTACATTAAGCGGCTATATAAAATGTCTAAACAACTATGTAAAAGTTTTTGAAGACAATAAATGCGATTTGATTTGATTTGACTAACGAAATAGTAAATGTACCTAATTAAAATTTAATATATAATATAATATAATAAACTGTATAAATATTACAATGTATATATATACCTAATCATATTTATGTAATGATATGGTAAGTACATAGATACATAAATTCGATTATAATAAATAATAAATATATTATGGTATAAACATATTTATATTAGAATACAATTATATAAATACGATTATAAAAATATTGGGAAAAATAAGAAATACCATACGATATGTTAATATTATATGCATAATACTTTATGTATATGTATACGTTATTAGCTTTAAAATCAACCATTACATAATATACGCTATACAAGACAAGTTTTAGGATTTAGACCTCTCTAATTCAAATAACCATTTATTTATATTATATTTAAACTGATGAATGTAACGACTGATGTAACGACTATATTCAGTTTGATTATATATATATATATATATATATATATATATATATATATATATATATATATATATATATATATATATATATATATATATATATATATATATATATATATATATATATATATATATATATATATATATATATATATATATATATATATATATATATATATATATATATATATATATATATATATATATATATATATATATATATATATATATATATACATATTGTAATGCACTTCGCGTTTTCCGATTTGCTTTTCCACAATTTCCTTCCACAATATTCATTCATTTCATCGATCGATGTCGCGACGTGCTCATTTTGACAGTTCCGATTTTTTCGCGCGGCTGACCAATCAGAAGCGAATAGTGACGTCTGCGATGATTCGATGAGAATCGTTGCCAGAAACAAAGGAGACGGTACGATGTTCGGAATATCGGCCGAAAGCGGTTAATTATTTAGTTATAGTTTTTGATTAGTCTTTTGGTCATAATTCCTAATTATTTTGTTAGCTGATAAATTTACATTCAGAATATTTTTAATTATTCTCTGATGGAATTGTGGAATGTAGATTGACAGCATTCGAAGGTCATTGGTTCCTTTACGATTTTGGATTCCGGATTTTAAATTAAGGATAGTGCAATATGGGTATTTCATCATAGTTTTCACTATAAATAAAAATCTATTTTATTATCACATGATTTTAATATTTTAATATAACGCAATTCAAATGTCGATTTTGATTTTAAAAACTCGCGCGTATCGCATAAGTGGTTTCCTTGCCGGGGCCCGCCAAAAGTTTGGCGGTCTACCAGCCAAAAGATAATTTGGGTCATTTTGAATCCGACTTGATTCCGAACGAGATCCAGGGGGAGTCTGTGTGTGATTTAGGACTATTACCTGGTGAGTTTGCTCGATGTTAGAACTATTAAGTGACTTTTATTTGGATCGTTTGGCGATGTATCGGAAATCAACGACTGGACTGAGGCGATAGTCGCTGTTCCTTTCAATGATCCGGTTTCGTTCTTGGCGCGATCATATTGTAATGAAGCCTTTCTACGGCTGCAGGGATCTCCGCGGAGGATTGAAAACGGCCTTAATCACCTGTGGAGGCTTGGGTCCCTTTACGCCTGGACATCTTCGGTGGATTAATTCTACAGGGGCGGTTGTGATCTGCGCTGCTAATTGCCTTACCGTACGGCGATATTCGTGATCGCGCGCCTACTTCTCGCCGCATGACGCCTTACACACTACCGCCACATCGTACTACGTCCGCCTTCTCGCCCCGTCGACAGGCTTGATATTTGGATCCCGCCCGCTTCTCTATACTAACCGAGTCTCGAATCGTACCAGTACGATAGTTGCGGAGTATCGTACCGTCGCACGCCGAGCGGGAGACAGACGTCAGCGCCGGGCATTCGCCGTGGGAACTGCAGCCCTGTGGACAGCAGCGAAACTAACTGGCGCGAAATTCGAACCTTTACCACTACCTGAGCCATCATTTTATTGTGTTTTAATGTTTTTTAACCATTTTAATTTGTAATTTTTATCCATAATTGAAGCAAGAACGGAGAGCCGACCCTGAGTTCTCACCTCTCCGCTGACTAGCATTTTATTTATTAATTTTTAAATTGTTTTTAAATTGTGCTAATTTATTATATTTTACATCTGATTTCCCTTTAATTAAAGGCTTTTTATATTCTTTTATTATTTGATTTTAAATATCTTTTATCTGCATTTTATGTATTTAGCTGCACGGACTTCTTCTGTGCAGAACGTAAAGTTTCTTTTGTATAATAAAGAAATTCTGAAACTTTCTCTTCTTTTTTACATTTTTTATAGTTTCTATGGTTTTTATATATATATATAAAGATTAAAATGTTACAATATATATATATATATATATATATATATATATATATATATATATATATATATATATATATATATATATATATATATATATATATATATATATATATATATATATATATATATATATATATATATATATATATATATATATATATATATATATATATATATATATATATATATATATATATATATATATATATATATACATATATATATATATATATATATATATATATATATATATATATATATATATATATATATATATATATATATATATATATATATATATATATATATATATATATATATATATATATATATATATATATATATATATACACACATACATACATATATACATACATACACACATACTTATAATGATATTCCCCTTGTCACCGGTTCACCCTTGATTGCAAAATAGAATAAAGCACATTAAGCAGAAATTGGATAATGCCTTTCGTAAATATAGGATGACAGTTTGAAAATAGTGGAAATTTCGAATGTATTTTTATGTTTGGAAAGATGATAAAAGTTTGTCGCACTCTATATCAGCAAGTCATGAAATTAAAACTAAAAACGCTTCATACGCTCCTTTTAGTGAAAGAAAACACTCAAATATTGGTTCTGGATTGAGATGTTTATTTTAATCCAATATGGTATTTACGAACGCTTTTATGGAGATATTTTAGCAACGTAGGACGACATTACGTACGCTCCCGCGTAGAAACCATCAAGCTACATAGTGAAGGCTCTTAGAAACACGAATCATGACTTGCAAAAAAGGTGCGTCGTCAATGCTATGGGGTGGGCAAAAAATCTTGGCAAGGTGTATCGCACCACCTTAGCAATATGGCAACGTGTCTCGGTTCCTTTATTAAAAAGTCAATTGTGTACTGACAAAGGCAGACGTGTGCTCCGATATAGCGAAGAGGATAGAGATACCCTCGGATAAATCAATTTGCGGCCAGAGATCAGCAACCTTTTTTAAACTTATTTTATTCGAAATATATTACGCACCCTATAAAATAGTTAGAATACTACGCGTGTCCCAAGAGGGTGTTCAAGAAATATATTTTCATGTCAGAAAGAAATATATTTTCCCGAAGTTGGTAAAATTGTTTTGTATCGGCCCGACTCGATCAGCTGTATAGTATGCGTCTGACTTGGTTTCAGGATGGACGCTTCTACGTCGGCCACATTAAGTACGTTTGTTTTTACACGACTGCCTAAGGCACGGGCCACACGATGGTACGGCGCCGCACCGCAACGAGTTCGCCTATGAGTTTGGTGCGACGCCGGAACGCTCCGTGTGGCATACCCTAGATATTTGTATGTAGGATGCCGCAGCAGCACCCGCTCAGGCGCCACGCCGCAGCCGCACCGCATCGGGTTCACAGTTCATCTATGTATGTTTTCCGTTTCTTTATTCCACTATAACTTTTTAAAAGCTTGAACCAATTTAGAAATGTGTGATAGTAACTAGTTGACTAGTTGGTTTCATTTTTGTTTTATGAAGCTTTCAGAAACGTTCCTGGTATTCAATATTCATTATAAATTATTAATATAGTAATTATGATTATTCTTAGTTTCTTAGTTTAGTAGGAAGATATGAAGGGTTTATGTTGGTTACCCGGATTGATAAGTAATTAAGTATTTATTTTCAAAAACCCGATCTGGACATAGAAATTACATGCCCAATAATATTATTACAAATAAAATTACATTTCCAATTACGCATAAAACTATAAAAAAATTCTATTGAAAATCTAATTAATAAAAACACATAAAAATAAGAAATTCGGCATCAAAAATATAAAAACCCTAAAAATATAAAAATGGAATTAATGGAAATATGTTTTTATTATTACGTTATTAAACACATTATTACTAACATTATAAAACAAAATGAATAAAATTATCAAATTATAAAAATAGGAATAATTTTATTTTAATCCATTGCTCCCGAGTGTAGATATTTTCAAAGATGACCTCAGGGCTTTACTACAAACAAATAATCAATCAATCAAGCAAACTTGATTGTAATATTAGAGTCCTATCCACCCTAGAATGGGCTAGTCCCAGTTGGGTGACAAAAACAAATAGCTATGGTTAATGTGAATCTATGATATCAAATTATATTTAAAGTATAAGTAGCATTTAATAAAAGATTTTTAAATAACATTTTTAGATGATTTTTTTTGATAGACAGATTTTTAAATATTATTTAATCGAATTTTATATTATATTTATTGCTGATTATATAATGGAATTGCATTTTATTTATTACACTATCTTTTAATATTTTGTTATTATTATTTTTTATTTTTTTATTTTGAAGACCACATTTTAGGGCAATTTAGTGTTATTAGCTTTTTACTAAAAAATGTATATTTGTAAGCAATCAAGCAAACATGATTGTAATATTAGAGTCCTGTCCACCCTAAAACGGGCTAGTCCCAGTTGGGTGACAGAAACAAATAGGTAAAAGGTTAAGGTTTTGCCATTCGGTTCCTGTTATTTTTTTAAGCAAATCAATGTTTTATAGTAATTAATTCTTAAATAAATAAATAAATGTAATAGTGGCTTTGCGTTATAATCCGACGAACATTCAACATTGTATTGAATTGACTACCTACTCCTGTTCCAGCATTTACTTATGCATAATCTACCTGCATGGCGGCGTATTATCTGGGGCTTAAAGGGGAGCGGGCGAACGTGTTGCAGATAGGGGCGCATCCAGCATAATAAGCCTACAAAGTGCATACAGACAAGCCTCTCGAGCTGAATTTCAATAGGCTTCAACAATGTAAGGCCGCTTTAGGTTGTTCTATGCAGTAGGGAGACACGATTTCTCAAACATAGTAATCTCTCAATTTAGTAAGTTCAGATATTACTTAGTAAAAAAAGTAAAACAAAAACAAGTTAATTGTAAAAATACACTTTCAAAAACACGCTTTTATTAAAATTCTCTGTCCCGAGCCAACCCCGAGTCCAGTAAAGTCAGAGTGGAACTTAGAAGCGACTATCGTAATTGAAGGCAGTGCAGAATTTCGTGTTTGTGTTGTTGACCGTTGATGAGTCCCCTCTTTAGAAGCCAACCCTGGTTGCAGCAGCCATATCGCAGTGAAACTTATAACGGGCTATCATAATTGAATGCGTATACAAAATTTATTGTTGCTTCTTTGCGGTTGACCGCTGAGAAGTTCTCTTGTCGAGAGCCAACCATAGGTACAGCAGGCATGGCATGGTAACATTTAGAACGGGCTGTCATAATTAAAAGCGTATACAAAATCGTGTGTTTGTGTTATTAGCCGTGGAAGTGTTGCCTCGTCGGGAGCCGATTCTGGGTGCAGAGTCAGGTGATGCTCATCATAAAAATGCATTATCATCGGAACTGAATCAACGTGTAAAATTTCAACTTCATAATATGATAAGAGGAAGTAGTTCTAATTCAGCTTGCAAGATTTGATCTAAACAAACTAACGAACATTGCAAGGTAAATAAAAGCTTTTAATAAACATTATGCGTTTAATATTATTCAACGTTGTGTTTTTACTAGTCTAATTAAAAGCTCTAAAAGAAATCTTTTTATAATTTAGAAATTTACAAAATATATAGGTGGTTAATTAGTATTATATATACTTACTGTATGTCGCAAGAATATATGACTTTCTATGGTATTGAACATAATAAAATAAGATATTATATACATTTATAAAGAAGCTGGTATATAGCCGCAAAATATAGCTAGATATCTGAGGCCTGTACAGCCCCGGGTGCTTTATAATCGAATTAAGCCATGTATCGGACATTTGGAGATGTCGATAACAACGGGCGACCCCGTCACCTTCGGAAGTTTTATCGATGATGATCATTCTGTCTCTCGTGAGTTGACCTTAGAAGACTCTGAGACGATACAAATCTACTGTCTAGCAAAGCCACGAACCCGCCAGAGTCCAACGCCTTACGGCGAGGCACTAGGAAGGTAACCCAGTGGGGCCACCTCGCCCCTTGGCTACCAGTTTTGGCAGGATATCTCCGTCTGGAATTAATCTTCAGGATACCTCCGTCCTCCCGACCGGTTACGTCAACGAAGTCGCTTGCGCAGCCGCTACCTGTTGTATTACAGCGGTAATTAAATGTGAATTTATCGCTGACCTGGGCGTCCTTTACCCTTAATACCACTCGGGATCGGATGGCCGTCAACATCCACCCACCGCTGCTTAGGATACAGTATATTTTTATAGTCTCCACACTCTTGCAGTAAGTAGTCAGAGTGCACAACCGATTGGCTGACGCCGCACCGTGCGCAAACCGTCTAGTAGCGCCGGAAGGCAATCCCCAGGGGAAACCGATCCACCAGTCGTGAGACCGCACACGAGGAGGCTACTGAATAGGAGCTGAATCGTTAGTTGGGCCGACCCGGAAACACAGTGGATCTTATGGCTGCGCGAAACCATTCGCTACCGCCATGGGTTGGAAAATCGAGGCGGCCCATAACCACTCGAATGGTGGAATTAATCAAGGCGGTTGATAAAATTAAGTCAGAAAAATTGAGTTCCTAGATCGCTCATCTAGAAACACAACTGACAACTTGGACATCGGAACGAAGCACCGGGTGCGGTTCAAAAAAAACCCCAGTGCTGTCAAAAGAACAATTTTATTTTCTCCACATGATCCTGGAAGCAATAGAAAGAAGAAATCCGAATACATTGTACATATATGGAGGTTTACAAACTCTATGTGGAGCCCTTTTCTTAAATTATTCTCGACGTTGCGCTAGCTGCCAAGTGGAAAGACGCGAAACGTGAACAAAGAGTTTATAAATAGGATATAAAACGAACTGGTTTTTTGTTTGGCAATTGGCAATTTTATTGCCAATAGGCATTTGCCAATGTCAATTTTATTGTCAAGAATGAACATTGAAGTTGAACGTTCAAATGAGGCCACTTAATTTTACGCGTAAATAATTATCGAAATATTTATCGCGATGATGGCCATTGACGATTCTCGTTAGTGTGGCCGCAGCATGTCACAGTCAAAGCAAATACACCCATAATTCAATCTCGTTCTATTTTTGACCCACTCTCTTCGCTGATATTACTCGCTTCCGCTCCATTCGACAAGCAAACATACAAACGAACGTTTATTTGCATTTAATTCGAATGGATAGATTTCCACTCTGTGTTTACACTTCCTGTCAATAACGCCAAAATATTGGTACTGACGATAATACCCGTATACAAATATTTCCCCTTTATTTTCATTTCCCCAGATGCCGAGAGTATTGATTCAGGTGCTTTCTGATAAACGAATGTTTTATGGAAGTGGGAATAGGAGAAATTGGAGAAGCAGATAGATTCCCTTTAATAATAATAACAATAATAATAAACTGTATAAATAGGATAGAAAACGAATTTACCGCTTGAAATTTGTAGCCCCCGACGTTTCGGTGAAGTTGCAGCCACCGTTGCCCAGAGGTAGACTGAAAGAGCTGTCAATCCGTTGTTTTGCGGGTAGGCCGCTTACCGCTGCCGCCACTGCGTAGGTTATAACAGCGGGGGGGGGGGGGGGGTGGGTCTCAGAGCGCGTGTGCTAAAATATCTAGCATATGTATTGATTATTATAAAATTTATTTATTTATTTTATTTTATAGCAAACTTACAGATAGTAAATATATGATACTAGTATTTTAAAAACATATTCAAACGAAACAAATTTACTATCCTATGAATAGTGTACAATGCTTGCATTAAAAATTAACATAGAAATAACATGAACAAGTTGATAGTAGAAAAAAATAAAATAAAGCTAATAATAATGTAAGGGTAAGAAAAGTAATAATTAAATAAGTTGTTAATAAGGTTATTTGGATAGAGCAAAATAGAAGTATGATAATTGGATAATAATATTTATTATACATAATATGATATAATACAATAGTATGTTATAATATAATAATCATATAATACAGTACATTAGGATGACAGTTAGTGAAATCTTAAGAAGTAGGAGATAGGTTAGGTTTGATCGAATCTTTTATTAAATTAATTGAATCATAAAATACATCTAATCCTTTACACGATTTATCAAAAACGCGACACAATATCTAGCATATGTTGTATGTACGCTCTTGGCTTATCATCCACTTTATAATTTTAATTTTAAAAATATGCTTGCTCGTACATTACTTGATGCTGTGTATACTGTTTAATATATTATAAACCAATTTACCTAATATTGTCAGCTTGTGCAATGATTGCATTTTAATTACTCGCTCGATTTGAGGTTTTGGCTTATCGGAATTAGAACGGGAAGGGTTGTTTAAAAGCGAATAAGGGCCCCTCCCTTTAACATTAATTGTTATATCCTGTGCCTGGGTCGCCTTTAATTCAGCACGCGACTTGACGCCGCTCTGCAATTTGTAAAAACACGAGACACTTCGTACAACAAACGACAAGGAAATGTGCTTTAATACTGTAATGCAAGAAGCTTGTATTCGTACGGGAGATAACTTTGTTATTAGGGAAGATAATTGAAAATTCTTGTTCGTTGTTCATTTTAATGCGGATAATAAGTTTCTACTCCAGATTAGGGTATTATATCTTGAAATATAATGATATTTGTGTGCTAGCGGACTAAATAAAAGCTTTAATAATTTAAGACTTGTTTCATCTTAAATATTTATTATGTTTAGGAAGGAGCGTGGTATATAATTTAGTTTTTGAAATGGCCGTAATATGAAAATAAAGAGTTACTGAAGCAGAGAAATAATGTACCTATATAATCTTTATATATAAAACAAAGACGGGTTTGTGCGAACACTTATAACTCGAGAACGGCTGGACCGATTTTCATGGTTTTTGATTTGTTGTATTTGTCTCCTTCCCGAATAGCAGAATAACTATTAAAAACCTTAGAAAAATAACGAAAAATAAAAGAAAAGAAAAAACATTTTCTCATACAAACGTTTATGGGTTTCGTAACTGTCAAACATTTAATGTTCATCCCGTCGACACGACAAACTCTCTCCTCAAATTAAAAAACGTATTTAAATAAAGGTTTCGAATCAACAAGATTTATCCACTATACCTATTCGGACCACAATTATTACATAGTTTAATTCAATCATGTCATCCTGACACGCGATTGATATACTTAATTTTTGTACTTTTATATTTCTTTTTGGGTTATTATCTTAATAAAGTAGTAAACTTAATATTTATTTTGTATTCATTGTATTACTTCAATAAAACCATAAATTAAGTTCAGCTAATCGACATTCATTGACCGCGACCGTTAGGCGGTACGAAGTTCGCCCGGTAAGCTAGCGTATGTATATTTTTAATAATACAAAATTTTAACGAAAAATAAAACAGACATCCATTTTTAGCAGCCGTTTCATGGTGAAACTTAGAACGGGCTATCATAATTGAATGCGTATACAAAATTTCGTGTCTGTGCTGTTGCCCATTGAGGAGTCCCCTCGTCGGGAGCCAACCCTGTGTGCAGTAGCTATGTAATGGGGAAATTTAGAATGGGCTATTATAACTGAATGCGTATACAAACTGGACCAACATGTACATTTTCGGAGTTTTGAGGAGTTTCCTCAATTCCTCATGGATTCCATCAACAGAACAGAATTTTGATAAAAATGGAACCAATCTGGAAGTAAACCAATCCTTACGAAAAAAAAAAGAATTTTCCAAATCGGTTCATAAATAACTGAGTTCTGAGGTAACAAATATAAACTAAAAGATACAACCGATTTGATAATCTCCTCCTTTTTTGAAGTCGCTTAAAATGTATGTTATAATATATAGGTAAAGTTGGAGGTCAAAAAATTAAACTATTTTGGGTCTTTTTCATATCTACCAGAATTTTTATTTTTTCGTTTCAAGATGGTGGCCGTTTCAATGTTTCTCATACACGCGAGGTCAACTGTTCAAGGAACTACTAAACATTATCGCAAAACGATAAGCCCGCCGTTTGTACTAAGTTAAAATAGAATTTAAGTTCTCTTTACCAATGTAATTATTTTCTTTTTAGTACAATAAGGGTATTTTTCATTTCATTTTTATAATTATTTATGAGTTTAATATTATTATCAGATTTCACTTACCTATTTTATTAGTTTTTTTTCTTTTAACTGATTTATTTTGATTCTATATTTACATATAGGAAAAATATTGTCATAGTTTATGTTCATCAAATTACGGCTTTTGGCCTAGTTAGGGCAGATTTTGCAATAGAAACCACTTAACCCTTTGAGTATGATACGACCAAATTTGGTTCTGACACTTTTATCCCTTGAATCTGATACGACCGAATTTGGTTCCACTCGGCGCGCGCGCTTTCGAACGCTTTGTTTACCATCGAAGGCATTTTGTCTCTTTCATGCGTATGGCAGATCGGGTACAGAATTAAATTCTCTCTGTTATCATGCGCCGCAGAAACTGCGTAGTCCATGTGAAGTATTATTACGGAACGCGCGAAGTCGAACGCACCACTTCGAACGCGGCAACTCGAAACGTCAAATACGACTTGCGTGTGTCGGCATTTTAAAAACGGTTTTCGAGTGGATTTCGGCATGTTTTTGAACGAATCGTAAGTAAAAACATTTCTACAACATCATATAGTCCCCCTAAACTGATTAGATGTACCATTTATCGTGTATATGAAGTATTTCGGGTCTTTCAATGTCGCGTCGCAAATCCTAATATCCGCCATTACAATTTTCATAAATGTTTTTTTGTGATTCTCGCATAATCTCTCTAGATATCTCAGAAATGTTTGGATATATCGCGCGGAAATATATGTGATTATGTTTTCCCCGTATATAACTTATGCAATAAGTAATATTTTTTTGATAATGGTTGATTTCTCGAAAGCCAGGTTTTTCAGCATTCGAAGATTCCCGCTAAAAATACTAAAATTCGTGTTTTTTATCATTTTTTGCGGGTGGGTAAAAGAGGATTCTATAAAAAAATCGATATTTTATACGATAAAAATATAACCTCAGTTTTTTTCGATAAAATTTCGTAATTTCATAACAGTTGGATTTCTTTATATCGGGAATTATAGAATATATAAAATAAAGTAGAAAAGTATATATAACTTTTTTGACATAACTGCATATTTAGTGAAAAAAAACAGTTAGAAAGTTTTCGAATTCAATTTTGTTATTTTACAAAAAATTTCGTTATCCTTTCATCAATTAGATGGCATCATCGCGACGGGACAGAATCCTAGACCTGGTGGTGGAGCAGTCTTCTGACGATGAGAGCAGCGATGGGAGCAGCATGGGCCCGGCGGAAGAACTTGGGATGGAGACCGATGAAGGAGCGGATGACGGAGCGGAGACGACTTGGGACCAGTACATTGGCTTTGGCTATATGTCGCCGCTTTATGAGATGTACTGGTTGAGTCCATCAGGCACCAAAGGCAGATGTAAGTATAACTAGAAGTGAATTACAATTTTATCATAAACAACTTAACATAACGGCCGATTAAACGGCCGGGGGCTAACGGGCCCATGATGAGGTGGCCACGATGACCCATGTCTTCAGGGTCGGTCACACTCACGGGTCAACACTAGTGATGGGCGTGATTCTCAATTTTCAATCACGCAACGATCACGTTACTGGTATTTTATCACGCGTGATAATAACTGCTACTCGTGATTTTCGTGATTGTACTGAAATGTACTGTGAAACGTTAAGTAACGAAGTTTCGTCAATGTGATAACTGATAACAGAAACGCGCATTATATTTGCTTTATTGGTAATTATTATTAGAAGAATTAGCGTTCAGAAAGATTAACTCTCTCGCTCTTTTGGTGCTAAGCCGAGTTCGTCTTTCTGAAATAATGTAAGCCACTTGTCGCCAAAAGTTATTTTATTGCTAACAAATCATGAGCAAACTCATTTACATGAACGATTACGACGCGAGCGATAAGAGTGTCCAAATTCATGCCATAACAGTGTCTAAATTCATGCGATAACAGTGTCCAAATTCACGTTACGTACGAAATGAACGCGCCACTCATCAGTTATCGTCCAGCCGGCGCGGGCGTTCGTCAGAACGAACGGCGGATCACTGATCCACTGATCATATCACTGATCCACTGATCGCCGATCACTAGTGATTGAATTCGAATGAACGAAACCAAGTGAACGGTTCAATTAGGCGCTCACCGATCATCGTTCAGTGGCGCGCCGCGCGGTCGTTCAACGGCGATCAGTGAGAACGGCCAATCGATGTGATCAGCGATCGGTCGCGTCGTAGCGGCGCGCGGCGAGTGATGGCAACGCGGTGCTGTTCGTAGCCGTGATTCAAATAGCATGTTCTTTCGAATTCTCGTAACGCGTTCTTCGTGATTGCAAATATCACAGGTTATTGTTATTGCTATTCGTGATCACACCCATCACTAGTCAACACCCATCCGATGGCCTCCTCGCATGGGGTGCGAACCTGGGTAGGACACTGGGTCAACCAGTCTCCCCCGGGAATCAAACCTCTGGCGCTCCTGGACGGTCTGCGCACCGAGCGGCGCAAGCCAATCGATTGTGCTCTCCGACTAACAAGCGGGGGAGTCTGGAAACTGTATTATTTCCTATAGAGCGGGGGTGGTTGGGTACCTTATGGCGACTGCTCTTGAATTGACCATTGGCCATCCGATCCCGGTTCAGAGCCGGGCAAAGGACGCCTTGGTCCGCTATAGATTCGGTGTACTCCGTTTCACCGCTTCATAAGGGAGAGGACCGCGCAAGCGACCTCGAACTCGGAACCAATCGAGAGACCGGAGAAATCTGGTCACAATTGGTAGTTAGGGCGCGAGTGCCGCCCGCCAGGTAACATACCTGGCTACTCGCGGTAAGGCGTTGGCTTCTAACGGGTTGTGGCGTAGCTAGACGTTGGATTTTGTAAATGTCCAAAGTCTTCTACGCTCACTGCAGGGCGACAGAACGCCTAATCGTTAAAACGTCCTGTGGTGACGGGCTCGCCCGTTGTAGATGACACCGCAAGATGTTAGTCAGAGTGCACAATCGATTAGCTTACGCCGCACGGAGCGCAGGTCGTCCAGGAGCGCCAGAAGGTTGATTCCTAGGGGAAATGTCGCAAGATGTCTTGACTGAAACGAGGGCTTTTCCGTTGTCAACTACTCTTCAGACTTCTGTATGATTTTATTATCATAGATTTATTATTAATTTTTTGTGTTTTTTTTCTAAATTTCAGCAACCTGTCGGATGCCCACCCAGATCTCCACCACTCACCGCCGCCGCCCGATCCCTTACTCGCTGCTGTCGTTAGAGAGGTATCAAAGTATTATAAAGAAATTGATTTGAAGATTTTATTACATACAACTAACGGACTTCTTGTATCTTCTAGACGTCTCCGCCATGGTCGCCTGGACTGTCCCGTCTGTTGTCGTCGCAGCTTAGAGCGGTTTGTATATATAATAAATATAGTTTGGCAAATTGATTTTGGAGATTCACGGAATTCTTGTATCTTTTAGACGTCATCTCCGCGGTCGAGATCTCGCTCGCCACAGCCAGGACCGTCCCATCGAGTACCTCCACCTCTACCTTTTATTTTCTAAAATGCAATGTATTATCTTTATAATGGCTCGATTGATTGCGTTTCTTCGTAAACTAAAGTCCTGTACTATTGTAGTCCCGCAGAACTATTGTAGTCCCGCAGGTTATTCGCGTGTTAGTTTGATTTTACTATCTTCTTACGATCTAGATTATATGTACAACTTACGAGCTATGTTAGCTTCGATCTACTTTATATGTACAACTTACAAAATTTGTTAGCGAAGTAGAACTAATGTGGTAATTGTCTAAATTATTATGTTCAATGATTATCTTATTTTAGTTTCACACATATATTTTGTGATACATTTGTTTCAGTGATACATGTGATACATTTTGTGATACATTTCACACGGACGACTTTCTGCGCGTCGAATGTAAAATGAACGGTTGTCACTTTTCCGCACTAAAACTAACTACCGAAGATAAAGCAGCTGAATCTAAGACCGCTTGAAATGCGTTCAACCTTATTCCGACGGCTATAAGTTCGACAGAATCGTCGATCGTTCATTTCATATTCTGCTCTTTTGTGTTTTTTTTCTAAATTTCAGCAACCTGTCGGATGCCCACCCAGATCTCCACCACTCACCGCCGCCGCCCGATCCCTTACTCGCTGCTGTCGTTAGAGAGGTATCAAAGTATTATTAAGAAATTGATTTGAAGATTTTATTACATACAACTAACGGAATTCTTGTATCTTCTAGACGTCTCCGCCATGGTCGCCTGGACTGTCCCGTCTGTTGTCGTCGCAGCTTAGAACGGTTTGTATATATAATAAATAAAGTTTGGCAAATTGATTTTGGAGATTCACGGAATTCTTGTATCTTTTAGACGTCATCTCCGCGGTCGACATCTCGCTCGCCACAGCCAGGACCGTCCCATCGAGTACCTCCACCTCTACCTTTTATTTTCTAAAATGCAATGTATTATCTTTATAATGGCTCGATTGATTGCGTTTCTTCGTAAACTAAAGTCCTGTACTATTGTAGTCCCGCAGAACTATTGTAGTCCCGCAGGTTATTCGCGTGTTAGTTTGATTTTACTATGTTCTTACGATCTAGATTATATGTACAACTTACGAGCTATGTTAGCTTCGATCTACTTTATATGTACAACTTACAAAATTTGTTAGCGAAGTAGAACTAATGTGGTAATTGTCTAAATTATTATGTTCAATGATTATCTTATTTTAGTTTCACACATATATTTTGTGATACATTTGTTTCAGTGATACATGTGATACATTTCACACGGACAACTTTCTGCGCGTCGAATGTAAAATGAACGGTTGTCACTTTTCCGCACTAAAACTAACTACCGAAGATAAAGCAGCTGAATCTAAGACCGATTATGAATGAATGAATGAATGAATCTAAGACCGATTATGAATGAATGAATTAATGAATCTATCATTATCTTATTTTAGTTTCACACATATATATTTTTATACCTAACGATGAAAAAATGATAGTGGTTGTAAAAAGTCTGTTGGCTAAAATTGTACTGTATTATCTTTGGTAGGTATATTATGTAAATGTTTTGTATACCTAACATTAAAAATAGGTTTCCTCTTGATTTGCTTACTGATTCTTCTCAGAGTGGCCATTTTCGAATCAGTTGTAAGTCATAAAAAATATGTTTGATTTGTGGGAAAATCGTGTTTTATTTCTTCGTATGATTTTTTGGTAAATATTTTTTTTTTGTATTTTTGTAACAATTTTTTTTTTTTTTATAAAGTTTATACGTAAAATAATGAAAGAATTTATATTCTGCAAAGATTGCGTAACATATTATGTTATTACAACCACTGCAAATTTTATCGATATTATCAAATGTGTTCGCCCATCACTAGTGGCTTTCAGCTTTTTGTATGGGAATTATTGCAAATTTCCAGTATTATTTATTATTATTTTTACTATGAAACGTGACTGTTTAGAGTATAATAATTACTTATTGGACATATAACAAGCGCCAATATTTCAATAAATTTCAAAAACTATTGAAGACTTCGGAATTATGACGGTTCAAAAATAGTACTGCTTTTTTGAGGACAGATTTGAAACATATTTAGTTTTCTATATCTATAAAACAAACTGGAGGTTTTTGTTCTATTTATAGCATAGTATGATATAGTAGTCGACTGATTTCAACACAATTTCAAATAAAAAGAGCCTCTAATCATTCATAAATAAAACATACATAAAAAAAAATACTCGATGATTCATCAAAAATTTTCGTGGTTTTCATGAGCTAATATCTAAATATTTTTGTATGCTAATAAGTAAAACGAAATAATAGTTTTGATAAAGAATATAATACAGATGACGTAAGTATTTACAATTTCTAAATAGACTTCCGTATTTTCTCGTAACACAATTATACGGCAGAAATGGCGAGTTTTTTTCACTTCTTTGAAGTTCTCACATTTATTCATAATTATCCAATTGTTTTACAAAATGATATTTCAATATTCTATATTCGAAATTTCAATGCCATCATTGTTCAGTTGTTCTTTTTATGATTGGTGTAGTAGTTTCGTAGTTATAGTCCTTGAAGTCGAGCGCCGTCGATGTCGCCGAAAATCCTGCAAAAGTGACAGATGATTCCATGAAAATACCCATTTACTCCAAGGGTTAAATAATAAAAAAATCTGTTTTATCACCCCAAGACTTTTCCGTCAAGCAGACAACACAACTCGCGCAAAACCTCCTAAACCAGCTCCTTTAAACCTTTCCAAAACTTCACCCCTCCACCCCCCCCCCCTCCCCCCCCCCCCCCCCCCTCCACCCCCCTCCCCCTCCACCTCCTTCAAGCCCACCCCCCAAACCCCTAAGCCTCCTCCAACCCCTCTACTCCTCCTCAATTACCCCAACAGCAACAGCAAATATAGTATTCTTGTAGTATTTCCGTGGTAATAAAACGGCTATTTTCCAATATGGTTCTTTTCTCGGCTAGCCTCGAACGGCTCGACGTTATTATACGATTAACATGTATGTCGTTTTTTAAAGTCGCGTGTATAAGAAATATTGCTTAACAATGTGGTTTCGAACCTACGATGCATCTGTGTACCGAATTTCAAGTCTCTAAGTCCAATATTTCGAGATCGAGGTATGACTAGCCCGCCCCCGGTGGACCGATTTCAAACACAATCTTTTCGACTCTTGCCATGACCAAATGATTCATGCATGCCGAATTTCAGCTCAATCGAATGAAGCGTTGGGGCGCTATCTTGGAGGAATACACACATACATACATACACACAGACATGAGTGCGTCCACAATACTTTCCTTGCAAGGAAAGTGAAATCAGATAATAATTGTTATTATTATTATTACTATTTAGGACGCTATTTATATCGTACTTTTAACCCAGTGAGCGGACCCCCGAGGCACTTGAGAGAAGAAGAGAAAAACTTTTATTTCTTGCAACTCGCTCCAATTCTTACTCGTGTACCGACATGCAAGTGTGCTAACACTCGACGATTGTAACTGGCAGAGCGTGCCGCCGCACCCTTCTGAGCTTCGCGCGGATTTAACATGACAATGTAGCCCCACCGAGCCTATCGAGCCCATCGAGTACATCGAGCCTTTTCGAGCCCTCGAGCCATCCGAGCCCCTCAGGTCCTCCGAGCTTTGCGAGCCCTGCGGGACAAAGGCACCCGCTAATGCCTTGTTTGCGTGCATAAATCGTCACTTAATTTCGCACCGCCAGCGACACACGCATGTAACAGTGACGTAGCAGAGGATATTATAATATCAAATGTGTATCTATTTCAATGTGTTATACTAACCCTCTTATATGAGGCAATTTTGGAGACTTCATGTGATTCTACTATTTTTTTACTAAAAACTTAGTTTTCCTAAATAGAAATTACTCACTACAAAATTCTGAAAAATACCAATATATAGTGATATACCTACATAGACTGGCTTCATGGGTAATAGCAAATTCTTATAACTTTATTATATATTATTTTAGGGCTTTTGCCTTTTTTATGGAAAGGCATGTGTTTAGGTATTTGAGGATTTTGTATATGAGATTATTC
The DNA here is from genome assembly GCA_944548615.1 of Micropterix aruncella. Taxonomy (NCBI): domain Eukaryota; kingdom Metazoa; phylum Arthropoda; class Insecta; order Lepidoptera; family Micropterigidae; genus Micropterix; species Micropterix aruncella. The sequence continues at coordinate 10,725,682 of OX155963.1, read as the reverse complement.
TACATTAAAATTTGTTGGAGTTGGAAGTCAATTACAACATTTTTACACGATTGCTCAACAAAAAAGGAGTGTAATGTGTTCAGAGTTCATCTATGTATGTTTTCCGTTTCTATATACCACCATAACTTCTAAACGCTTAAACCGATTTGGAAGTATTTAGAATCGTTAGAATCGTTATATTATCTTGAGTGTCATAGAGTACCTTTACTGTCCAAATATTAAATGAATAATTGTCTAAATATCCAAATCTCCAAATGTCAATAAATTAACATAAATATATCGTGTTTATTGTCAAATAAAAGATCTGATTAAGTACATTCCTAAAATATACATACACGTATGTATCTATAATATAAACAATAAATATTTCATTAAAGAACCGTAATTAAAAGAATTATAAATACAGTAGTTCACTTTTTGTAACGGCATTCGTGTTTTTTATTAATTTTCACTAATTTTTATTTATTTAGGCCTTAGTTACCAAGAACAAACGATTTAAATGTTTAATTTTCGGAGTTTCAGATTTTTATTAAGAACAAAGTCTTAAAAAAAAGTTATAATGACTTGTAACTCAGTTTTTCATATATAATAGTATCATTTACAAAAACTCCTCCTATAAAATAAATATTTTCACAAAATTATTAAATACTATAAAAAAATGTAGGGGCGGTACTAATATAACATTTACGGATTTCACTTCACCTTACATCCTTATGACTATTATTATGTCGTTGCAGGTGCGATCTCGCAGTCTTGATGACTAACATAGTTCCCTCCATTACCATTTATACTACTTTTATTTTGTGTGGTATATTGGCTGTGGGGTCCGTGTGTGTGATTTTACGTTATAATTGGAAGAATACACTAATAAATACTTTTATATTCAAACAATACAATGCAGGAATTCTTAATAATTCGAATGGTAATTTGAAAATAAAGACTGGGCTAGGATCCGTTTGTATTTACGCTACACATAAAATTTACTAAACGATACCAGAAATATATGATATCGTTTATCCACCCTTACACTGTTATATAAGACAGTTGACATACATATTGATACATCATCATCATCATCATCATCATCATCATTTATTGACATACATATTGATACATCATCATCATCATCATCATCATCATCATTTATTCATTCCATAAAAGCATTTCACAATACTGAGGAACATGTAAAATTTTACAATCATAATTTACCGGATGATAAAACCGCTTTGATTAATTAAAAGAAAAAATAATAATTGTAATCAGAGGTGATTACTTAAAAATAGTCTAATTTACAAAATAATCAATAATCAAACAAATAATAATGAATACCATGAAAAGAAAAATTCTGAAACATGCGTAATTAAAAACAATGTCAATAAAATCTAAAACTTAGTACGAAAGTATAGTCATAATATGGTTATTTATAATCAAGCAATTGTGGACGCAATATCATAAAAGTCGTCCAGTTTGTAAAGGGCATGTTTGACTAATTGATTTTTCAAGCAGGTTTTATATGCTGCCATCTCGAGTCTTTTCGTTGATGATGGCAAAGCATTGAACAATTTAAAACTAATATATAAAAATGTTTTTTGATATTTAGTCAAGCGTACTTTAGGCAATAACACATTGTTTTTATGTCGCGTATTATGGCTATGCCGAGTGGAGTGAAGCTCGCAATTTAAAACATTCTCTTTGGCGTATAAAAGGCACTGATATATGTACATGGACGACATGGTAAGGATACCATCTTTAATTAAAAAAAGGGGCGCAATGTGTTTCTCTGCTTACACCAAAAATTGTCCTAAGGGCTTGCTTTTGTAGCACAAAAACGCGATGGGTATCGGTTGCATTTACCCCATAGTAGTATCGCAAGAGATATCTTTGAATGGAAGCAGGAGTGATACACACTGATCGCTGCACGTTCGCCAGCCAGAAATTTCACCTTTCTTATAGCACATCACTTCCAAAGGGTTATTAGAAAATGGTTAACTGTAAGATATCGCTGTAGCGATAAGTCCGCCATTTGTGCATAAATTATCTTCTTTATAAAACCAGTGTAATATTCATTAAGTTATGTTTTTATAGCACAATAAAGTCATTCTATTCTATTATATTCTAAGTCTATTTGGAGGTTTTGAGTTAAATATTTAGCATTCTAATAAAACTCCTAAAAAGAGACAAGTCGATTGCACTATAAATTTTACATTTATATTACTCTAGATGACCCTTGGCCACTTCGTTGGGTGATAAACATTTTTACTTGTGATGAAATTATGAGTGTGGTTCGGTTAGTACTGGGAGCTATGATTTATTTCCTGACTGCCAAAAGGAGGGTTATATTTTTACCTGCATATGTATGTACGTATTTGCATGCCAATTTGGCTATATTACCGGGTTTCAAATGAGTGAATGAAATGATTATGATTGAATAAATTAGGTTTATTTTAATTGTTCAAAACTTCTCTGTATACTATAATAGATGTGATGTTATTACTTGGTACCAAAATATATTGTCTTTCAGGAGTTCCAACCCGAGATAAGGTCGCTGTTCCATACCTATGTCGTATTATCTTTTTAGCCATTTATGCAGTAAAAGGGAAATTATATGCAGTAAAAGGAAAAAGTCTTTTGTTTTAAACACTTGAGACGATAAATTTACCTATTTTGATAAGAATTCATAATTATTGATAATATGACCAATAAACATGACCTAACGATTTAAATTATTTTATTAATATAAAAAACTACTTTTTGTGACCTAAATATAAAATTTTGACATATGCTATCGTTAACTTTTATGTAAGCATTATCAGGCTTTACAACTTTTCTCTAGAACGTAATCATATATCTGTCATCGTTAAGGCAGCGTTAGTTAGAAACTTTCTCGTTCGACAGTTTTTTCTCCGACTTACTTTACAAATCCGACTACCACGAAAAAGTCTTTTCATTTTTCGGATTAATTTATAGCCTTTGACACTCACAAATAACGTGGCTCTCTATTGGTAAAAGAATTTTCATCATAAATCGGTTCAGTAGATCCAGAGATTACTTCCTATAACCTCACAAACGTTACCTCTTTATAACGTACTTATAAAGAGTTACCTCTTATAAACGTTACTCAACAATTTTTCTCTAGAACTCAATCATATTATATCTCTCATCGTTAAAGCAGCGTTCGTAAGAAACGTTTTCATTCGACCGTTTTTTCTCCGACTTACTTTGCAAATCCGACTACCACGAAAAAGTTTTTTATTATTCGGATTATTTCTATAGCCTATGACACTCACAAATAACGTGGCTTTCTAATGGTAAGAGAATTTTCAAAATCGGTTCAGTAGATCCAGAGATTACTCCCTACAACCTCACAAACACACAAACTTTATCTCTTATATTAGTATAGATAACGATATGTTAACGAGCCACCCCTGCCTTCAGGGCTTCTGGGAACATCAAGTTAAATTTAGGCCGGCGTTAAACTGAAAGGTTTGTTACGGTTATGTTAATCACTATCTATTCTTATACACCAACACTTGATCCACCTTAATCCTCAAATAATGAAGAGTATATTAAACGCGCTACGCTAAATTTAATACGGAATAGATTATCATAATAGATAGCCATAGACGTGCGTTATTATTGCCTGAAACGTTATTAATATAGTCGTTTTAGACGACTCCATATTGCATTAATAATCCTTATAAATTTCGGTCGTAACATTAATTTTCAGGGCTGAATGTTTGTTGGAGGCGTGCCGGCACCGGAGCTACCACATCGCATTTATTTTACAACTTTATTCTTCGCGCCCTTAACGGTAACTCTGTTTTAAGGTATGATACCATTACTAAATATTTTGTAGTTTAAGAATTACCAGGTGCTTTTGAAAACGGAATTATTAAGTTTCCTATGTATGTAGGCAATTTATGCTTTGCGGCATAATTTGCTGCAGCGATTTCTTACCAGTTTATATATTTTTATGAAGTCTCGAAAGGAAGGGCGGTCTAGACTAGATGTGATATATGCTTCGCTGAAGTTTTCGAAAAATCAATGTTTATCTAATGTTTTACTATTAATATTATTTTTACACGACTGCCCAAAAAGGAGTGTAATGTGTTCAACGTTCATCTAAGTTTGTTTTCCGTTTCTTTATTCCACCATAACCTCTAAACGCTTGAAACAATTAGGAAGTGTGCAATATTGTTATAACCGTTATATTATCTCGAGTGTCATAGCGTTCCTTAACTGTCCAAATGTCAAGTATGTAGTTGTCTAAGTGTTTAAATGTCCAAATGTTAATAATTTACCATAAACATATCATGTTTAGTGTCAAATGAAAGGTCTGATAGAGTACATTCTGATAATATACATCTATACATGTGGATAAATAAATAAAATACAAATATTTTTGAAAAAAACCATTATAAGAATAATTATAGATGCAATAGTTCACGTTTCGTGAAGGAAGTTGCGTTTTTTATTCTTTTTATTATATTTACTTGTCATCACTATTTACACGACCAAATTTGGTTGCAAATCAAAACACCATTGACTACGTAACGTACAATATTGGCGGCTTGCTCCCGGAGCGCACAGTAATATTATTTTCTAATTCGAACGCATCCTAAAATCCATACCAAATATCTCATTATTTCGCGCGTCATTTCGCGGATATTTCTGGTAAAATTCCATTGTCAAACCTCATCATTTTTTTTTCGACAAATCATCAAAATTTTTATTGGTTTTTATGAGCTAATATCTAAATATTTTTGTATGTAAATAAGCAAAGCGAAATATTATCTTTGATAGAGAATCTAATAAAGATCACGATTGTATTTACAATTTCTAAATAGGGTTCCGTATTTTTCCGTAAGACAAGTACAAGTTAGAAATGCCGTGTTAATTTCACTTTTTCGACTTTCTCAAATTTATTCATAATTATCTAATTGTTTTTCAACAATTATTATTTTATTCGATTAATCGATTGCACAGTTATTCTTTTAATGATTGCTATAGTAGTTCCATAGTTATAGTACTTTTTGTCGAGCGCGGCGATATTGCAAGAAATTCAAATAAATTGCCGCGGTCTGCCATGAAATTATGCCGCTACTCGATTATTTAATGAGGATATAATTACATTTTCATGGACAACAAGCCCACTGATGATTTTGGTTGTTTTTACATTTCCACTAGATTTCAACTCCGCATACCAGCCTCAGATGCAACAATTCCAGTAACCACACTATCGTTTCGATGCTGCATTTTCGTCGCTGCATTCGATGCACATTTATAGGTTTACAGAAATAATTCTTTGATGCTTTTTCTCTCTGCTTGATCGTTTTGCATGAGCCATACTTTCAATTTCGCCCCCGATTTTACTTTACCGGCTCAAAAGAAAGTTTTGCTAAAAAAATTGAGATGGAAACGGAAATATTCATTCAAACCCTTCCCCCTTCCCCCCGAGACGAAGTGAGTGTGTGTATTCCTCCACGATAGCGCCCAAACGCTTTATCTGATTGAGCTAAAATTTGGCATGGAGGCATCATTTGGTCACGGCAAGAGTTGTGGGTGGTATACAGATGCGTCGTAAGGCCGAAATCACGTTGACATATTGATTGGAATGTCTTATAAAAGATGGGGGGTGGAGTTCATGGGGATTGGGGGGGGGGGGTTGGGAGAGGGGTAAGGCCTTATGTGCTTGCCGGGAAAGCCTTGGGGTAACACAACCAATTTTTTCATTCAAACGGACTGTTTCAACTCAAAGAATAAGACGAATCAATAAACCGCTTTAGTAGACCATCTATAGAAATATTTTCTAAGGTATTCCGCGTTGGTAATCTCATTCACCATTGATACGGATCTACAGAAGTTTTCGAAATGGGCTGCGCAGCCGTTCGAGCATATTGTGGTCAGTAACTGCTTGCCTATTGAAACTCGCCACGAATCCTTTCAGGCAATCTGTCCATTGATCTATTAAGCCTACAAAAGGACACAGTAACAATTGGCATACGTCTCGAAAAGGTTTGCAGTGGCCTTTTTTGCACGGCTTGTGTGCTCGCACTGCTAATTTCCACTGGTTTGCCACAATATTGTTATTGTCGACGGGAGCCAGTTCGAGTTGTTGACGTCTTTGTAGAATAGGATGTTATCAAATTTCAATTCCCTATAATGGGGGATGTTTCGTTGTTTTGTTTTTATTTTATTTATTTATTTATTCAAGAATTAATTACTATAAAACATTGATTAGCTTACAAAAATAACAGGAACCGAATGGCAAAACCTTAACCTTTTGCCTATTTGTTTCTGTCACCCAACTGGGACTAGCCCGTTCAAGGGTGGACAGGACTCTAATATTACAATCATGTTTGCTTGATTGCTTACAAATATACATTTTTTAGTAAAAAGCTAATAGCACTAAATTGCCCTAAAATGTGGTCTTCAAAATAAAAAAATAAAAAAGTATTAATAACAAAATATTAAAAGATAATGTAATAAATAAAATGCAATTCCATTATATAATCAGCAATAAATATAATATAAAATTCGATTAAATAATATTTAAAAATCTGTCTATCAAAAAAAATCATCTAAAAATGTTATTTAAAAATCTTTTATTAAATGCTACTTATACTTTAAATATAATTTCATATCGTAGATTGACATTTACCATAGCTATCGCAAGCCCATGAAAACCGTATCGTACAACGCACACCTGCATTTTTATTTATTTATTTATTCATTTAACAAAACATATAAGAATTCTTTGAACACATTGATTCTGTAACACTCCTAACTAGGCAGTGCCTGTTCCAAGGAGGACACCATTTTTATAGCAAGTTATTTTCTATTAGTTTCAAACATAATAAATATTCAGCAAGAAAAAATGTAGAAAAAGAGATAAAATGTTTAATGATCGCCGACGATATTAAATTGTACATGTCCACTGGAACTGCTGTGGCCTGCGAGCTTTTCCAGCGGGATATTGACGCCTTTTGGTCTTGGAGCCAGAATAGAAATATCTCATTCAATGTCTCTAAATGTTCAGTGATGACATACACTAGATCGACCGCACCTCTGATGTATGATTACTCCATCGCTGGCGATGTGCTTACTAGAGTTACAAAGGTGTTCATGGTCGCAGACTAGACAGTACGAAATGTGCACAATCTTCGGGAAGGCTCCTTCTGTGTTCGATTTTATATTGTATTATAGTACGATTTTATAAAGGAAAATTCTAAATTAATGGTGCTGTCACTTGGAATTTCGAATTCAGAAGATGCACAGAATGAAATTAATAGTTGGCTATTAAATAATTACAACAAAATTAAGCAAATTTAAGAATCTACATATGGCTTATCCTTGAACAGTATTTTACGCTGATATGACAAGGAAAAAAATAACAAATATATATGAATTGTCATGAAGATTTCCATGACTTAGCAAACTGGCTACTGTCATGGGCATTAAGAATATATTAAAAACACAGACAGCAAACTGGATAGAATGTCACACCAAAAACATAATTTTAAAAAGTGCGAGAAGGAATTTTCTTTTATTGACGAGATGTCTTGATTTAGGACTAATAATATCATTTATGTTATTATTATAATAACATAAATGATATTATTATTCCTAAATCAAGACGTCAAATACAGCAGCAATAATATCGATTATTAGCTACAACTAAACAAAGCATGTATCAAAACATAGGAATTGGTGAATTCAAGCACAAGGAATATTCTCCGAAACGTTCCTCCCATCTATTTGAATTTTATAATATCTTTTAGTTTTTTAATATATATGTTTTTGTCAAATCGTGGTCGTTATTTCCTCAAATTATCAAAACCAATACCTAGAATATCCCAAATTTCGAATTTTGTAACATAATAAATAAAGATTATGGAAAAATATTTTGGGCAATTGTTATATACGTGAAAGTAAGGAATTCAGCAGCACATTAACAAAAAAAAAATAGATTGAAAATTTTTTTGTAAATGTCAGTTGTTTTTATTATTATTAAAAACTAATAACCCGTCTTTTTAATGTGTGAGTGTATGGTGGGATAATTCAGTATGTGTAAGTATTATAGAAGATATATTTTCAACTTTTTTCGAATAATTATATATAACCGAACGTCAGCTCATGGGAAAGTAATATCCGAAGTAAAATATCATCATCCCTAGATAGATAGGCTTTTTTACTCAGTTAGGTATGCGATGAGCCAATGGCTATGGGTTTAACTTGTTTTTCCTGCACGATTTATAATAATGTATACAGAATAGCATAGCATTTCTGCTGTAAATCTTATTGTTTGTAATAAATAAATATTTGACAGATAACTATGTAGCAGGAGAAAATCTATATTTCTATGCATTTCTGGATTATGTGTACAATACAGATTATGTGTACATACGAATGTATGTGTTGCAGTTTCAAACAGTTTGTCGTTTTATGTTGCCACGCTTTGAGTAATCGTTTCGCGAATCGATTAATATTTTTACGACTCAGGCAGATGTGTTAACTATATGCTAAATCAGCCTTTTCCAATCTTTATAATATATTATTATACTCAAGAATGTAAAGCATGATATTAGGTACCTTAATAGTTTTGTGATAAATTAATAATGATTAAGTGTCTTAAGACGACTATCTTTTCTAATTTAGCACGCAGTTGTTATCTGTCATGTCGTCATTCATGATGTAGTAGACCGACAGAGTAACTAGTATTGAAGATCAAAGACGACTAATTAAAAATCTCTAAAATAAAAAAGATATCGAGAATGGCAATTTCAACACCATGGCATATCTTTCGATGGGTAAAGTACCACCTGCTCCAGCTTATATTGAGGAAATATTAAGTAAAAGTGATTCAAGGAATAAATAATTTCATGATTGTGCTATTTGTGGATGGGGATGCATACGGATACGAAGCGCCAAAAGAACACATATCAAAATCAAAATCAAAGATAATTTTACAAATATTTAAAATATAGATATTATAGCAATAAAAGTCTAAACTTCCGTGTGATGAAAGAAGAAATATCAGTAAAAACGACCAAAATTAACGTTATAGTTTCTAAAATACGATTTGAAAATAATATATTCCTGTGTCACTGTCTACGTCATTAAGTGGATGTTACGGGTTCAGAAGAGGGAGGAAGAGAGAGTGCACCCGTAGTCGCGCGCCCACCTGTGCACTATAATATAGCCTGCGCACTTGACTGCTTCCGAACAGTGGACTCTGAGAAGACTAAAGAAGTCACTAGAATCTACAATGCAGTCGCTATGGCCGAACACGGCTAGAAGGATATATATATATAAGTGGATGAACAATAAATTAGATAGAAATCTATCTGATTTAAATGGATTTTCGGATAGAAAATAAAAACAAATAAGAAAGATAATATAAGAAAGAAACTATGGTAATGTTTATTGAAAAATTTTAACACTCCGAAATGGTTTTAATTCTTTTGAAACGTTCCTTGACTTGTTCACCTTGATAATGAATATTAATCTGAGCAATGCAATGACCATTTTGAAATTGTTAACATATTCCACTTGACAAATAATTTATTACAAATACAACAGCACACCCTTGTAAGCACACCCAGCACACCGCCTATCCGTAAACAAATACACACATGCAGTATATTATTTTTATACGCACTTATTAGCTGTTAAGTTTTAAGTTTACTTATTTATTATGTTTTTTATCGATTTTATAAGAATAATAATTTTTATTGGTATAATGTAAAAACGCTAATGGTTTTAATATTTTTACAATATTATTTTTTCCCTAAAGTTTAATCGGTATGCTGTAAAATATTCACAAGAACGTGCCACACGCTATTTACACATACAATCTAGGATTTAACGAATTCGACATATTTGACCACGAGTACGTAAAAACACTAGAGATCAGATTGGACTGTTAACATCCTGCATCCCCACATGCACTCACATGCATACAGATACAAACACTAACACTACGCAAACACACACACACACACATACACATATATACATTCTATCACACACACCGTAAAACCATAAACCAAAACATACATACATACACATAGCGAGCTGACTTCTACATTTAAAATTGTTTTTGGTTTTCTTTGTTAGCATATTTTATATTCCTTATTTAAATATATTGCATGTATGATTGTATATTTTATATACCTAATTGTAAATAATTTTTAAACATGATCTGAAATAACAAGTAAAACCAAAAATTCTTTGTTGTCGGCTTGGTTAGCATATTTTGTATTTCTCATTTAAACGTATTGCATATTTGCATATTTTGTATTCCTTATTGTAAATAATTTAAAACATCATTGTCTTTGCTATCGTTAGGGATTATTTTAATATTTTATTTTTGTTATGCTGTATGCTTTTAAAAATATAAAATTAAAGATTTGCTGAGAGATTGTTTCAGAGTCTTGCATCATAACACAGAGAGAACGGCTGTAGAGATAAGTATTATGACGAGGAATTCTAAGTAAATATTCAAAGGCTGGCCGAAGTACGAGACCGTGGAAACTTATTGGTCTGGAAAGCTCGTGGAGATAGGATGGTGTTGATTGGGAGAGTAAACGATAGAGGAGAGCAAGTATATGAACATTTCTCTTTTGGCGTAATGGCAACCACTTTAACCGTGCCCTTTATTCAGACACTTGATCATACTTACGTAGGCCGAAGATAAATCGTATACATTATATTATTATCTTATGAATACATTATTATAATCATAAATTGTAATATAGTTTATTTTATTTGTTTATTTATTTGTTTTACAAGCTTGGTCTTCCGAAGTTTTATATTTATTTTAATTATATGATCATGCTATTTCGATGTTTTTAAATATAATTTTGTTTAAATATAATATGAATATAGTTCCAATTACATGTTTTATGCTTTATTCGTTTTTCTGTTTTGTTTTGATTCTATACATATATTTAAACAAAACATCAGCATACATGGAGTCTACCTTAATACGGGCCTAGTTAAGCAGATTCTATAAAGAAAACTATTTAAATGTTAATAAATTGAATGAATTTTGTCAAAAAATATTATTATTATTATACATTTTCCAAATATTCCAATTTTTTGAGTAGTTCCTCTGGGGAATTAAGATAAGTCACATCTGCTTAGTACATTAAAAGTAAGAGAAGAGATTATGCAAAATATTTATTTCTGTTTATAGGACGAAATCATTTGAGCGTTTGCAGAGTTTGAAAACTAGCAAATGTTTTGAGACGTAACTCGTCCACACCATACGTGCCACTGCCATGAGAAATGTTCATCGACTATTAGACAAAGATCTTTGACTCTTTGCGACAAGGGTAGTTTTACATCGTTCAGTTTTAAGACTGGGAGGGACTTTACATTTACCCTGAAGAGCAGCTGTTTATCCCTGGTTACAAATATAACCAAAGACGTCGTTTGCATGATATAGCTAATATACATCGATTCTTTCTGTGATGCTATTTATTTATTTGTCAGTCATATATAGAGGGCATATAATGTCAAAGTTAATGAATATTTACAAGCCGCCATAGATAGTTACAGCTAACCCGCTAAGCTTAGCTGTAAGATATTGCTTTTAGGCAATAAGCTCGCCTTTTTGTTTAAGCAAATAAAGCGTTTAATTAATGTTATTAATAATAATTATTATTATTAGTTGTCATCATGATTATGAAAAACTTATCGTAAAACATTCTCTCCGTGACGACAAAAAGTGTTACTTAGAAGAGAATTTCACTATTTTACGTGGGAAGTTCTATTTCCTGTGATTATAATGGCTAAATATATTTGTGATTAAATATGTGTTTAACATACCATAAGTCAACGACTCTAGAAACTCTAGAAACTGCATGTTGTTTAGGAGATTAAAAAATCTGATTTATGCAAATTTAGTACTAAAATTCACAGTGGCGCTAATAATATGAACACCCACTGTATTTTGCAAACGTTCAAGTTTATTGAGTAGCTCTTCTGATAAATCGAGATAAACCACATCTAGCCAAGAAAAGTTTCCAGGAAAAGTAGCCAAGAAATGTTCAACAAAGATCTATCACTTTTTGCGACAAAGGTATGGTGATATCGTTCAGTTTTAAAAGTGGGCACGACTTTGGGAGACGACACACTTAGATGAAGACGTTTACTCCCAGGTTGAGAGCCACTGTGTTAACAGCTCCGACGACCCGTTTGACTTTCGTCTCGTCAGCCGTCACCCTTCTCGCACGTCAATAAATTAGACGAGTGCAAGCGAGAGCGAGAGGGATGCCGATAATGACTGCGGGAGCTTTTATTCGCTTTTTTTCCCGCAGTCAGCTGGCCGGGAGCGCCCTTAGCAACAGCGGGAACGCTGCAAACTGCAGCCACTTACAACCAACGCACAGCAGTCTATTTTTAGGTCTGCGTGCAAATAAAAATTTAAAACGTACCTACTCAGCGTTAGCCTAACATACGGAATATAACCTCAGCGGGAGTATTCTGTTACACCACACAGTGGCAGATTCAGAGGCGTCTGTATTTTGCATAATGGATATTTGGAGCGTCGAAAACTTCAAATATAGCAATGAGTGTTAATTGCAATGAGTGTTAATTGCAATTTTACCTTGCAATGAGTGTTAATTTATTTTAGAATTTGTTTGTTTATTTAGATCCAATCTTGCAAGCTGAATAAGAGCCACTTCCTCTTATCGCAGATGCGAATTCTGATTATGAAGCCTTTTACGAGTGTTCAATGCTTCCCCAGGGTTTTAAAGCCCCTATTAACTAAATCTAGTAATAAACCTTGGATTACCAAAGGCATAGGAAAATATATTTCAATAGGTTACAAATAATAGATGGCAAATTGGCATATAGAATATTGATTTTCTAAATCTGGCCACTACACAAACAACCGCTAAACTACAAAATGTGATTGCTAAACTTTTTAGTACGTTTTGGCGACCCTTCTGCGCCAGCGACATGCAGGTGGCGTTGATAGCATTGACGGCAAAACCAATAGCAATTTATTTGATAATCTATAATAACATTGATAATGACTTATTTTGTAGAAAGAACTCATTAATTAAAAAAAACATAATTTAAACAATAATAACAATTATTAGTGCCATCCATCGCATTTTTATCTTCTTCTCCGTCGTTCCCTCATTACTGAGGATCGTGGCCACTAGACAACAGTTTGCCTACGAGGCTCCTCCACTTCGACCTGTCTTCTGCATGGCGGGTCGCAGATTGTATTAACCCTTTTGTAACTTCTTTGATGAGGTCGTTCCATCTGGCCGGTGATCTGCCTCTGCTTCTTCTTCCCTCCACTAGACCCCCGGAAACCATTTTCTCTAGATTCTCTGGGTTTCTCCTGGCAACATGACCGAAGAACTGCAGGACCCTTCTCATGAATACGGTGGAGAGCCTCACTTGGATGCCGATTTCTTCCAGGACAGATTTGTTAATGCGGCGTGCTGTCCATGGGATTCCTAGCATTTTACGCCAACGCCACACCTCCAGTGCATCGATTTTGGTGCGTATACGAGCCTTCAGAGTCCATGTCTCCGACGCATAGAGAAAGATCGAGAAAACCAGAGCTCGAACCAGCCTGACCTTAGTCCGCTTACTTATACCCCGATTCTTCCACAGCCTTTCTAGCTTGCTCATGGCCGATCTTGCCATCTGGCTTTTGCGTGAGACCTCCTTTATATATTGTAATGATTACCGATTATATACCGATTAAATACATTTTATTTATCACAGAAATAATACGGAGAGATGGAATGCCATCTACAACTATTAGTCTATTTAAACTTTAAAGTGCGCAAATATTACGCGTTTAAGCTTGTATACCGATTTAAAAATTGATATCCTTTTAATAAACTTAGTATAGGAGAGCGTGGCTTTTAAATATAGTTGCCTGGTATCCAACACAGTATACTCCTTGGAAAGATCTTCCGAAGGTTATCGACAGGGTTTTCGCATGAGAATTTTAGCTGCATGAATGATTTAACATACAGAAGTACACACGGAGACTTGGAGTTATCGTTAAATTAATATTATATAAACGGGAATTCAATAAGGAATTTAGCAAATCGGTGGATTTCATACTATCTTTAATGACTTCTTTCCTCTTCTTCTTAATTTTTTTGTTTATTCTTTATAAGCCTACGGGAAAGGTTCACATAATTATTTTACAGGCGGCTGGATTTTTTAACACAATGACATGATAGTACCTACTCAGGCTGTCAACCATCCAAGTACTGACCACGCCCGACGCTGCTTAATTTCGGTGATATGACGGGAAACAATGTTTCAACGCGGCTACGGACGTTACCCATACTTTGCATATTACGCATTTTCATAGCGTATGTTTTCGAAGATATAGTATTTAAAACAGATTTTTTTACTTAAATCTCATGACGTGTTATAGCGTTTTATATAAAACTCATGGCCGAGGATAGTAACTATTTTAATTATTTATTCATTTTAATAAACAAGTCAGCTTGCTAAAGGGGGGGAGCGTTGAATGGGGGGAGGGGGGGTTGATAAACCTACCGGGCATGCTAGCTTGCTAAACCTACCGAGAACGGTGTGACAATAAAGGTGGCACTGTCACGGCGCGGCCTGTGTCTCTATCTATCACTACAGCGAGCTACGACTTAAAACCTCATAAACCTATAACTATCCGCATCCACTTTTCACCCAAAAATAAAGTCCATCAATCACCCCTGGCGACAAAAAGTAATCAACGGTCCCCTCGGGTGAGATTGTCCATTTTATCGCGCAGATCCATCATTGGAATAAGTTGGTATGAAAATTAATAAGGCGTATAAACCTATCTCGCTTTCGTTCAGCTGTTTTCACCCCCCCCCCCCCCTCTAAATCAACCCCTTCGTGGGGTTGTTGGGGAGAAGTTGGGGGCGATGTCGCCGTCTCTGTCGTTTGCTCTTTCGTTTCCCAGAGGGGTGAGAAACATCAAGGACAAACGCAGCCTAACCGGGGGGTCAGAGGGAAGAGGGGAGGGGGGGGGGGATGCGTACTACTCACACCGCTTGCATCCAAAGAGCGACCGGCATGACTCGATCCATTATTAAATTATTTTTTGATTTTTTATCGCTCGGGAAATTTTATTTGTGTCGACTGAAAAAAATTGATAGTGATATTTTCTAAATGTTGGTATTATTTTTACATTATTTTAGTATAAAATACCCGGAAACGATTTTAAAAGATTATCAAAATTTTAGCAACGTTAAATAGATATATCAACGAGTCGCAATGAATATATCGGTACAGATCGACACCAATGTATTCCTTTTCAATAAACAATCAAACAAGTAAATATATATAAAATAATAATTATTAATAGTTTAAAAAAACACTAAAAACACGCTTTTATAAATGCACGTAAAAACCACATCATCAGACCTTGAAACCTAATCGTAATCAAAGTTCATTCCAAGACTTTTCTAACAAGTCCAAACATATCTATGATACGATGTTCCATCCTGAAGTTCCAGTTCATATCTTCCGACTCCATCATCAGATCAGTTCGACAGTACCATATTATTGTATGGTCATCAGAACTACACACAGATTTTCA
This sequence comes from Micropterix aruncella, assembly GCA_944548615.1. NCBI lineage: Eukaryota > Metazoa > Arthropoda > Insecta > Lepidoptera > Micropterigidae > Micropterix > Micropterix aruncella. The sequence goes on along the minus strand of OX155963.1, from coordinate 10,710,084 downwards.
TGACGCTACGATCCTTGGAAGATGGTTAAATTAGTTACCTTAGATTCCATTGCATAGTTACATACAGATCGACCTAATAAAAGCGTATTAAAAAACATGACTGCCGTTACAGAATCTGAACTATTGTATTTTTTACTGCATTTTAGGTAATATTTGTGGTTTATGTATATATCCGAGAAGATACATGTATATTTCCAGAATGTACCTTTCATTTGATACTAAACACTATATATTTATGTTAATTTATTGACATTTGGACATTTAGACAACTACCTACGTGATATTTGGACATTTAACGACTCGATGAACTCGATGAACATAAACTCGGGAAGATATAACGATTCTAACAATACCACAACGTTCTAAATCAGTTCAAGCATTTAGAAGTTATGGTGGAGTGAAATAAAGAAACAGAAAACATACATAGATGAATCCTAAACACATTACACTCCTGTTTTCTTGGGCAGACGTGTAAAAACTGCAAGAAAACACATTTTAGCTATCAAATCAGTGTCAGGAAGTGTACTTTTAGAGTTAATATTTAAATTAAAATATATAAAGTTTCCATATGGGGATTTCAAGCCATTGTAAAAATATATGTTAGATATTTGTATGTATATGTAGTTAAAACCATTTTTATTGTCTATTTGAATATTTCCTAAGGCAAAATTATAGACGCAGAAGGCTTCACCTTATCAATTTGATTTTTATTTGCTAGATTAGTTATTTCTCTCAGAGTGCATCGGGAATGGCTGTACGTCCATAGTAAACATTGGCAGGTTTTTTTTTTATTTATGTATATTATTTCGCAATTTTGTTTGAATGAGGGCAATTTTTTTAACAGGTAATTAATCCACTTTCCGTTGTCCAATGAACTGTTTTGTGCAGCTTCGGTCACAAGATCCACTTTGTTCTCGAATCGGCTCAACTCACGATATAGCTCCTATTTGGAAGTCCCCTTTTATTGTCAATTTCCTAAATAAAATTAAAATAAAAAAATGTTCAAGACGTTTGGCTCGTCGTATCCGTCCGCCCAAATAAGTAACACGCATAGCGCGGCAACCGCCGGTTTGCCTTCCCACACCCAGCAGGGCCGCGCGCATGAATGGGTCTCGGAGCCCATTCAGTGGGCAGGGGTGGCAGACCGCCGGCGCATGCGTCGAGCCGCACCCCCGAATAGACAAAGTCGCTGCAAGGGCGAAGCGAGCTGAAATAACCACGCCTGAACGTGACGCAGTTCTCACTTACTGGGATTTGCTCAGATTTACCGTGTAAAGTTTTCACATAAATTTTTTTTTATTTATATTTTTTAAACTACAATCACCTTTGTATGTCCAGCTGCGTGCAGTTAATGTAAAGCTTTGAAATACATCTCGAACAATGTTTTCAAAGACAGCTCCCTTTTTAAAAAACCTGGCCACTTATGCAATAATATTTACTTTCCCGTCCCACTAACCAACAAGGAGGGAAAGTATTGGGAATGCGCATTTTTTTTTACTTGAATACGGAAATATCCATTTAGAGCCCTCTGAGACGGTTAAGACCATTTCCAGATTGAAGTCTGTCTGTATGTATGTCTGTGTGCCTACCTGTGCATCTGTGCGTCTGCACTGAAAAAAATAAGATTGATTCTTACATTACCATTTTGTTATTACGGTTTTATACAGAACTAGCTGTTGCCCGCGGCTTCGCTTCGCGTGAAGTTTCGAATCGATTTGTTAATTTAAGTAGGGTGGCGTTTATTTGCCTTTTTAGACGCTACCTTTAGATATATGACCACACGGTGGCATAGTGGTTAGGTCGCCTGATCTTACACTGTAAGGTCCCGGGTTCGATTCCCGGCTGGGTCACCATTTTCCGTTGGGATCAAATAACCCCTCGAAAGTAAGGCGACCAGCTCGGGTTGCCTACGGCAAAATGTATACAAAATGTATGTAAATTTATATAAATGTAAATTTGCGCCGCTCTATAGTAATCCGCTCTATAGTAATAGTATACCTCTATAGTAAACCCCGCTCTATGTAAATGTAAATGTGTGTGTAAATATAAATATATATACATTTTGCCGTAAGGCAGCCCGAGCTAATCGCCATTCATTCGAGGGGTTGACGGAATTGCATTTTCAATTCTGACGATCGAATGCAATAACAAGACACACACTTACAGACATCTTACACGCACACATATATATATAACACGTCATAGTAGGGTTGGTTGTAAGAGATTGTCATATGACAATAAACCCGCCCATTGTGACATTTCACATTAAAGAGTGTAAACAAACAAGTGCAAGACGTCCCATCTCAGATGCACCCTACCTATTTCGCAAACGTACGCGTTTTGTTCCTCGCCACGCGTTACTAATTAAATGATATCTCTCTAACTATACCACCTAAATACCTAAGTTAATGGCTAATTTAATCTCTATGTAATCCCCGTGATAATGTATTATTTTATTTTGATAAGGATTTATATTTTTGCCTAATGTCTTCAACAAACACTACCTACTTATGTTTCTTACTTTTTTGAGACATAAAAGCAGTTATTGCACCTTAAATATAAAAGTTAAATATCTGCTGTCGTCGACTTTTTTATAGACTTTTTTAAGGCCGATGTTTTTAACATACATTATTTTCACATGTATCAAACCGTTTCTTTAGCGCCGATAAAACAACTCACCAGGTATTTTTTTCCTACTCGATTTACAAATATCATGATTTCTTTTTGAAAACCAATATCTATTACAATAAATATCCAATGGCACTCATCGATAATAGAGATAATAACCTATAGCACTTATCGATAATAGAGCTTTCCATTAGTGAAAAAAAAATTGAAATCGAATAAGTAGTTTCGGAGATTTCCCTCCAACTACAAACTTACAAACATTACTCTTTTATAATGTTACTATAGATAACGATATTTCAATCGTAATTTTGTTGAAATACTGGGAATTTTGTTGAAACTTCATTACTCGATTATATGTATTTTCCTTACGGTTAATATGATTTTCCTTACGGTTAATACCGACATAAAAGTAAACTGTAGTTTCAACATGATTTGTGTCCAACTATAACCGTACGTATACTGCTAATGTTGTATACTGCTACAACATTAGACATGGTAATTATTGTTACACATACGTATTTCCGTGTAATTACATCGTTATTTTTTTCCCAGTATGTATATTCCTCCACGATAGCGCTTAAATGCTTACTCTGATCGAGCTGAAATTTGGCATGAGCTATCATATTTAATCGTAGGAGACCTCAAATACTTTACACTTTAACATGTATTCATCATCCTCGAACTACATCGGACTATGAAGTCAGCAAAAGAATCTTTGGCAGTGTTCATAGTATTCGGCCGTTGCTCATAGTTCAAACGCTGTTATTGCCTATTATAGATTATGCTGCTAGCCTTGACGTCACCGAAGCCATCCTCGAAAAAGTAGAGCGGTTGCAAAATGTGTGCATTATTTATATTTATATACCTATACAGGATGATTGGAGGGTCGATAGAAAGTCTGGTGGGGGAAATAGGGTGGTCAATAATAAACCGAATAAATCATATTTATCAATATACTAAGTCCTAGTATTTTTGAGAAATTTTATCTTTCCTGAAAATTTAGTTTTTCGCCCAACTTAAGTAGAAAAATCGTCCTAGTTTCAATGATACACGTTTTTACAACCTCTAATGTGTATTACTTACTTCAAATAAAAACAATTAGAAATACTTCAAATATACAAAAATTTTATTGTCACAGATTCAAGACGATTTTTGAAAAAGATTAAGTACAGTAATTATTGATCAAATACAATTAAAACATCTTGTATTTCATGCACTTTAAAATGGTGTTTCATTGTTGCATTTCGGTGGAACACGTGCGAATAAAATGGACAAAAGTAATAACTAGAGCTGTCCACAACAACGAGCGAACCCGTCACTTCAGGAGCTTTTAACGACAATAGATCGGTTTGTTTTCCTTGAGGTGAGCGTAAAATACTTGGGACTAAAACAGTCCACTGTCTAGTTATGCCACTCGCCAGTCAGAGGTAAACGCCCTACGGCGAGGCATCGGGAAAGGTAACCAGCAGGCAGCCTCGCCCCCTCCGGAATTACCCATCAGGATACCTCCTACCTCCTGACTGGTTACAGGATCGATGACGCTTGCACGGTGTTCTCCCTGTATCAAGTAGCGGTGATAAGGTATCTACTGAATCTATCGCGGACCACGGCATCCTTTATCCGGCGTTTAACAGGGATCGAGTGGCCGAATGGTCGTTTCAAGAGCAGTTGCCGTAAGGTTAACAACTACCCCCGCACTATGGAAAAATGTACTGTTTCCAGACTCCGCACGGCTGAGGCCGCACGGTGCGCAAACCGTCCAGGAGCGCCCGAAGGTTGGCTCCTAGGGGAGACTGGCCCGCAGGCTATAGTCCTACCCGGGCTCGCACTTCTGCGTGAAAGCCGCTGGATGATTGTCGACCCGTGCGTTTGACCGACCCTATACAACTGGGTCTTAGTGGCCAAAATGCAACAGATCTTAAAAAGAAAGTAATAGGACGGTCTAGTCCCCCATTGAGCAGGTAGTCGCCCTAGTCCTTCCTAGCCGTTATTGTTAACAATTATGATCTCCGCTTGACCCAACCACTGCCTAACTAGATCGGCGTGTCGTGTTTATCTGCTGACAATTAGCCAAGGACTGAACCCGGCAGTTAAGAGTTTCAAGGCGATAGGTGAGGGCAGCAAACCCCGCCCACCGCCCGGGCAGTTATAACGACGAGGGTCGTCTTGTCTGCCCGGGATGTCGTGCTACGACAACCCTGCGCGTACCAGAAGGGTAAAACGCGCAGGGGGTGAAATAGGGTAAACCACCCCCCCCGTACCGCCCCGAGAACCCATTTATTCAAAAAATAGAACTTATTTACAAAAAAAAAAATAAAAAATTTTTACAAAATATTACAAATTTATCGAGAAAAGAACAACAATATCGTAAATTTAGGAGCCGGTAAGCGGGGTAGAGGACGCTCCAGAACAATAAACGTGAAGGCGCGCTGTCCGTGGGCAGGTCTCGGAGCAGCCACGGGGGGGAGGAATCCCTGGATCCTGCAAAGAACGAAAACGCCCCTCGGGGCGGTAAAGAGACGGACACAAAGACGGGCACTTCGGGCTGGAAGTAGCCGCCGAATCACGCCACCAAGGAAGAGGGTACCCCCTGGGGGGTATCCCGAAGCCTCATGCTTTCCCAAGAAGCCACCCAGAGCCCCACAAACTCGCCAAACGACTGGAAGCAGCTCCTACAACTGACCAAATCCGGGTACCAAATCGGAGAACGCCCAACGCACGCGCCCACTGCATCCATCAATTTCTCCCGTGCAGCCGCTAGAATTGGGCAAGACCAAATTACGTGTTCCGCAGTTTGGCGACCATACCCACAGGCGCACCGGGGGTCATCGGCAAGTCCAAAGTCAAATAGTTTGGCTCTGAACTCTCCGTGGCCCCCAACCAGCTGCGTGGTATGGTGGTCGAACCGCAGAAACGAATTTGCCATCCGCACTGCAACAGACGGGAAGAAGCAATGGGTGAGGCGGCCCGTACCCCCGGCGTCCCATCTAGCCTGCCAGACACGCAAGGACTCCACCCGAATCAGGCGGGCAAACTCCCCAGCTCGGTGCGCCACCGGGTCGATCGATAGGCCATGAAGGACTACCGGCTCGCCCCGGCGGTACCGCGACAAGGCTGCACGCTCCAGAATCTCCAGGTCAATCGGCAGAACGCCAGCGATGACGGGTAACGCAAGAGTGGACGTCGTTCTGTACGCCCCGGTCAGGGCCACGAGAGGGATGCGCTGTCCGCGCAGCAGCGCGACACGCGTCGCCTCAGGAACAGCAGACTCCGTCCAAGCGCGTGCGGCATAAGTCGCACGCGGGACGAAGACGCCCTTATAGATAGTCATGACCGCCGGGAAACGAATTCCCCAGTCGGCCCGACTCACTCCGCGGAGCGCAAAGAATAGATCCCGGGATTTTTCGGCTGTAATCTTTGCGTGCGAAAGAAAGGAAAGGGAAGCCGTAAGCGTCACCCCCAGGTATCGAACGGTGGCCGGGAAGGATACCGGGCGACCGTTCATCCTGATAACAGGGTTCCGCTTAAGATGTCCCTTCAGGAGAAGCGCCTGAGTTTTCGTCGGAGAGAAGGTGAGTCTGTTTCGCTGACCCCATCCGAGGATCAGGTCCAGCGAGTCAGCCACCCTTCTTTCGACCTCTGCGCGACTCCTGCCGCCCACCAGGAGGAGAGCGTCGTCTGCATAAGCGCTGACGGTGCACCCCTCCGGGTAAGGTAGACCGAGGAAATCATCAAAGAGAATGTTCCAAAGGCTAGGACCCAACACTGACCCCTGTGGACAGCCCATAGTCGGGGTTTTGGTGACGCTGGTCGGGCCGTACCTCAGAGTGACAGATCTGTCTGAAAAGTAGCTCCTCACTACTTTCAACAAATTGTTCGGGCACAGGCGGGCGCGAAGCTTGCATATGAGCATCGGCCACCACGCGTTGTCGAATGCACCGGAGATATCCAAAAATACGCCTACCACGTAGCGGCCGTCATAGTTGCGGACCCAGTTCTTCGCAAACAGGATGGCGTCCTCCGTGCTTTTCCCTCGGGTAAAGCCAAACTGACGCTCGTTCTGGGGAGACAGAGTCCTTTCCAGCCGTTCGCGCACAAGCACTGAACCCGGCAAGTAGCCAAGGATTGATTTAATCAGAACAGTAATTTCATAAATAAAATCGATGAGCCAAACCGGGTTGGGTTTGTTTGCGACCACCGCGGGCAGCGCGGTTTGTTTCTGTGATAAGGGCGGGGTTGGGCCCGGCTCCAACAGATGGCTTTAATATTTAGTTAACATATATGAGTAGAGCGCCCCCTATATGACTACTGGTGGACCGATTTCAACCACAACCTATTGATGTCTTGCCACGAGCAAATGATGCCTGCATGCCAAATTTCAGCTCAATCGGATTATGCGTTTGGGCGCTATCCTGGAGGAATATATACAGACAGACATACATATAGACAGACATACTTCAATCTGGAAATGGTTTCGGGGGGGGGGGGGTCAAAATGAATATTACCGTTTTCATCTCGATTTTTTTTAAAGCGCGTTTACAATTCTTTCCCTTCTAGTCGAGTGGTCAGCCGAGAAAGCAAAATATCGAAATAAATGATTTGAACTGAATAATACGTCTTCGTAACGCACTGGACCATAAACTATATTATACGATTCAATCGCTATCACTGGCCTACGTGGGAGTTTTCTACGCAGCTTATCAATACGTACCGAAATCTATACCGATCGAAGTACTGAAACTAAGTACAACTTAAGCGAAAGTTAAGTGTGCTCCTTCTCTCCCCTTGTTAAAGTCGCCCCAAGGACGGAAAGCGAAAAGTGTCTACGTAATAGTAAGTAGAGATGTTGCACACTATTCAGATTCTTTGTGATTTATTGCGAAACAGTGTTCGTTTAGTCCAGCGATGCACAGACTTTTTCTACTTGAGGGCCGCATCACCTTCTTCCAACTAATGGAGGGCCTATGAAACAATGTTATGGTTATGGTCTTCGAATAATTATTTATTTTCTGCTTCTTTAAACATTTGTATCATTCAACCGCACGTGTATCAATGACATAATAATAATATAAAATATATCAGTGCCAATACAGTAGTTAAAAAATGGAAAATTTTAGATTACAAATACGTATCATTGTTATCCATATTACAGTATGACATAATAGGAATAACATGTATTCTATTCTATTATCTAACTAAGAATATTCTATATATCTAACTAAGAATAAATTTTATTCTTAGTTAGATACATGACATTGTGTAGAAAACACAATTTTTTGTATGTTAGGGGTCACTTTAGTAGTGGCTAAGCGCAAAATGACTTCAAGATTTTCGTTGTTAAGACGATTTCGGTTCTTACATTTATTAGCATTATTCATTATTGAAAATGTTTGCGAAGTGCGAACGAGACGTCGTAGCGGTGAGGCGCTCGGCGAGCGTGCACAGTTTTCTACCTATGTATATTGAAAAAATATTTTTCAAATAATTTCGAGGACGGGGGCCGCCCACAAAGTGTCGGCGGGCCGCATGCGGCCCGCGGGCCGCGGTCTGTGCATCGCTGGTTTAGTCTGTGTTCGCTCTACCGAGAGAACAGCGAGAAATTCGAGGCGCCCGTAGAGTGATAGATTGGATGCTTCCGATAATAGATTATATTGTACCTGTACAATGTCCGAGTCGCACTTAGGTTGTATAATTCGATTGTGGGTAAATAAATACCCAGATATATAGTAAACAATAATTAACTGTACAGTGGTGAGTTGTGTCTTACAACGGGCGAACCCGTCGCTCCAGGTAGGTATAACGATATGTAATCGGTCTTTCAGCCGGAGTGAAAATAGGGACTTGGACGAAGCAGTCCATCGTCTAGCTCCGCCAACAAGCCCGTGAGAGACGAACGCCTTACCGCTTGGCACCGGAGAGTTGACCATAGGCAGCCTCGTGCCGAGGGCACGAGGTTGCTACAAGTTATGGCAGGATTTCTCCAGGATCACTACCAGTTATAGCAGGATTACTCCGTCCTCGGACTCGCTATGGGTCCGAAGTCGCTTGCGCGGCCTCTAACTGATGTTAAGTCAGTGTACCATGGCATTTATCGCGGACCATGGCATTCTTTGACCGGCTCTAAAATCGGGATCGGGTGGCCAATGGAACATTTCAATGTGACGCCAGGTCAACATCCACTCCTGCTGCTTAGGAAACCATATGTCGTTGCCCGATTCCCCCAGTAATTCGCTGGAGTGCACAGTCAATTGGATGATGCGGCACGGTGCGCAAACCGCACGGTAGCGACCGAGTGTCTTCACCATGGGAAATTGATCCACCAGCATGTAGACGCGCATTCGAAGAGGCTACCGGACAGGAGCTGAACCGTAAGTTAAGACGACCCCTAGAATGAGATGGGTCTTAATGGAAGCAACTACACGAGAACTATTGGCTACCAAATTAACTGGACAGTCAAGACTGTAGATTCCACTACGCCGTTCCTCGGTACTAGAACCACTAGAATATAGTATTCCATTGCTAGCACGTATCGAGAAGCCAGTTGCCATTTCAAAAGATGGCTTTTAGTGGGATTTAATCCTAAAAAGCTCATTATCTGCGTGCTGTTGACCCCAAGGTTGGACCGCTGGATCCAAATATCTTTGAAAAATAGCCAATTTCTATAATCGTCATACCAGGAGTTCATGTGACAGTAAGAGGCTTCTGGTAGGATTCCCGCCTTCCCAACCACTCCTGAACCCACAACCTAAAAAACAACGCATTAATAATACTCCTTCTCCAGCATGACCTCCTGATAGGTACTTTCGCTACTCCCCAAACAAAAATCCTACAAGCAAAACGGCTCGAATCTCAGTTATAGTACCCAATAACTATCGTACTTCTCTTGCTCCAAGCATCTCCTTATCTGCGAGCCGTTGTCTGCCTATGTTATTTTATATAGATCCGCATATTTTACCTACTGACGGAGAACCCGCTTAGATTATTTATCTTAACGATGATATCGCTGCTTTCATTGAGTACCAGATGGCATCTTTTTGTGTCATTTTCTTTCTGCAGCATTAATTGCTGACTTGAAATGGGCAAACCAGAATCTGGTATTTAAGCGCCAAAATTTCCAAGAGTTGATAAATATTAAAATTAGAATTTGTCGCGTAAGTGTAAGTAATGGCAAAATGGAAAGTTATGATAAATCCTAAATCCTGCGCCTCTTTCCACTCCCTGCTTTTTTTCTGGTAGTAGTCTTTATTCATAAAAAAGATACAAATTACATGTCACAGTTCCCCACTAAGGCTAGAGCCTTTTCAGTGGGTAACTAACAATAATGTGTTCATATCTGACTTATATTATCTATGACCTATTATACTTATATTAACTGTTATAACTTTTTACGTTAAGTAGATGTATTGACTTCCTAACCTAACCTAAATTAACCTATATTTCCTATAATAACTAGCTGAATATACACTTATAAATATTTACAGTAAACAAATTATTTTCCACTAAATTAATATACCTACTTCCTAATATAACCCATACTAATATTCTTGGTATACACTAAATACACAGTAGAAAGAGCTAACCAGTATGGAAGCTACGTACAAACGATCGAAACGAACGCACTCACACAGACGCACGCTTCAACAATAAGCTAAGCACTTGTCGGTGGGAAGTCAGTCGTGGGTGCCAAAATTGATTGTATAGTGTTCAATTCAATGGTGCCACCAAAGGTAAGAATGATAGATTGTTAAGTTGCTTATCTATACTACTATATACAATTCTTGAGGGCAGTATATGTATGTATGTCTTTTTGTATATTTTGATTTGGCTCAAAAACAGCTGAACCGGTTTAGGTAAAACTTCATCAAAGTGTTCCTTAGAATCTCAGTATTAAAAAAGGCATTATTGGGTTCGTTTGATTTGTCTTGACAAAAACTATAACCTTGTGCAAACGATAAACCTCTCATGTTTGGGCTCGTTTGATTTGTCTTGACAAAAACTATAACCTTGTGTGATGCCCAGCATCTGATGATGGACTAACTACCTATCCGCACGCAGTGTTGGGCATTTTTCTTTTGTGGACGCACTTCTGTGAGCGCCGAAACGCTTCATCCGATTGAGCTGAAATTTGGCATGCAGATTGTGGTTGAAATCTGTCCACCCAGCGTTGGCTCCTGACTATAGAACTCCTCAACGGTCAACAGCAGAGACCCAACATTTTGTATACGCATTCATTTATGATAGCAGCTTCCAAGTTTCACCATGACAGGGCTGATCTACCCTGGGTTGGCTCCCGATGAGGGAACTCCTCAACGGTCAACAGCAGAGACTCAAAATTTTGTTTACGCATTTAATTATGATAGCCCCTTCTAAGTTTTACTATGACATGGATGATGTACCCTGGGTTGGCTCCCGATGAGGGGACTCCTGAACGGTCAACAGTAGAGATCCAAAATTTTGTATACGCATTCAATTATAATAGCTCCTTCCAAATTCCATCATGCCATGGCTGATGTACCCTGGGATGGCTCTCGATAAGAGAACTCCTCAACGGTCAACAGCAGAGACTCAAAATTTTGTATACGCATTCAATTATGATAGGCCCTTTCAAGTTTCACTATGACATGGCTGATGTACCCTGGGTTGGCTCCCGATGAGGGGACTCCTGAACGGTCAACAGTAGAGATCCAAAATTTTGTATACGCATTCAATTATAATAGCTCCTTCCAAATTCCATCATGACATGGCTGATGTACCCTGGGATGGCTCCCGATGAGGGGACTTCTTAACGGTCAACAGCAAAGACTCAAAATTTTGTATACTCATTCAATTATGATAGGCCCTTTCAAGTTTCACTATTACATGGCTGATGTACCCTGGGTTGTCTCCCGATGAGGGGACTCCTCAATGGTCAACAGCAAAGACTCAAAATTTTGTATACGCATTCAATCATGATAGTCCCTTTCAGGTTTTACTATGACATGGCTGATGTACCCTGGGTTGACTCCCAATGAGGGGACTCCTCAACGGTCAACAGCAGAGACCCAAAATTTTGTATACGCATTCAATTATGATAGCTCCTACCAAATTCTACCAGGACATGGCTGATGTACCCTGGGTTGGCTCTCGATAAGGGAACTCCTCAACGGTCAACATCAGAGACTCAAAATTTTGTATACGCATTCAATTATGACTGCTCCTTCCAAGTTTCACTATGACATGGCTGATGTACCCTGGGTTGGCTCCCGATGAGGGGACTCATCAACGGTCAACAGCAGAGACTTAAAATTTTGTATACGCATTCAATTATGATAGGCCCTTTTAAGTTTCACTATGACATGGCTGATATACCCTGGGTTAGCTCTGATGTAACCTAGGGTACATTAACGATGTTATAATGGAACTTGGAAGAGGCTATCATTATTGAATACGTATACAAAATTTTGAGTCTCTGCTGTTGACCGTTGAGGAGTCCCCTCATCGGGAGCCAAGCCATGGTTCATCAGCCATGTCATGGTGGAACACGGAATAGGCTATTATAATTGAATGCGTATACAAAATGTTGGGTCTCGGCTGTTGACCGTTGAGGAGTTTCCTCATCGGAAGCCAACCCAGGGTACATCAGCCATGTCATGGTGGAACTTAGAAGGGGCTATTATAATTGAATGCGTATACAACATTTTGGGTCTCTGCTGTTGACCGTTGAGGAGTTCCCTCATCGGGAGCCAATCCAGGGTTCATCAGCCATGACATGGTGGAACATGGAAGGAGCTATCATAATTGAATGCGTATACAAAATTTTGGGTCTCTGCTGTTGACTGTTGAGGAGTTCCCTCGTTGGGAGCCAACCCAGGGTACATCAGCCATGTAATGCTGAAACTTGGAAGTTGCTATCATAATTGAATGCGTACACAGAGTTGTGTGTCTGTGCTGTTGACAGTGGAAAATTATCCTCGTCAGGAGCCGATCTTGGCTGTAAAATCAGGTCATGAGCATGCCATAAAAATGCATTGTCATCGAAATTGTACCCCAAATAAATGATTTTATTAATAATTAAAAATAACATCATTTTTACAAAAAATAAAGATTGACAACCCTAGCGCTCCTATGGAGAGTAGGTATTTATTTTAAAAAATGGGCTTAGTTTCCATACTGCTCATGTCTCTACTGTGCTAAATATGTGTACTTCCTTTGTTTACAATTACAATAATAAATGAATACCTACACTAATAAAATGATTTACACTAGATATCTATACTTATGCCCTAACATAACCTAACTTATCTTAACTAGCTTGGTTTATCCTAGTTATTCTACATAGTGATGTTAATGATAATTTAGCCTAATAGAATGTTTACTTGTTATAGTTATGCTAATGCTATTACATATTTATGCTAATTTATACTATTAGAGTTTTTAATTGCTCTGATGTAGTATATATATTATATAATATTTAATTTATTTTAATTAGCTCGCCTGGGTAGGTCATTATTTAGGTTGCTTACTAGTAGCTTTCAATGTTTTCTTTAGTAAGTATTTGCTGATTGAGTTGTCTAATTTTATAGAAAAGTGATTGATTAATTTTGAAACAATGAATTCAAGAGTTCTATCGCCGTAATAATTGTTTTGCTTGCTATATTTCAAATACCCCTTTTCAAGGAGCCGAGTTCTGTTTACATGATCGGCCGGTATTCGTAACGAACCGTTTTCGTTGTTGTCAAGCAGAATCTTATACCATACAAAGAAACTTGCAGGCAAGACATCAATTATATGAAAATAGGAAAATAGCTGTTATGCAGGGTGACACACGGGAGATGGACGGTTTTTAAATAAATAATACTCAGCCAATTTTAAAATTAATACATGTTTATTGACATTAAATCAAAGCCCATTAATTGCCATTTTAGTGATACTTATTTGCGAAAAATAATGTCTACTAACTACCGCTTCCCTTACTCTTGCAACATTTCCTGGTGTCTTTAAACTGCGTCTTGGGCCAGGATGCTTCTTGTCCAGTATGTTCCCAGGCGATCTGAAGAGTTTCACTCATCTAAAGATTGTGTTGCAACTCGGAACAGCTCCATCCCGACCGATATTGAACAGACGTAAGCTGAACAGAACGTAGCTGTAACAGACTCGCCACTTCTCACGAAACTATTGTAGACAAACAAACGATGTTGCAAGTCCGACTGCTCCATAGTAACTGAGTAAATGAAATACCGGCTTTTGTAGAGCATAACTATCCCCATCACTATCTTTTACCACCACTGCGCTCTCAGTAGGTACTATCACATACGGTACTACGCAGATCAAAACTGTCCGTCTCCTGTGTGTCACCCTGTATTTCTAGTATTATACAAGTTTTAAATCCTATTACCAGTCAGGAAATATGGAAAGAATAAAACGTACGAATAATAAATTAAATAATATACAAAATTTTACCAAAAAAAACCTACTCCAAAAATGTTTATAAGAACAGCAGCCATGTCACGGTGAAACTTAAAACGGGCTGTCGTAATTGAATGCGTATAGAAAATTTCGTGTCTTTGCTGTTGACCGTTTAGGAGTCTCCTCGTCGGGATCCAACTCTAGATGCATCAGCCATGTCGCGGTGAAACGTATACAAAATTTCGTGTCTGTGCTGTTGACCATTAAGGAATCCCCTGGACAGGAGCCAACCCTGGGTCATGCTTACCATAAAAAATAAATTGTCATGGGAACTGAAACAATATGTAATATTTGAGGAGTTCCCTCATTTCCTCATGGATTTCGTCATCAGAACAGGATGTTGATAAAAACAAGACCAATCTGGAAGTATATCCTTTCAAATAATATAAGAATTTTCCAAATCGGTTCATAAATGACGGAGTTCTGAGGTAACAAACATTAAACAAAAAAAAAAGATACAACCGAATTGATAACCTCGTCCTTTTTTGAAGTCGATTAAAACATGAAAACTCTCAAATGAAGGCCTAAAGACGTAGGAGGGTTTTAAAATTTATTTTCTTAAAGCTCTTCATAATTTTCCATTTTGACAACCACTTTTTTACTGAATACTTAATTTTATTTAACCTTTTTTGTAAGTATTATGTATTTGATTTAAACATGTTTATAGAGATCATATGCATTTTTAGACTACTCTCCGTACATCAAACCCGTCTCTGGAATGTTTTACCTACACAGTAAGGACAGCATCGAGCTTGTATTGCTTTAAATACAGGCGCGAATAATACTTTAATAAGCGCTCATAAATTTCTCTTTCTCGCCCCTCCCCTCCACTTTCCTGCAATAGTGTACGAGTAGGTTCGGCAGGATTTAAATGTTAAATACATTTGGTACGAACTGCCTTTATAAGTGATTTTAATATGAGTTATATCTTATTTTTAACTATTAGGTTAATATTTTTATCTATTAGGTTAAAAATAAAAATATGTTTTACTTATTAGGTTAAGTTAAGCTGTAAGACATTGTTTCAACGTCATCTATACTAATATTATAAAGAGGTAACGTTTGTGAGGTTATAGGAAGTAATCTCTGGATCTACTGAACCGATTTATGATGAAAATTCTTTTACCAATAGAAAGCCACGTTATTTGTGAGTGTCAAAGGCTATATATTAATCCGAAAAATGAAAAGACTTTTTCGTGGTAGTCGGATTTGTAAAGTAAGTCGGAGAAAAAACTGTCGAAAGAGAACGTTTCTAACTAACGCTGCCCTAACGATGACAGATATATGATTACGTTCTAGAGAAAAGTTGTAAAGCTTGATAATGCTTACATAAAAGTTAACGACAGCATATGTCTAAATTTTATATTTAAGTCACACAAAGTAGTATTTTATATTAAAAAAAATAATTTAAATCGTTAGGTCATTTTTATTGGTCATATTATCAACAATTATGAATTCATATCAAAATAAGTAAATTTATCGTCTCAAGTGTTTAAAACAAAAGACTTTTCCCTTTTACTGCATATAATTTCCCTTTTACTGCATAAATGGTTAAAGAGATAAGACACTCACAAATAAGACACTCACAAGAAGACACTCACAAATAACGGTAATATAGTCAAATTGGCAAGCAAATACATACATACATATATATGCAGTTAAAATATAACCCTTCTTTTGGCAGTCAGGAAATAAATCATAATAAATCGAATCACACTCATAATTTCATCACAAATAAAAAGTTTTACCGCGCAACGAAGTGGGCTCGGGTCAGCTAGTCCTATTATAAATAGGATTATAAACGGATTAACCGCGTGAATTTTGTAGCACCCAACGTTTCGGCGATGTTGCAACCGCCGTTATCCAAGGTAGACCATGCTACAAACTTCCCGCAGTATTTTTTTTTTTATCGTTTTTATAATATCAACGCGACAAACTCTCCGATTTATTTATTATTATTATTATTCTTAACAGGTTTCCATTGTTTAAAATAAAATCGTCTGCAAAGTTTCCATTTTGCCCCCCTTTACCCTAATTCAGGCTTATTAACATTTGAATATATCTACGCACCTTTTCCAGATTATAATGGTATGTGTGTACCGTTGCTACAACCTCGTCACTGTCATCCATCATCTATCAAAACTCTAAAATCAGAGCTCTCAACGTAAATAGAGGAGTTTATTTCAATTCGCTTTCATCCCCTGCTGTAGGTATTATTAGTTAGTGGAATGTTTTGAGTCCCCCTGCCGCTCGCTACCCCTGCCTATCCTGCCAAGAACAGCCCCTACGCCCCCTTTCCCTTCGTCGCCCCTCGCCCCTCTCCGCAGCCGTCCTATTCCCACCGTACCTCATACCAGTCCATTCACGAGTATTGATCGCCCTTGAAAACGAAAGTTGGTGCTGCACGCAGTTCCATTCGTCGATAAATGCTTAGCTAGGCGCGCTAGCATGTTACTATACGTTTAAATAAACACTGATATAAAACATGTAGCATGCTATATTGCCAACGCGCCGAAAAATTAGAAGTATTTATATGGCTCAAAGTATTTCTATGACAAGTCAGGATTTTATAAATTTACATGAGAGTAAAAAGACAAATTTTGCTAGGCATGCTAGCATCTTAATATACGTTTACCTAAACACTGATATGTAACATGTAGCATACTATATTGCCACTGCGCCGAAAATTCACAAAATTAGAATATTTATGTAGCTCAAGGATTCCTATGTCAAGTCACGATTTTAAAACTTTACAGGAGAGTAAAAAGACGAATTTTGTTAGGCGTACTAGCATATAACTATACGTTTACCTAAACACTGATATGGAACATGTAGCATGCTATATGGCCACAGCGCCCAAAATTTACAAAATTAAAATATTTATTTAGCCTTAAGGATACCTATTAGTAAAAAAACGAATTTTGTTAGGCGTGCTAGTATGTTACTCTACGTTTATCTAAACACTGATATGGAACATGTAACATGCTATATTTCCACCGCACTGAAAATTCACAAAATTAGACGTATTTATGTAGCCCAAATGATTCCTATAGCAAGCCACGATTTTATAACTTTACAGAAGAGTAAAAAGACGAATTTAATTAGGCGTGCTAGTATGTTACTCTACGTTTAAGACTGATATGGAACATGTAGCATGCTATATTGTCACCGCACCGACAATTTACAAAAGTGAAAGTATTTGTGTGACTCAAAGTATTCCTATGGCAAGACACGATTGTATAACTTTACAGAAGAGTAAAATGTAAATATATTAATAGGAATAAAAAACAAAACTGCCGTTGCAGAAATTAAACTGTGTTATTTACAATTATTCTTATTACGGTTTTTTATGAAATATTTGTATTTTATGTATTTATATAGGTACACGTACACTTGTCCAGAATATACTCAAACAGACCTTTCATTTGTCACTAAACACCATATATTTATATTAATTTATTGACGTTTGGACATTTGGATATTTATAGAAGTATTTTTTTTGTAGTAGTCTTTATTCATAAAAAAAGATACAAATTACACGTCACAGTTCCCCACTAAGGTTAGTTTCTTTTCAGTACATTTGTACAGTTATGCTATGATACTCGGAATGACATTACGATTCTAACCATACTACACACTTTTAAATCGGTTCAAGCGTTCAAGGCTGAATGTATTTATTAGAAAAAATATTATTACCTATTTATTAGAAAAAAATGCGTAATATTTTGTATTAATATTATTTTTTGTATGTTTAAAAACAACCTTATTATTACTTATGTTAATTTCTTTATAATATAATATACTTCCTAGCAGATACATGCAAGAATATACCAATACATCAAAATAGAGCAGCTATGGCCTCGTTATGCGACTTATAGGCATGTTACTATGCCCTAACTTTTATATTATTTTTTTTTTATTGACATTACTAAAGTTTCGTTATTTTATTTAAAGATAGCATTAGTTAAAGGAAAATTTAATTACTTTTATAAATAAATAAAATAAATCAGTTCATCTGTTGCTAATCTAATTAACACAATCGAGTTCTTAGTGTATACTAAAAACAACATACAGCGTACATGATCACGACACTCGTAGCAAAGCCAACATAGTCCTCCGAAAAGTCCGTTTGACTATGATACAAAAATCATTCGTGTATTTGGCGTTGAAACTCTATTATAACCTTCCAAAGACAATACGACATTTAGAACCAGAAATATTTGAATAATATAGAGTTAAACACTGGCTGATCACACATCCTATTTATAAGACAAACGACCTTGAAAAAATAATACAATATCTTTATAGGTACAAAGTTATCATGGAAAATAATTCGATATCTTTAAGGGGCTCTATAGACGATCAAGCATGCTAGTCTAGCAGAATTATACAAATATTTTTTTAAATATTTACCAATTTAGTAATTTTATACCAGGGAGTCACGTCATTCATGAATCAATTGCGTTAAATTAACGTGACTCCCTGGTATAAACTACAAAATTAGGCATTTTTGGTAAATATTAAAATAATGCATTTTCATATTATATTTCTTGCGGTTTATCCTTTTCCAGCCCGCGACGCGATGATTGACAATCATGCTTGATCATCTAGAGAGCCCCTTAGATATCTCTATTCTTCTCATAATAATCATACACGAGGTAAACCTCGTAGTAATAAGTTGATAATGTTTGATTATTCATTGTAATTATTGTCGTTTTACGTATGTAATTATTGAGCATTTATCTTCTATTTTATCTGACTGGTCATTTTAGTATTTTTTACTGATTAAGCGTTGCATTAGGGTTTGGCTATCATTTTCTTTGACTTAAAAAAATACATTTATATTTTGATTATTGTGTTTTAAGCAATTATGATTATGCCATATACAACTTTATGGAGCTAATGGGCCCTATTACGTTTTGGCCACAAAGACCCATAGGGTCTGTATGAAACCGGCCGGCCTCCACGTAGAGAAATGCGTGCCATGGTAGGACTCTAGCCTTCGGGCCAGTTTCCCCTAAGAGTCAACCTTCGGGCGTTCCTGGACGGTTTGCGCACCATGCGACGTAAGCCAATCGATTGTGCATTCTGACCGATAGCCGGGGGAGTCTCGAAACCGTACTGTCTCCTATAGAGCGGGGGAAGTTGTTTACCTTACGGCAACTGCTCTTGAACCGACCAATCGGCTACCCGATACCGGGTGAAGAGCCGGGCAAAGGATGCCGTGGTCCGCGATAGATTCGGTAGACACCGTATAACCAGTACGTAAGGGATAGCACTGCGCAAGCGACCTCGAACCTGTAGCCAGTCGGGAGACCGGAGTAACTATGTTTGGACTGTTTTTGGACTGTTTTTGTCCTAACTCTTCTACGCTCACCTCACGCAGACAGAACGATCTAATATCGTTAAAACTTCCTATCGTTAGAACTTCCTCGCCCTCGCCCGTTTCGCGCTCGAAAATGACCACTTCAAAGCCCCTATCGAAAGCCCGCGGGTACGACTGCGACCACGTTTGGTCGCAGTCCGCTGGAAGACAGCCGACCGTTTCCGGTGTGAGAGCCGACGCGAAGCATATTCTCTCGCATACTGTTCAATATATTGCTCTCTCTGTCACATGATTTACGAGTAAAGGGTATGTGGAACCAACTTATTTGTATCTGAGGGCATATCTAGCTAATAACATATCGATGGTCTGTTGTAATTGGCCACTCTAGTTATATCGAACCGTTTTTGCCATTTTGGATGAATAAAAGACTATTAATTGTTTACTATTGACTATCCCATGAGAGCAATCTGAACGACCCCATAACCCTCCCCTTCGCCCAAAAAAATCCTAAGTTTGACCGTGAATTAAACAATTTATGCAAAGCCCGGATGTTTTGGATATGTTACCCGATAATACCTGGGCTTAATACTTGACAAAAACTTTAATTGGGAAAGTCACATACTTCTACTGTGTGGAAAACTCAGGTATTTTTTAAAACTATTCTTTCACCTGAAATCCGTAGTACCTCATAATATTATGAAAATCATATACTTTTCACTTGTAAATTCTATACTAGGATATGGCATTCAGGTATGGGGACTTACATTTCCCACGTACGTTAGGAAAGTGGAAAATATTCAAATTCGAATACTGAAACAAATGGCACCAAAAGGCTCAATACAAATTAAGCAAAATAATTACACAGAACTCTACTCCTCAATTGATGTCTTGCCTATAAGTTTCTTCGTATGGTATAAAATTCTGCTTGACAACAACGAAAACGGTTCGTTACGAATACCTGCCGATCATATACACAGAACTCGGCTACGTGAAAAGGGGTATTTGAAATATAACAAGCAAAACAATTATTACGGCGATAGAACTCTTGAATTCATTGTTCCAAAATTATTCAATCACTTTTCAATAAAATTAGACAACTCAATCAGCAAATACTTACTAAAGAAAACATTGAAACTATACTACTAAGCAACCTAAATAATGACTTACCCAGGCGAGCTAATTGAAATAATTTAAATATTATGTAATATAAATACTATAACAGAGACATTAAAAACTATATTAGTGTAAATTAGCATAAATATGTAAAAGAAGTAGCATAACTGTGACAAGTAAAAATTATATTAGACTAAATTAGCATTAACATCAAGTAGAATAATTATGGTAAACCAAGCTAATTAAGATAAGTTAGGTTAGGTTAGGGTATAAGTATAGATATCTAGTATGAATCATTTTATTAGTGTAATCATTTGTTATTGTAATTGTAAACAAAGTAAGTATACCAGGATAATTAGTATAGGTTAGGTTAGATGAGTAAGTAGGCATATCAATTTAGTGGAAAAGCATATTTATAAGTGTATATTCAGCTAGTTATGATAGGAGATATAGGTCAGATTAGGTTAGGTTAGAAAGTCAATGCATCTACTTAACGTAGAAAGTTATAATAGTTAATAAAAGTATAATAGGTAATAGATAATATAAGTCAGATATAAACACATTATTGTTAGTTACCCACTGAAAAGGCACTAGCCTTAGTGGGGAACTGTGACATGTAATTTGTATCTTTTTTTATGAATAAAGACTACTACCAAAAAAAGCAAAGCACGAAGCATATTCAAAGCAATTCAAAGCTGATCTCGATTTTCCATCATTTTCCCTGCTGACGTCACTCCGCCTTCGATTCACACTTCGCCCGCCCGTATTTAGCGAGGTAGGCAAAAATAAATCAGGGTGCGTGCGAAATCCCCGTCTTTTTTGCCTCCGATATTAAATTGTTATCCGGACGCGGAAATATCCCGAGGGATACCGGCAATAACTGGGGGAAAGGAGGGGGCGGGATTGTAGTGGGGGTACACGAAGAGTATTTCATACGGCATATTGCCAAACCGTGTATTCTTGCATTCAGAGCAAGTACCTCAATGAACGTTCTAGTATGACTACACTGAGAAAAATATTGGATTTCTTCCTATAATGTCGTTTTGCTGTTACGGTTTTATACTGAACTAGCTGTTACCCGCGGCTTCGCGTAGTGTTTTGAATAGAATTGTTAATTTAAGTGGGGTGGCGTTTTTTTGCCTCTTGAAACGCTTCCTTTAGGTATTTAGTGCAATAAGGCGGTGTCGACTACAACGGCCCAACCCGTCACCCCAGGCTGGTATATAACGATATGTAATCATTCTTTCAGTCGTGGGATGAGCGTAGAAGACTTAGAGACAAGACAATTATCTGTCTAGCTCGCCAGCATCCCGTTAGAGACCAACGCCTTACGGAGAGGCACCAGAAAAGGTACCGAGCGGGCAGCCTTGTCCACTAACTAGCAGTTTTGGTAGGATATCTCCGTCGGGAATTAACCTTCAGTATACCTCCGTCCTCCCGACTGGTTCGGTCCGAAGTCGTTTGCGCGACCTTTTACCTGTTGTATTACAGCGGTAATTCAATTAGAATATAGCAGACCTGGGCGTTCTTTGCCCGTAGTGCCACACGGGATCAGGTGGCTCAAGGTCATTTCTTAAGAGTCGCATGACAACAGATCAACATCCACCCCGCTGCTTAGGAGACAGTGCATTTCCATAGCCTCCAGAATCCTTCAACAATTAGTCAGAGTGCACAACCGATTCGCGTCGCCATGGTCGCATGGTGCGCAAACAGTTCAGCAGCGCCGGGATGCAATCCCGCCAGGAGAAACCGGTCCACCAGATGTGAGGCCTGAGACACGAGAGTCTTACCCGGAGTAGCCTTTCGCATGAGGAGGCTTCTGAATAGGATCTGAATCATGAGTTGAGCCGATCCGAGAACAAAATGGATCTCGTGGCCCAAGCTGTACGAAACCATTCGCTACTAAGTATTTAGTTTAATTATTTAAGACGTCCTCTCAGATGCACACTACCTATCTCGTAGACGTAGTTACGTGCATTGCCCCTCGCCACCCGCCGCCTTCCGCCGCTAGATATTTGAAGGTGCTTGCACGCGTTACTAATTTCATGATATCTCTTGAAATACCACCTTTATAATATTAGAGTACTTATAGATAATGATGTTTCAATAGTAAATTTGTTGAATTGCTAGGAATTTTGTTGAAACTCCAATACCATGCTCCTTACAGTTAATACCAAAATAACGGTATAATGTAGCTTCAACATAATTCTTGTAACAACATGATGGGAGCACGTGCGCCAGATAGCAGTAGGTAAAATATTGTTAATGTTGTTTATTAGCTATGTTTTACCAACTGCTAGATGGCGCAGCACGCTCAGCGCTTGTCAAACTTTTCTTCAATATAAAAATACAAATTTAATAAAAAAAAACACAAGGAAAATATTTGCGCAAAAATATTTCAAATATTTTATTTTTTTACTTTTTTATCAAAAATTGCTTATTTTGTAGTACTGATTCACCCACTACAAGGATGGCACTAATTTAAAACTCACCTGTATAATCAATGGTAGTACTGAGCGGTTTCGCAGGAATTCATGCTGATGATGTGAGAGGAACACGCTACGGACGGATATATGTATACACAGAGGCATTCAAACGCCGTTCTTCTACTAAAAATGTCCCATAATATCACATAAAATTCATCATTTGCGACTTCTTTCAGTCGCATTTCGACGCGACCTCGACGAGAATTCTGAAGAATTTAATATAGAGAGGTTCGTTTCATGGCGAGCTTTATCCGCCGACATAAAAAATGCGTTGAAAAGCCTCAATCAAAGAAAAACCACTCGAGGAATATTATTGCGAGTATTCTGCCGAATTGAAATGAATCCCGCGCGAAGGACAAATCCTGAAGGATTTTCTTAAAATAATTTGTAAGGAAATTTTCGCCGCGCGGCGCGGGATGTGTCGGTAAATGTGCGGAATGTGTCGGGATGTCATAAATATACAGTATGAGTTTTTAATTAGTGACATCCTTAAAGTGGGTGAATCAGTACGAGCAAATAGCAACTTTTGAAATAGAAATTTTAAAAAATACACTTGTTAACGATTCCGTTATGACTTCCGCACTGATTCTTCCACTTTTGTTTTCTATTTTATTTGTAAAATATATCTTAAAACTCCAAATAAATTCGTTTCCCGTTGAAGTAAAGATGGTAGTTTGGATATATTTTGTGTAATTCTAGGTTTGGACGTGGAAGAATCAGATTTAGTAAAATAACACTAGCCAACAGTGAAAATGTTACAAGAACAAAGTCAGTTGTTCTGTACTAAATCGACCACACCGATCACGAAAACGACCATGAAAAAACCCGATTAGTTGTAATTTGTTCAAGCGTCGAAAAACTTCCTTGGATATTATAAGGCAGAAAACCATAAAGATCTTGTAGAAAATCTTCTGCAGTGCTACGATAGACTGGGGTGTAACATGTTTTTAAAGTTACACTTCTTACATTCACACTTGGACTTCTTCTCCGAAAACTGTGAACCAAGAAATTTTGGGCATTAAAGAAAGATACCAGGGAAAGTGGAGTGAATCAATTTTAGCGGATTATTGCTAGGCAGGCATCACCACCAACAAAATACAAGCGATTGCGCCATCAGTGACCTTCCTAGAGAGAGAAGAAACTACAAGGAACTACATGCATAGTTTAAAAAGAGCAATTTGGTAAATATTCAATAACTAAAAAACAAGGGCTTAACTTACATTTTCATTATTATATCCGTCTTCAGTACCCTTGAAAACATAAAACTCAACTCTTTTCGTCAATGTTACAGAAAAAAGTTAAATCTTGTTGGCTAGTGTAGGTAATCATGGGACTCTGATTGTGTCGGCAGCTTAGCTATGTTTTTGTAATCGATTTGATGCATTCTAACGCTTATAACGATGGAACAGTGAGGCTTTTAAGGCTTCTGATATAATTTGAAATTGGGCATCGGCGTCGTTGTTTAAATCTTTAAGGTCCGTTTTCTGTATGTGACCTGTGAGTAAAAGTAAAAGTATGAGTAAAACCGTCGGTTTGCTCAATATACTCGTAAAATACATTTTGCGCTTTAACATAATAATATGTATAACCGATATCGGTAAATCAGCCAGTCTGGTACTAGCATCCTGGAGCTAGTTTGGTACCAGCATCCTGGATCTAAACAGGTGCCAGCATCCTGATGCAAGCCTAGTTCTAGCATCCTGGAGATAGTCAGGTACCAGCATCCTGAAGCCAATCTGGTACAAGGTCCTGGAGCATAGGTCTAACCAGACATGTATGCTGGCTTCAGGATGCTGACACCAAGTTTACACTAGGATGCTGGTACCTGTTTGGCCCCAGGATTTTGCTACCAGACTGGCTCTTGGTACCAGCCTCCTGGTTTTAACCTGGTGCCAACGTCGTATCGCCAGTCTGATAGCACGATCCTATAGCCAAACTAGTACCAGGATCCTGGTGTAACACCAGTATGTTGCTAACCTGGTACCAACTTTGTGGTTCCAGGCTAGCGTCAGCATCCCGGTATCGTCATCCAGTTATCTGCCACCATCCAGTTATCTGCATTTTACGAACGTCCTGAACTTTTACGTTTACTCACAGGTCACAACGGGCCTAAGTATTCTATGAAGGTTTTATTACAAATTAAAAGTTCATTGAGGTGGGTACACCACACCTATTAGGACTACATAATAATAGATTGCGCCGGCGTTAGCCATATTGGCCTGCCTGCTACTATCTGTCCTGTAATATGGAAACACGGTTCGGCTATCCATCACACCGTCCTCCCTTTCAGTGGTGCGCGCACCTTCCTCCTCTTTCTTGCAGGAAACATAAATTTTTTCACGACTCTGTATATCTTTAGCCGAGCGCGCTCCTTTTATGACCGCAAATATCAAAGAGTCGCGCTGAGTAACGCACTGTGCGACTTCTTAGAAGAGCCGAAAATAAACATTTTCCAAACCGCAAAACTCGCAACTGTGAACCGGGGCTTGCCGAGTATATTTTATATGATACAGCGCTTGCTCGCAATAAATTTTACCAACTATGTATCCTAAGAGCTATAGCGTTACGAATGCAAGAAATCGTAAAGTAAGAAAGACGAGGAAGACGATGCATAGTTAAGACTTTACCGGCAAGGCAAGTAGCCAAGGGGACAGATTTTATCTGAATATAAATTCAATAAATACAACCGATGAGCGCCCTCTCTCAACCGGCGGTCGAACACGGTAGGGTTCCATTGCGATGCCTTAGGCGGCGCTATTCGTTTCTCGGCTATCCTCGGGCGGCTCAGCGTTAATCTTTGATTAAAATATGTGGCGGAATAAATATTATTAGTGTAGCTGTATATGAGACATTCTAACCAAAATTTCGCAATGTGATTTTGGGCTCAATAAGGCAATTGTGCCCAAAAATCGGTTCAAAGATTGGTACACAGGCAATTAATACAAAATTCAAGTCTCTAAGTCCAAGGTTTCTAGGATAATGTATGACTAGTGCGCCCCCTGGTGGACCGATTTCAACTACAATCTGTTCAACTCTTGCCATTAAATTTCAGCTCAATCAGATTAAGCGTTTGTGCCTATCGTGGAGAAAAACATACACACAGGCAGACAGACAGACACACAGACAGACTTTAATCTGGAAATGGTCTAAATAATCTCAGCGGGGGGGGGGGGGGGCGGGCGGATCAAAATTGATATTTCCGTCTTCATCCCGAATTGTGTTTTAGCACGTTCACAATACTTTCCCTCCTGGTCGGGTCGTGGGGTGACGGGCTCGCCCGTTGTAGTTGACACCGCAAGATGGTCGGGTCGTGGGCAAAGAAAGCAAAACCTGTGACAGTCACCTCATCAGTCCGACGACCGAAGGACTATTTCATGCTAGAAAAACTGATGCGTGGAAGCGACAAATGTGCTGAGGTCCGCATTCATTATTATAATTATTTTTATTTTCTAGTATTATAATATGAACCTAGGGATCATTTATATAAAGATCGACAAAGTTCCTAGGTATCATGATCGATCATCATCTTAGCTGGAACATCCATATTAATGAACTGTGTAGTGCGCTTTCTTCGGCAATATATGCGATAAAAAAGATTAAATTCTTAGCTGGTGAAATCGCTGCATTAACTGCGTACCATGCCTGTTTCCATTCTAAAATGACTTATGGTATACTGATATGGGGGAATGCCACAGACAGTTCTAGGGTTTTCATTTTACAGAAAAGTGCACTAAGAGCAATTGCAGGAGTATCCCGTGACACGCACTGCGAACCATATTTTCTTAAGTACAAAATACTGACTTTTACGTCTCAATATATTTTACAATGTCTACTCTATGCTAAATCAAATATTAACGAACAAGAGGTAAACGGGAATATGCACTCCCACAATACACGCAGACGTGATGACGTTATCCTGCCTAAAGTACGCCTTACGCAGACACAAAAGTCCTTTGGATATTTGAGCTATAAGCTCTTTAACCAGCTACCACTCTCCACAAGAAAGATGGAAACAAAGGCGTTTAAAAGATTTATTAAACAAAAGCTACAATCCACACATGCTTTCTATAAGTTGGGTGATTTTTTTGAGCATGCCAATTCTTTCAAATGGGAATAACATTATTATGTAACTTTCAGGTACCTCATTTTAGTTCTTATTGTTTAATAATAATATTATGAATTTAATATTTAATATGTAGATTACAATGTGTAATGTAACATACCTGATCATATACATACGTTGTTTTTTCCAATTTTGTTTTGATACTTCCTATTGTGTGATTATTTTTTGTATAAAGTGCTTGATGACTATTAATATTCTTATAATAATCTATTTTATATGTATACTCATGTACATGGATTCAGCTCAATTTTTTTTATTATTTTATTTGTCTGCCGTGTAAAGCCGACTTTAGTCAACGCTATTGTTGAATTAATATTTATGCTTTAATCGTTTTATATCTACATTTAAACTGACGAATTCTAATATGCGATAATTAGCTTTAATTCATAATTCATGCTTTTATTGTATATTCTGAATAAATAAATTGAATACTGAATACTGAATACTGAATACAGATGTGTTAAGTGCATTAACATAATTGACCTTATTTTATTCTTTTTATAGATGGCTATGCTATTATACTTATATAAATAAGATAAAAAACCAATTTACAGCGTGAATTTTGTAGTACCCGACGTTTCGGCGACGTTGCAGCCGCCGTTGTCCAGTCTACCATGGACAACGGCGGCTGCAACGTCGCCGAAACGTCGGGTGCTACAGAATTCACGCGGTAAATTAGTTTTTTTATTTTATTTATAATGTCAAATAACCGCGATAATCTCCGATTTCATATTATACATATATACATTTCATTAAATTATACATTTCAAAAACAAGTTAATCCACTGAAATTCTCTTTGTCTTGTCTTTCTTGATTTGTATTTGTCTTGTAGATTTCTTCTATTGTCTTCATAAAATTACAAATGCGCTAGATCTTGAAAACTGAAGGAAAAATGCAAAAAATTATGTGGAATAAAGGTTTTGACATAAAAAAAACATTTTTTCTCTGTTGCTATAATACCAGTTAAGATAGAAATCAAACCATGTGCGTCCATATATTTAAGGAGGAGGGGAGGGGGGATTTTTGGTCTAGAGATTTTTAAAAAAACAGTGACTTTTGTGACGTGGCAACTAAATTAGAAATGTATGTTCATATTTTTAATGATATACAGGTATCTGGTCTATAAACATGTATTTTCCTTTACATATTTTCAATGTGGTTTTCAATGTATTTTCCTTTATATAATTTCAACCTTTAAGATTAGGTCCTTAATAAGATTTTTAAAACATCGAAATATTTTCGGAGTTACAGCGACTTTTTTGACGTATCAACTAAACCGATCGGAACGGAACGAATTGATCAATAGTCGGTTCCTTAGTATGAAGTTGGAACAGCTCGTTTACTTGAATGAATTTCAGAAAATATTAATTTTGAATTAGAACCAAATTTGAGTATTGAGTACCATTATCTGAGCTACGTTCTCGAAACTGTATCAAACTCCTCTCCTCTCGCGAAGTAAAAATTCAGCTATCACTTTTGCTTGCGACATTTTCGCGCGTAAAATCGGCGCGAATCGACGACCTTGATACAAACGACCATAACTTGTAAACCACTGTACGGATCATAAAAAAATACTGTAAAATGATCGCATTGAAATTTGACATATAAAAAATTATAACCTGGAAATTGGGGGAGTCGGCCGTTGGTCCCGCAAGGGACGTTACGGAGTCACCGGGCTCGTAACGAATTTTTTCGACCTACCCGACATGATATCTCAAGTTCTACTTAAATGATTTATTTCAAATTTGTTGAAAATCATCTTTGATTTTATCCCTTTGTATCCGGGAGCACGTTTTTTTAAATATTTGAAAAAAATGGAACATCAAAAAACAGGGGCAAAACATTTTTTTTTCAAATCGTCGCCATTTTGCTGGAAAAAAAATATTTTCTTTCCAAGTTCCGAATCATAGCGACGTCTTTTCTAATCAAGATTTTTTTAGTCTTCTTAGTATGACAACGCTACAAGGATTGGAAACATGTCGAGCAGGACGCACCTTTTTTAACGTTCAACTCACTAGCCTGTAACTCTTTTTTTTTTGTTTTTTTTTTTTTGTGATTTTTATTTGTATTATTAAAACGTCAATCTCGTATAAAAATGGATTGTAAAAATGTTTCAACTTTTTTTTACCCTACTCGTAAAAACGTCTAAAATTTAGGCCTCTAGACCAGTATAGCTCCTTAATATATTAAATTATTGTTTTGTATTTTAATTTTTAAAGAAAGACTGCCTATCATTTACTTCGTACTTAAAATACTATTAAAATGATGTTGTCGTGTTTAAAATACATGATTAAATACATGATGTATAGGTATAGTGGACAAAATATCATACCCCACACAACATATCAGATACTGAATCCGCGAATACGTTTAGGTACTACTATACTTATAAAATATTTAAAGTGATTTAAAAAAAGTTTTTGTTATTTTTACCGCAAACTAAGTTCTCCCGTTAGGTTAAGGCTAGTTGTAACTCGCGATTTGTTTATCAAATAAAGCGTTAACTGTTATTTTTATATTTTTTGCTAAATACGAAATTGACACCGTTGATGTTCCGCCACTTTCAACCCCCTTAAAAGTAAGCGAGCGCACGTCCGCTCGGCGTATAACTGAATTTGTATTCAAACAAAACGCGGCGAGTGGTGGGCAAATTCAATTCAAGAATACACGAGTAGTGGGCGCTCATTGTCGGCCGACTGCTGTTTGCCCAAAATTTTCGTGTTTGGCGAAGCGACCGCAGCGAACTCGCGAGCTCTTCAAATATTCAACTCTTTATTTGCATGCGCGTTGTGCGAGATGGGGCTCGGGGCGGGTATTGCCAGCGACAGCGCCGGATTATCCAATAGCCCAAATAGGCACCGGCCTATGGGCCCTACGCCTTTTAGGGGCCCCGCGATAACGGATCATTACAATCATATTGTTTTATTGGTTCTCATAGATAGAGAAGGCGTTGTCAAAAATTTTAACGGACGTACTGTACGATCAGTTGGGTAGCTACTACAATGCGAGGTGGTGCAGTCCACAAGGCCCACAGCGCTACGGGGTCTTTGACTATATTACGTATTTCCGCTGGTTCGAGTGCATTCTCTACGCAGATGACATGAAAGTACAGTGTGAGGCCCGAATAATGCGACCATCGAGCAACACCTTAACTTTGACAATAGTTGTCGGATCTTTTTTACCTGACGTTTAGATGAAACTTCAGTCTATGTGACAGGTCGCTATGTAGCAGAACACGCCAATTCAACGCGCTAAAATTATCGACTTTTATATAAAAAAATAATCATTCAGAAACTCAACATGAATACTGTCAACTAAATGGTGTTCGAAAGTCGCCTAATATTGCTGCTTTTATGAAACTTTAAACCCACAAGATATACAGAAGCAACCACATTATCAACAACAAGTCACTGTTTGGTGCGGCGCTAGTGCATAACGTATCATTGGGTGGGCCGTATTTTTATGAAACCGACGAAGGGGCCACCAAAACGGTCGATAAATAGAGGTATGTTGCAATGATGCCTAAATATTAGATGCCACAGATTCGTATAAATGGCATACAACACTACTGGTTCCATCAGGGAGCTTATGGGCCCTTGCTGAGTTGGGCACGAAGACCCATTTTGTTCAGGGTTGGTCACACTCACGGGTCAAAACCTATCCGGCGGCCTCCATGCATGAAGTGCGAGCCCCCCTACTACTGGTTCCAGCAGGGAGCTAATGGGCCCTTGCTGAGTTGGGCACGAAGACCCATTTTGTTCAGGGTTGGTCACACTCACGGGTCAACACCTATCCTATTAAAAATATTAAAATGTTTTTATAATGCAACCATAGCATTTCTGTTGTCTGCAAATTTTGTGACGTCTGAATGAGAGGTTTAAAAACATTATGTTGAGTAATAATAATATTATTACTGTATAATATATAATATATAAGTAATACACATAATTATTTGTTTAAAAATCTTTGATCCTATAATTACTTTTGTAAAAACTTCAATAAATTCAGTTAAATTTTAAATTATTATTTTACTGAATTGAATTCAAAAATATTAAAATTAAACAATGCAATAATACTCAAATTTAATCTAAAAGAGAGAAAGGAAATAAAGTAATATTTTTGTTTATTTTATAATTAAAATGAGTGAAGAAATATATTTTTCAAAAGCCAGTCTAAAACCTCATAACTTAGCGTATGATACTTATTGGGCAGCATTTTGCCTCTCTACCAAAGTACCAACGTACTAAAAAGTAGTAGGTAGCCAAAGTAACTAATTATAAGGAAATATTACCACACCTGGGCCATTAAAATGTTGAAGAAATTCGGTAATGTCGTAAAATTAAATGTTTTAATGCACTTCTGTGGTGACGTATCACTGTCACCTGTTATCGAGTTTGGGGCAATTTTACAGCCAACATCGCCCATAAAACGAGGACATTTTAGATAAGTGCTTACTGATATTTTATTTACGACTATTGGGTCTTAGGCCTCGCACTTCGGCTTTCGGTGTGATATATTACTTTCTCGACGAAGTGCTGCCTTCAGCGAACTGAGAAAGTCAATTATGGCCTGAGTGTAATGCAATATCGAAATAATCGCTGATAGGAATTAGGTATTAATTGTTTGATTTGTAGGCCATATACTGTAAAATTATGCTCTTAGGATGACATTTGGGTAAAAAAGAGACGACCAATATTCTTGGACCTTTAAAAATAAAAAAAACTGCTGACTTTCAAATCTGAATTCATTTATCAGGGTTTAATTTACGAGAAAGTAAATTTGGAAATCCAGGAAAAGCACTCGAGTTTACATGAACATAACACACGCAATAAAAATAACATAGTAATTCCTAAAGGGACGGCTGTGTTCATAACAAAAAATGTTTATATTTAGGCTTTCAATTGCTCAGTCTGTTGCTAACACAAATTAAAAAACTCTAAGAGGTTGCATTTAAGAAATACATATAAAAACCATGTTATAATTTGTATGAATTGGACATCTATAATTTGGATGAATTGGACAAACCTGTCTTGTATTTTAAGAGATAATTATAGTAATAATAAATACATAACAATCTATATTTCCACAACGCGCGCGTGTACTACTCCATTGTGATTAGGTTAGTTGTCAAATTACAATGGGGCCCACAAATTGAGAAAATATCAGGAAAACTTAGCTCTGCGGCATACACAGTTAAAACAATAAGGCGGCTGACTGATGT
Organism: Micropterix aruncella; assembly: GCA_944548615.1. Classification (NCBI taxonomy): domain Eukaryota; kingdom Metazoa; phylum Arthropoda; class Insecta; order Lepidoptera; family Micropterigidae; genus Micropterix; species Micropterix aruncella. Next base: position 10,677,741 of record OX155963.1, on the reverse strand, counting down.
AGATACAGCAAGAATAGTATACTTTAGTTACTTTCATAGCATTATGTCCTATGGACCTATGGGATTCTTCTCTGGGGAAGCTGTGCGGACATCAATAACATCTTTATACTACAAAAACGTGCTGTAAGAGCTACTATATATAAACTTGGTCCTCGGGTTTCACTTAGAGAAAAATTCAAAGAGATAAATATTCTTACTGTTGCATCACAATATATATACGAAAATCTGTTGTATGTCCACAAGAATATTGACAAAAAAAAGCGACACTCATAATGTTAATACTAGACATAAGCATAACCTTGTTGTACGTGCTACTCGTCTCCACAAAATAAGCAATTCTTGTTTGGGACAATGTATACGCTTCTATAACAAACTTCCTCATACTATTAGAGAACTGTCTGTAAATAAGTTTAAAGCTACCATCAAAGCAAAATTGTATAAAAAAGCATACTATATAATATCTGATTATGTAAATGTCAAAACGGCTTGGGAGTAAGGCTTAAACGCATCATAAGAACATAAATTAAAAATAATATTTAATTGTGTCTATAAGAATAAAGAACATTTTGATTTTGATTTTGATTTTGTAAGATATTGCCACGTAGCAATAACCTTGCGTATTTGTGTTGTAATTTTAAAGAGCAAATAAACAGTTTAATATTATTATAACAGTATTTATCAAATAGTTTTGTTTTTTCTTCAACAAACATTTTTTGAATACTTATATGTGATATCGATTATGTGATAATATTAATAAATTTGTATTCATGTTATATTAATCATGTTGTATTCAGGTTATTTTTACAAGCTTTAAATTAACTTGCCATCATTCGTATGTAAGTTGACCGTTTAAAAAATTGTTTAATGAAAGATCCATTTTTATCCTATTTATAATATTAAGATATCGTAAAATTAGAACGTGGAAATGGCAATGGGCAGGCCAAAGTGCTCGCAGAACGACAACCGTTGGGGGAAAAAGGTTGTCGAATGGCGACCACGAACCGGCAGACTGAGTGTAGTACCCCCCCCCCCCCCCCTCCACACAGAAAATGGACCGATGACATTGCCACGGTCGCAGGAGATAGATGGATGGAGGCGGCTCAAGTCCGTTCGTCATGGCTTTATATTTCTACTGTGATTGTTTCACTTTATTTCAACATAAAGACTACAATTCACTATAAAGCCATTCTTCATTAATTTCCTGATTTTTTTCCAAATAAAAAAAAAGGATATTGACTAAACATCGTTTTATTTCATGGGAGAGACATGTAGCATTTTCCGCGTATCATCCCCTCTGTATCACGTCTCATGAGTCGTACTATCATCCCATTATGACTATCTTATTTATGTTAAACTAAACAGTGTGCGGAGCGTGGCATTTTTAGTGGGAACAGCTGATGTGCACGCCTGCCAGATAATGCAGCGTAAAGACCGGCATAGATTTTAATGAGGGTTCGAAAGGCCCAATTTTTGTAGCGACGCTCGCTCCGGAAGTCGGGAGCACTCCGACCAAGCGATATAGTCACAGATTGATATGCGTATTCATAACAAACTTGACACGAATGAGATTTCTGAGGAGCAATACTCGAGCCGTTACTAAAAGTAAAATATCTACCGTCGTATAATATTTTTAACCAAATATTATATGACGGTTGAATGACTGAAAAGTCTGTAGTGGATTTTAGTCTTTAAAACTAATTATTATTGCTAAAAACCGGACAAACTTCAGTATGTCAATATTTATTTATTTTTTTCATTTATTTAATAAAATATAAAAATATTAATTAAACACAATGTTTCTTAATTCTTTCTAACTCATGTTTTCCGCCCTATTACAAACGAATTTTATGGCAATTTAAAATGTCACTTAAAGAAAAATATATTGTCTATTCTGCTGCTATCAAACAAAATAATCGATTACCTATAACTATTTTTAAAAATCAATAAAATTCATATAAGCAAACGAAACAGTTGTTTGAAAAATATAAATAATTATTAAATAATCATATAAGTCAAAAACAAGTATAATATAAATCCTAGTACAAAATATTACGTAATAAATATAAAATAATCAATACCATTCTTTTTTTGTATAGTTTAAATAAATACATTTTTTGTATCAGTTGAACTTATATAAAATAGTTAACTGTTGCAGCATTAGATCTCTGTTATTTGTATCTCAGACTACTCATATTTCTCTATTACTATTGTCATCATTACTGAAATTCTTCTCTGATATTTTGAACATCTCGGATATTATAATTTCTTGCCAGGTAATGTTAATTATTCCACCGATTAGCATAGTGATAATAATGATTGCAACGGTTATATAAATAGTAATTATATATAAAATATTTAAGATTTATGAATTTATAATTACAATATTTAGGATTATAATATATAACAAAAGAAGAAGAATATACAAAATAAATAAAAGAAGTTATAATGCATAATATTATATATTATTTATAAGATTAAGACAAATCCTAATGATTATAAACCGCAGTTGGTGGATTCCCAGAGGGGAAAAGGGGAATATTCCTATCTCCCCCTCTCTCCCCCCCCCCCCCCCTCCCTTTCCCCTTGATCTGCACCCAATAAGCACGCCAGTTTACGAAAACAGCTAGGTCACAATACTTTATTATATCCTATACCTAATATAATTGATAGATGCAAGGGAGGTGAGCAGAGGGGTACGTCTCGACGAACGCCTTTGGTTAGCGTTACGCGCGGGTGATGGTTGGCGATTTTTTCAAACGTTTGAATATCCGCGTCGGCCGAGTAGCGGACATCTGGCGACCATATGAGAGCCCTTAAGACTCGTGACGTAGCTCGCGTCTATGTTATAAGAGAAGCTACTCTCTGTGGTATACTGTGTCCTTGGTCTGTGGCCTTTATGTGCATTTGACAAGAAATTGTCGCATCCGTTGTATTAGTAATCACCTCTTAGCTAATCTGTGGTATAAGTCTCCTAATTGCTCTGTAAATCAAGGCGGGGCGGGACAGCGGACGCGGCCGGGACCCCATTCGATCCACCCTCGACAACCCAAACTGCTCAAGAGCTCCCACGCACCGCTTAGGGTGTTATAGATTACACAAAATGAAATAAATTCTGTGGCTACCATAGTTTCTGAGAAGTTGGCTTCGAAAAATCAAATTTACAAAATTAATTATTCCTATATGCAAAAAAAATTTGTTAAACGAAGAGATTATTAAAGGCAGTGTCAGATTTAAATTTAAATAGTCATAAAAGCGTATTTTCTTGATTGTGACAAAGGTTAGTAAATTTTATCCAAGATTAAAAATAATAATTTGGCAAAAGATGTTATGCTAAACTTTAATTCGGCATTCTAGAGATTACATAGGCAGCACATCAACCGCTGGAATGCGAATACCACCGATTGGTGGTTTTTCCGTTACTACAACTTGCGCGCGGGCGATCTCCGTATTTATGCAATTATGTAATTATATGCAAAAAAAATCGCCTTCATTGAATAAGCCACCATTATACATTAGTATCCCTGCATTAACACCCCCTACAAAGAAAATTTTGAGTATTGAAAACATGCCGTCATAAGTTGCCGTCTAAAGGTTGAACCGCAAATGATATTAAAGCCTTTTTTAACATTTACCTAGATAGCAATCAGCAATATTTAGGTTTCCTTAGTATTTTATACAATACCTAAGTAATTTATGTTGTGGCGTCTTCATCACAACAAATTGTACACCCCAGAAACTGGCCTGCTAAATAATGTGGCCATCGCAAGGGCAGAAAATGTTGCCATTCGCAACGGCAGAAAATGTTGCCAGCAAGTAACACCCAAACGAGCGAACAAAAACCGTTCGCTCATTCAGTTACAACTAAACTTTCTTACGGAGCACACACTGCGTCTCATTACTAGCTGCACCGACCGCGCCCGTGCGAGCACTACTCGAGATTCTATCAATTAATAACGTAATTAGGTCTACGGGGCCTAATCCTACAATGTTAACAAGTAAATATAATGAAAGGAATAAAAAACACGACTGCCGTTACAAAAAGTGAACTACTGTATTTATAATTACTTTTATTGAGGTTTTTTATGAAATACTTGTGGTTTATGTATTCATCCAAATGAATACTAAATATATTTTTGGAATATACTCAATCAGACCTTTTATTTGACACTAAACCCGATATATTTATGTTAATTTATTGATATTTGGAGATTTTCACATTTAGACAACTATTTACTAATTATAAATAGGATAGAAAACGAAATTACCGCGTGAAATTTGTAGGACCCGACGTTTCGGTGACGTTGCAGCCGCCGTTGTCTAGGTTTGCGGCCTACCCGCAAAACAACGGACTGACAGCTCTTTAGTCTACCCTAGACAACGGCGGCTGCAACGTCACCGAAACGTCGGGTCCTACAAATTTCACGCGGTAATTTCGTTTTCTATCCTATTTATAATGTCAAACAACCGCGATAGTCTTCGATTTTATATATTTACTAATTATTTGGGCAGTTAAGATACCCTATAAAACTTAGGATGACATAACAATTCTAACAATACTACATACTTCTAAATCGGTTTAAGCGTTCAGAAGTTATAGGAAATAAAGGAACGGAAAACATACATAGATAAACCCTTCACAGATTACACTCCTTTTTTTGTGCAGTCGTGTAAAAAGACTTATTTCATACGTTGTCTAAAAGACTTAGGGTGACTTGAACCAATCGACCTGTTAACTTCTGCTTCTGCCGACAGCCGGGGGAATCTGGAAACAGTACTGTTTGTACTGTCTATAGGAATAGAGCGGGGGTAGTTGTAGGATATCCAGGGTCTGATGGTGGATCCGGAAGGTTGGCATTAAAATTCTATGGGCGCTTTTTCTTCAAATCAAATCAGCATAATGCTTCTCAGTGAAATTGTAACGGCCCTTAAGTACCGTTACATGCAATCAACAAATGCATTGATTTCCAGTGAAATGCACTGAAACAAATTCAGCTATTATTCTACCTCGTGAAGCGATGAATCAGCACGATGAAACAATACTTTTACTCGGAATATTTTGGGTTGCATCATTTCTCGGCCTATATAAACCGGCCAAAAAGCAACCAAGGTATCATTCCTCGAGTGATCACGTCCCCCAAGACAGCGACGGCATACCTCGGTACCCCGGCTTCTTGTTGTTCCCCCAAGATAGCGACGTCATACCTCGGTACCCCAGCTTCTTGGTTACCTTTTCCTTCCTTTCCTTATCGAAGCGAGACGCATCAGTCTGCAATCCCACAGACTTGAGCCGTGCCCAGTACAAGATACTAGGAGCACAAGTACAATCCTCATCCATACACCCTCGTAGCTTCAGGCAGATAGCCAATACATTCGCGTCAACATGACCTATTTGAGAAGCGTTACAAACTAGCAATATCTAACTTTCAATAAACACCTTCTGATATACTTAAAATCGCCTTTTATTACGAAGATAACCAGCAGGTTGATACCACCACCTCACACCGAGCAACTTGGAGTCTAGTGAGGGGTGGTCCCTCACAAAATGTTTCCAAAAACCATTGTTATAAAATATTATATACCTAAAAAAATGCTAGAAAATGCGCCCTAAACTTTTACCATCAAATGATATTATAGTTAATTACAAACATCGCTTACTTTAAAACCCTTACGGGATAGAGAGTGATAACAGAGTGGTTAATTATTTTTTGCTTTATATTTTTGGCTTTTTATTGCAGTACTTATAAAAGCGTGTTTTATGAGTTTTTGGAAGAATTATTTTATTTCATTATAAGCCTAAAAACACGGACTTCTGAAACCTGTTTAAGGTGTTAAGCCTTTCACCATTTCTACAACCCGGGTAAAATTTGTCGTGACATACGTAGGCCGACTTGCACCAAGCTCGGTTAAGATAGTATTAAAGAGTGTTTAAAGAGTCTAACCACAGTTACTCAGAACTGTTTGCACCATACTCCGTTAAGCTAACTGCAGTTAAATTCCCTAACCGAGCCTTGGTGCCCGATTAGCGTCACTAACCAGCCGTTATCGAGAGAACTGTCAAATGCTAGCTGTCAGTTTTCGAGGTTAGAATCGCATCGCCTGCGCCGTGAGTTTTTCTCTTATTTTTGTTTTTTTTTGGTTATCGCGCTCGTAAAATGTATTCCGATATGTCTAACGATTATAATGTATATCGAGGCAAATGCATTCAACCGAGTTACGCATTAGAGAAGACACTACTTCAATTTGCGCCCAACTGATTTTATATCTGACAAGTTGAAAATTCTTCCAAATCCGTAGTCGTCAATCAAAAATCGAGAATAACTGCAGTATAGGAACCTCTCTCCAAAAAAAATAAAAAAATATAGACTAATAGATTTTTTCATTTTAATGCTAAATCTGGAAGAAAATTGTGTCGGTCGCTATAAATAAGCGAGATATATGCATTCAAAGTTTAAATTTTATAAGTAAAAAAACAAGCCAAAATAAAAAAATTAATATTGACCAAGCTATATTGACAACGCTGATTCCGAATCTTCTATAATCTTTACTTGATCTCAATAAATAAGCGAGATATAGGCGTTCAAAATTTAAATAAATGTCAAGAAAGTTGCGGCCATTTTGTTTGTACATATCGAGTATATCGCAATATCGATAACAATTAGTGATATTAGAGAAATTATGACAATTTGCAGAGTTTATAGAAAAAATCAAATATTTTGATAAAAACGATCGGAAAAATACATATTTTCGCGAAACTTTAAAAAAAAAGGGCATTATTGTCCATGACTTTGCATATTGATGACAGAAGATATCCTGAAATGTCGTTTGTTTCAGGTTACTTTTAGTCATCAATACACAAAGTCATTTTGTAAAAACTTCGAAAATGGTCCAATAATTGGTCCAATGGTCAAATATTGTTTTAGATGATCGCTAACACATGGTAATATTATCAGCGCCGCAGGCAAAAAAAAAAACGAATTTCGCGCGAGATTCGAAAAAAGTTTTGCCTGCGGTGTTAATTTGATATTGAAGAAATTTCGTTTGTTTCAGGTTACTTTTTGTCATCATCACCAAAGTTATTTTGTAAAAATCTCGAAAAAAATCCGAATTATCGCGAATTACTACATTGTCATGTTAACAATAATATCGCAGGCAAAATTATTTTTTTTAATATCGCGCGAAATTCGAAAAAAAATTTGCTTGTGGTGATATTCCCATATTTAGGAATTTTCTATTGTTTTAGGATACCTTTTGTTATCAAAACGCAAAGTCATTGAAAAAAACCTCGGAAATAGTCTCATTATTTTTAATATCACATATTTTTTCTCGAGCATGCCATCATTTTTGTAATATCGCGAATTGTTATCGATATTAGAGAACTCGAGATATATCGACTATTGTCCGACACTACTCCTGAAACAATATGGCCGATTTGTTGACGTCTAGATGGAACCTTTGAATGTCTATACCTCGCTTATTTATTGAGAGCGACAAAAGATTATTCCAGATTCGGAATCTGCGTGGTGAATATATATAGTCCGGTGACGTTTAAAAATCAACAATCCATGAGAGGTTCCTATACTGCAGTTATACCAAAAATCGTATGTCGTTGGTCAAAATAAGGAATAACTAATGAAAACAGCAGAAAAAATGCAGAACGGGCGAAAAGACACGGTCGCGCGATACCGAACAAAAGCGTTTGGAAATTTGACAGCTGATGAGCTGAAAATCTCCCGTCCGCCATTTTGAACTATGCTGTGATTGGCTGAAATGGCCGATGACGATTTCCGATGTGTCTATGGTTATGTTCAATGCTCAAAAATGGATTTTGCGGACTCCGACCGGTGTTAGTTAACCGGCACATCCAAATAGTTGGTGCAAGCCGACACAATTTAACCGGCTCTTAAATAGTTTTTCGTGGTTAGCTAACGACAGTTGGCAGAAGCTACCAGGCCGGTTGGTGCAAGTCACCCGTAGATGCCTATCTTAACTCCTATCTCTTCACACGCCATTGGCTATAAACTAATGTTGCGACTTCTACAGAACTAATGTTTCGGAAAAAAAAAATCTTATCAGCTCCCTATGTTCATACAAATATCAAAATAATGTCAATATTAAGTCTAACTGACCGTTTATGTTGGCTTGGAACGGATAAGTTCGCTTTCAGAGCTTCAATCTTCCCGTACCTTTTGTGAGGCTGGCGTTATCAGTCCGGGCGGCACTAACCAAAGTGACGGCATTCAGAAACACGCGTCTGTTATGTTGCAAAGTTTATAATGCGCTTCATTTCATAATGGTATCGGGACGTCTGTGAAGCTGGCAGCGTACACTTACACGCGTTATATGGTCTATGCTTAAATAAAAGTATTGTATTTAATTGAAAGTAATTGTATTTTTTTACACCCACACTTTGGTAGAATAGAATAGAATATAATAACTTTATTGTGCTATAAAAATATTACTTAATGAATATTACACTAGTTTTTATAGAAAAAGACAATGTATGCAGAAATGGCGGACTTATCGCTATAGCGATATCTTTTTAATTACATTTTAAATAAATATTTAACCGTCCTACCTGTTGGGTTTAAGTTTATATATATAGAGTGGACTGTGAGGAAGGTTGGTTAATTTAAAGGGATTATAGACATCATTATGGAGAGGAGAAGGAATCAGATTTACGCACCTTTCTATTTTTCTCGCGATTCCTTGCTGCAATTTTCACTCCAAGTCTTCGGCTGGCCAGCTCACGGACGCGATAATTACTCTCACAGCACGATAACGAGAACACTCACAGGAGCACGTCTAGTTCGGCCGGCGCGTAAATTTCTCACTGATTGGGAATTGGGAGGTAGGTAGGATATAAATATATTTTATACGGCATAATAGAAAATGGCCTAACCATTACCCCCGGGCTTAAAGGGTTGCCTTTAAGAAATGTATTGAAATAAGTGCAATATGGTATAACTTAGGTACTAACTTATAACTATTTTGACATACTAGTCACTGCGTAGGCAATGGACATAGTTTAATGATAGGACGAACAAAGCTGCCTTTCGACGTCCTAACAGTAGCAACACGAGTAATGCCATCCTTAGAAGTATGCGCTTCCTGTATTATCCCTAACGGCCATGTATACGGCGGAGCGTTGTCAATGATGACAATGACTACTGTTCCCTTTACAATGGGGACGGAAGGAATGTTCCATTTAGCGCGAGATTGCAACTGGTGTAGATACTCGAGGCGCCATCGCTGCCAGAATGATTGAACTAGAGTGCTCAGCAACGAGTGCCTTTCCTGCAGGTTATGGGTTGTCGCTTCTATTACAGGCATTGATGATAAGGGACCTGAACACAAAAATGTGCCGGCGTGAGAGATGAAGGCTCTGACGGGTCGCTACTCAAAACTGTGAGCGGGCGAGAATTAATCAACGCTTCTATCTGTGCAAGCGTAGTCAACATCTCCTCGTATGAGAATATTTGGCTACCTATTGTTTTAAACAAGTGTGTTTTCACTATTTTAACTATACTTTCCCAACAACCACCAAAGTGTGGTGTAGCTGGTGGTATAAACTTCCAATCGACTCTTTCCTTGGAAAGCTCGGACAAGAGAGGTTGATGAACATTTTCAAGAAATTTATATAAGTCTCTCAGATAAGAGTTCGCGCCTACAAAATTAGTAGCATTATCTGAGTATAAACACTTGACGGGTCCTCGGCGAGAGAGAAAACGCTTGAAGGCTGAGAGGAAACTAACGGTAGACAAATCGGTAACTATTTCAATATGTACCGCTCTTACGGTCATACACGTGAATATACACAACCATGCCTTGCGAGACTGAACGCCTCTGCCACGATACGGGGTGTATTTTAAAGGACCTGCATAGTCACAACCTACGTGAGTAAAGGCCTTTTCAACTTGATTGACTCGATAACTTGGAAGATCAGCCATAATTGGAAAAGTCGGACGAGGTTTCGCTTTAAAGCAAATATTGCATTTAAAGATTCGATGACGGATCGAACTTCTTGACGCTAAGATCCAATAACTTTGCCTTAAAAGAGACATAAGTAACACCGGACCTGCGTGAAAGTATTTATTATGATAGTGATCTATAATGAGATCAACTACGTGATCACGACGGGGCAATCTTGACAATAGCTCAACGGCGCAAAGCTCTAATCTTGCAACCGTGAGTGTCTTTGTTGGCGATAGTTTAGACTTAGCACACACAAGCTGAGTGCTGATATGATCGGCACGAGTGAGGTGTAGGTAAACAACCGCTCCGTACGCGCGCTCACTTGCGTCTGCAAATCCCAAGACGTTAACAATCACCCCGGCGCTTACGCCTACGTGTCTAGGTATTCTTAAGCCATTTAAACAGGGTAGTTTTGAACAGAAGTTGTGCCACGATTTTTCAATATGTGGCGGAGGACAATCGTCCCAATCACACTTAATAAGCCAAAGCTCCTTTATTAACAGCTTGGCATAAAGAATAGTAGGAGCCACAAATCCTAAGATGTCCCATAAACGCGCTACTGTTGACAGGATGACACGTTTTGTGCACCTATTATCAGGAGCGTTGATTTGAAAGACAAAACAATCATCAGACATGGACCACCTTAGACCCAATATCTTATGCTGTGTTTGCTTATCGAACTCTACTTCTGAAGTCATTTTGTGGGACTCTGGTATGTTTTCTAATACACTCTTGGAATTTGATGTCCACTTCATTAGGTCGAACTGACCGCATTTGAAAAGCTGAATCAGTTCGTTTACTGTCTCTACAGCTGAAGACTCTTCTGGAAGACTATATGCAATATCATCCATGTACAGAGAACTAGAGATAACTTTAGCAGCCTTAGGATATTTATCTCCTTCGTCGGACGCTAATTGTTTTACTACTCGTAGGGCGTGGTAAGGACTTGACTTAAATCCGAAGCTCAGCTCAAAGACTTGCATAGGACTGTGGGGACTAAAGCGATATAGAATACGCTGAAATCGACTATCTTCAGGACGCATACCTATTTGTAAAAACATTTGTTTCACATCAGCACAGAAGGCGACCGAAAACAAACGAAAATTCAAGAGTATACAAAATAAATCACCCTGTAGGTTGGGACCTGAGTGTAGTAGATCGTTAAGAGAGTAGCCTGTGCTAGTTGTGCAACTGGCATCAAGAACCGGTCTAAGTTTTGTAGACTTATCTGGTCTGAAAACCCCGTGGTGAGGGACGACATATGAGAGGGTGCTGACATTGCTATCAATAGCCACCGGTGACAAATACCCATCTTCGATATAATCACGTATTACCTTATCATAGGCTTCTCGCAAGGGAGCGCATGATTCGAGTTTTCGTTCAAGGCAAATAAAACGCTTCTCAGCGACCCTTTGAGAATCACCCAATAAATAGGCATCCAGTCGAAAAGGTAAGGCAACGACGTACCTACCGTTAGAGTCACGTGTCGTGGTGACCGAGAAATGCTCCTCACACTCCAGATCATTAGGATCTTGGACTGGTGGGATACATATTTCCTCCAATTCCCAGAAGCGTTTTACAACGACGTCCAGGGAATCTCGAGACACTACTGAACAGCATGAGACCAAGTCATGAATATGCGTAGACTGAAGCGTGGGCAATAACCCAACGACGACAAAACCTAACACAGTTTCAATAACTGGTGGAATATTATCACACTGGGTATTAACTATCCTACCTGGTAGCAATAAATACGGAAATAATGAAGCGCCTATTAAAGCCTCGATAGGGCCAGGCGTAGCAAACATTTCATCGGCAAGAGGTAGTGACCTCAAATGTGGAAGCGCGGCCTCGTCTATTGGAACCGACGGCAACTCACTAGTAATACGATCGACAATAAGAGCACTCATGTCATAACTTATACCTAAATTAAACCTAGAAAGGAAAGTTAAATTAACTTTACCTAGAGTAGGTTTATTTAAACCACCTACGCCCGTAACCACTACCTTCGACTTTTCATAACGCTTGAGGCCAAGTTTTTCACAACAGTCATTTGTTATAAAATTGCTTTGAGAAGCCGAGTCTAAAAGACATCTAACAATCTGATTATTCACTACGACTTGAACGGTGGCAAGCGCGACTGTGGTAGTTGTAGCTGACTTGGACCTTTGCGAAAGAGTCGACAACTTGGCGTTTGTATTACATGTAGCACACAACGTTGCGTCTCTGCGCCCTGCGTCGTTATCGAAGGTTGTCTCAGGCTTCGTGTTAGAAGGCGAGTTCGATGTGGAACTACTAATTTTATCATTATTATTAAAATGTAACAACGTGTGGTGTTTCTGTTTACACATCGTACACTTCTGATTTGATTTACAGAGACCTGTCTTATGTTTTATACCCAGACAATTTAAACAGGCGTTATTTGCTTTAATATGAGCGAACCTATCAGCAGGTGTCATTTTATTGAACAAAGGGCATTTATAGAGATATTCATGTGTTATATTATTGCATAAACACTTTAAATTATCTTGCTCATTTGAAACATATGATTGAGGGCTTGGCATTCGTTGGTTCGAACTAAGACGACTAGCTTTGCTGTTCATATTGATAGTGGTCCTAGATTGGACATTACAGGTTTGATAAACTCGAATCTGAGTCCTCACGAAATCAACTAATTGTGAAAATGTAGGTATTTCTACATCACGAACCTGCGATTCAAAACCTTTGATTGTATCTGTATCGAGTTTTTTCAACGTTATATGTAGCAACAAATAATCTGCTAAATCGTCCAATTTTAAATTCTTCAGTGCACCAACAGCGGTGCTAACCCTATCCATAAAAGACTGAAAATTATTCTGTGATGCTCCTCCATTTAATTTAAAGTTCAAAATCTGCTCTACGTGAGCCGAAGCCAAAAGACGTTTGTCTTCGTATCTATCAATTAAAGTTTTTAATATTAAAGAGTAATTCTGACCATCTGGAGTGATACCTGAAATCACGTTTAAAGCTCCTTGCGATAATTTACTCATCAGATAATACACTCTCTCGTCATCTGTAAGCGACGTGTTATCGTGGATTAGAGATTTAAAATTGGCATAAAACAGCGGCCAATTCTTTACGTCCCCGTTGAAAGACATAATTTCCAAGGGTGGAAGTCTTGGCTTTGTTGCCTCACGACAAGTCTCAGTGTCCTTAATAGACGTCGATATTTTTTGCTTAACAGACAGCCGGTCAAGAACACGCTTACTTGTACAATACATGTCCTCAAATGAGGTAAATGTATCGTAACACGGCGTCGCGGTTGGGTCAGCTCTAATCTTTAAAATATTATAATCATCTAAAACGGCACGAAACTCTGACCGTATATCCGCCATAGAAATAGATGCATTGAGAAATGGCTCACTTGTTCTTTCGGTAGTGCCTACATTCTTTGATAAATCAAATATTTTTTGCATTCTCTCAAATAGAGCATTACGTTTTGCACGTGCTATTTGTAACTTAATTGCATCCATGCTAGCTTCCTTATCGGGATCACGAGACATTTTATAAGAGTTTATTTATTTATCGTCTATACAGCTATGAATGGATTACAAGTAAACAAACTAATATTTAATAATATACTTTGACAAGTTGTTATGAACCAAACAAATTTGCAAACAATAACAAATATATATTTGATAATAAACTATTAATTACTCAGATATTTTTATGTAACCAAACAAGTTTATTTTCAGGAATAATAATTATAAAATATTACGATCCCTTTTTAAATATAATTTATATAATGAAAGTCCCATAACTGGTAACTTCACCCTACCGAACTGTTTTGCTAAACCAAATTCGTAAACAAGATATTATTATGTTATTTTGTTTCCTTATCTAGCTAGGGAAACCGGTTTTTTTTCAATAAACGGTTGCAATCCTACAAACGTAACGTACAGTGTCTCTATAAATAATGAGACAGTAACTAATATTTAACAAAGATTTATAATATTGTGAGCGGCTAGCTTTTGTATGATTTGATGACAAATTTATAACAATTTAACAATTAATAAACATAAGTAATCTACTGTAAACAAACAAAATAGGTATTTTATTTTATGTAGGACAAATATATTATTCTATATAAATTACGGCTATCAACCATTCAGCTCAGCTGAGCAAGTATACCCATGCAAAATGCAATAAGTATATGTACTATACTCGCGGCATAAAGTGTGAACTCTGCAGTAATTTAATATGCCGGGTGTACCTACGTGTAAAACAAAGTACCCGCCGTTTGAATTTAATTAATGTGGGCAGATCTGTATTTTTTACCAATTTTAAACAGCTTAACACGAATATAATGTTTTATTATGTAGATATGTTTAATTTTACAAATGATGTCTATAAATAATAATTATGTGAATATGAATCTCCTACATACGATATTCCAAAAGGCAACCCGTAATGGCGGAAGTATTTATTCTGTTTTCGTACTCAAATGGACAAAGTATTTTAAATCCGGCTCGAAGGACCAAAATGTTGGGTTTAAGTTTATATATATAGAGTGGACTGTGAGGAAGGTTGGTTAATTTAAAGGGATTATAGACATCATTATGGAGAGGAGAAGGAATCAGATTTACGCACCTTTCTATTTTTCTCGCGATTCCTTGCTGCAATTTTCACTCCAAGTCTTCGGCTGGCCAGCTCACGGACGCGATAATTACTCTCACAGCACGATAACGAGAACACTCACAGGAGCACGTCTAGTTCGGCCGGCGCGTAAATTTCTCACTGATTGGGAATTGGGAGGTAGGTAGGATATAAATATATTTTATACGGCATAATAGAAAATGGCCTAACCACTACCTTTGGGTTTTTATTTAAAAGTAGGTAAAAAATCGTTGGGTTTTTTTCATTAGATTTCTTAATAACAATATTTGTTTACAATATATTATAGTAGTAAACTTTTTTACACAATAGACCCATTTATAACCGTTTTTAGTATTAACAATCGTAGGAACAATTTGACGTATTACGTATGATACGTTTTATTTTTAAGGAAAGTATTATAGACGTACTTCTGTGCGTATCCGTGTGTGTGCGTGTGTATGTGTCTGTGTGTATTCTCTGACGATAGCGCCTAAACGCTTCATCTGATTGAGCTGAAATTTGGCATGCAGGCATCATTTGGTCATGGCATGTGCTGAAAAGATTGTGGTTGAAATCCGTCCACCTAGGGTTGGCTCCCGACGAGGGAACTCCCCAACAGTCAACGGCAGAGACCCAAAATTTTGATTACGAATTCAATTATGATAGCCCCTTCCAAGTTCCAACATGACATGGCTGATGTACCCTGAGTTGGCTCCCGATCAGGGAACTCCTCAACGGTCAACAGCAGAGACCCAAAATTTTGTATATGCATTCAATTATGATAGCCCCTTCCATGTTCCAGAATGACATGGCTGATGAACCCTGAGTTGGCTCCCGATGAGGGAACTTCTCAACGGCCAACAGCAGAGACCCAAAATTGTGTATACAAGCTTCGATTTCGTTTTCGATAGTTTTCGATTTCGATTTCAGTTTCGGTTTCGGTGTCGGTTAAGATTTCGATTTTTATTTCGATTTTGATTTCTATTTCATCATTATCAAGGGGGAGGGTTTAAAGGGTGGCGCTAGGTTGGGGGAGGAGGGTTTTGTAGGATTTATTAAATTAATATTCAGATGAATTAAGTTCCTGGCTACTTGACAGGGAAGTCTTGGGGTGACTGTCATGAGCTCCGTTTATTTTTAATATGAAAATGATATCGTCATGAAGGGATGAGAACACAAGTTATGTAAGTCCTCATCGAGGTTTGGGCGCCAGTGTTCTTCGGTACGTGGGAATCAGCCGGAGCTTATGCAAAACTGCAAGCACAACTGGCCATCGACAACCGATTTTTTTTATATACATACTTGAACGTACAGGATATATTTTGTTGCGTATGGGCGATAATGTATCGGACGTATCAAATACGTTCGTATTTTCTCTTTTTACATTATTCTTGTGTTTTCTTTCGTTTTCTCTTTTATTTTTATTTTTATTTCTTTGTGTGTTTTATTATTTTCTAACGTTAATATCTAAGTTCGTTTGCTTTACTCGTTTGTATACCAGTATACCAATAAAATGAATCTGAATCTGAATCTATAGATAGGGGGGTTAAAGGTTGTCTCAAAATTTAAAATTCATAGGATAAGAGGAAGTGGTTTTAATTCATCTTGCAAGATTTGACCTAAACAAAGTAACAAACATTGCAAGGCATCTAATAGGCTAATAGCAATAGCAGGTAGCTAATAGCAAAAGCTTGTAAAAAAACACGAACTTTATGATGTATGTGTGCCGCCAGCTTCACCGATGTGGTATCGAAAGCGGGTGGGGGCGAGCCGCCACGGGTCGCATACTGCCCCCCGCCACGCGCGCCAATGTTTAAACTTTTGACAATTCCAACAAAGAGCGCCCCAACTTGGCGGAATTTACGCGCGACTTCTGCGAACAACAGCTGTTTTCCGTCAAAACGGAAACATTCGGGAGTTTACAGGAGGGGTTTAGGCGCGAGAGCTAAACAACGCTCGGCCCCACCCAAAGCGGATCTAACTATAGCGCTGTTTGATAGTTCCGAAATTAGCAAGTTGTAACTTATGACGAGGGCGCGGTGTCTACTATGATATCCATGTAGATATCCATGATATCCATGTAACCATTAGTTACTATGATACGATTACATCGATTACTGCGATATCCATGTAGCCATAGCGTGTTAGATTACTCAATGTCGTACTACAATTTGGCAACCAGGATTTTACTATGAAACGCAACGTGTAGATGGCACTCATATGTACAAAAAATGATTAATCTTCTATTATTATGTTCAATATAGCAACTTTTGTGGTATAACAGTATGGCGGCGCACTGTAGATGGCGCACTAAACACGTCTATATGTTGTAAAATTATAATATAATAACAAACGATTTTTTAAAGTCATGGCTCTTATTATTTTAGCATGACTTACATAAAGATGTTAAATTTTAATTTGGTATACAGGTTTCAATACGTACCTAATAATTACGCACTTTAATTTAACGTTCAGATAGTATTGGTCTATGACAGGACGCCAGAGATGCTTAAATTTTATTTAAATGCCATTCAACATACTTTTTCAGAACTCAGTAACCTCGCTATCTGGAGCTATTCTGAGAATAGTTCATGTCCCCATTGTAGTAATACCCCTTATAAAGTAGGGCGGTGTTGACTACAATAGGCGAACCCATCACCCCAGGCTGGTATAACGATATGTGATTGTTCTTACAGCCGTGGGATGAACGTAAAAGACTATGAGACAATACAAATACTGTCTAGCTATGCCAACATGCCCGTCAGAGCCCAACACTTACGGCGAGGCACCAGAAAAAATAAACAGCGGTAGCCTCGCCCCCTGACTATATCTCTGTCTGGAATTAATGATCATGGTACCTTCAACCCGAATGGTCACGGGTCCGACATCACTTGCGCGAACTCTACCTGTCGTATGTTCAGCGGTGATTCGGTTTGAATCTATCGCGGACCAAAGGAATCTTTTGCCCGGCTCTGAATTCAGGATCGGTTAGCCTAATGGTTATTTCAAGAGTGATTGACGACAGCTCAACATCCATCCCCGCTGATTAGGAGACATTATATTTCTATAATGCAGAAATTATTATTGAGAGTAATTCACAGGAAAAACCGGCGTCATCCATCTGCCTTGTTATTTTCCCGATCCCATGTGCTATCACCTAAACAGTTATTCATTAAGCAAGCGCTTCTTGCATTTTACAAATCTAGAGATGACCACGCCCGAACTCAAAACAATCTGAACACAAGAATGTCCGCGAGTATCAATTATATAATTCCGTCAGTCAGGACAACATTTGCCCAGAGACATATATTCTACATAGCCCCAAAATTATATAATTCCCTTAGTGAAGACATGAAAAATTATCCTAACATAAAAATATTTAAAGCAAACCTTAATAGATGGCTACTTAACAAGGGATATGTAAAATCTGATCAACTTCTTTGCAACGCACGACAATTTATTTAGTATCACTTATCTATTTTTCTTAATTAAATTTTATTAAATTACAACTATAAATGTATATATTTATTACATAGCTATATTTTTTATAAAATTGGTATATTTATGTGTATATACAGGTGGTGGGTCCAAATAATTTATTTTTAAAAAAAACACTTCATTTCTTAAAATTGCATAAAAATATGCACATCTAGAGACGGGCCAAATTATCGCCTAGTTAGATGTGCTATTGGCAGTAAAGGTCATGTAAGATGTGTTAAACCTTCCTATATTAATTATTAAATAATTTATTATTATAAAATTACATGACCTATGAATGAACTGTATACCTAATCCTATGTACCTAAATAAATAAATAAATAATAAATAGTCTCCAGACTCCTTTTGCAATTAGAGTACATAACCAATTGGCATCGCCGAATGGTGCACAAACCAGTACAAACCGATACACTAGCCGTGAGGCCTGATAAGCGACAGTCTTACCTGGGGTAGCCTTGCACAGCTAGACATATTCTAGCTGGCTGCAAGGTGACCTTAGACCAAGGACGGTACACATACCGCCACGACAAAGTCCTTGCTGTTATTCGCAAGGTAATTAGCCTCTCGTGACTCATGCCAACAAGGGTCTGACAGTACCCTCCAAACCCCCAGCGAGACGGCTTTAAAGGCAAAAAACATTTCACTACCAAACATTATAATCGAGAAAGATTCAGATTGGATTCAAGATGTCCATTCGGTCTCTAAGCAGTATAAATTCCCTGAAAATCTCGAATGCGCAGCCCTCCTCCTCCATTCATAGGAATTCAAATATCCCAAAAGACACGAGTACAAACTAAATAAATATCATGATCTCGCAAATGCCGTCACCCGGAACGGTTTCACCGATCACCTTTACGCGGTTGAAGTTGACGCTCGTGCCAGCCGAATCTCTGTTTCACCTCTTTAAAGATCTTGATCTCTCCAGGAAAATAATCAACTCTTTCCTAGAAAA
The DNA here is from genome assembly GCA_944548615.1 of Micropterix aruncella. Classification (NCBI taxonomy): domain Eukaryota; kingdom Metazoa; phylum Arthropoda; class Insecta; order Lepidoptera; family Micropterigidae; genus Micropterix; species Micropterix aruncella. The sequence goes on along the minus strand of OX155963.1, from coordinate 10,658,684 downwards.
AAATATCTAAAGCCGCGATTTCCGCATCTCAAATTCTATGGTTTCGAATGGGGAGTGAATAGGTGGCAAGGTGCACACTTATATATGGCGAGACAGCTGTCCTAAACCTACCAAAACCGGTAGTTAGTCCGGAGTCCACCGCTCATCCCCCAGAAACGTAATAATATTATTATGATGGGCCTGACTCCGGTCGGTGAATTATTCATCAAAGAATTGCTCAAGCATCGTCCATGGCAGCGGTTCCCGAAGTGGGTCCCGCGGAACCTAAGGGTTCCGCAAGCTCTCCATAGTGGTACCGTGAAATTTCTCTCGGCAATATGTTCAATAAAAAAAAATCTTCCCCTGTCTTGCAAAGAGATGAATACCTTGCAGTGGCTAGAAAAGCTATCATGCGAAAAAACATATTTATAAGTAGACTGGATATTTTCCCGGATTAAAAGGTAATTGTCCGACATTAAGTCGACTGTCAAAGCAGAATATTGAAAAATTTCATGATTCTAAATTGTCTCGTTCTTTTGTTGATAATTGCCTCGAAATATTTACTTACACATGCATAAAATATTCTGTCAGTGATACAATCGTTACTTTGCTAATAAAATATTTTAAACAATAGACGTGTTTCATTTCAGACTATTATTGTCACTAATTCTTTAGCAGATTTGACCTGGCTTGGATTTTGTGTCATGACGTGTCATGACAGTCAACTAATTTCGATATAATAGTCCCCCGATTAGGTAAAATTCCTTCATTAAATTGTATTTTTTTTAATATATGCTGCGCTATAGGGGGAGGAGGGGGCTCTTACCGTCCTCCAGACTCCCCCCCCCCCCACTCCACTTCAGTTCAGATTTTCGCCAACCGTAAGCCGCTTACTAAGGTTCCGTATCTGAAAAAGTTTGGGAACCGCTGGTCAATGGGATACTTGGCTTGAGCCACTCCCCTCAAATGTGAGGCGTCCCTTAAGGGATGCCTTGGCAAAATGTATACAAAATTTATATAAATTTATATAAATATAAATATAAATGTAAATGTGCGCCGCTTTATAGTAATCCGCTCTATAGTAATGCTATAGCTCTATAGTAAACCCCGCTCTATGTAAATGTAAATGTAAATGTAAATATAAATTTATATACATTTTGCCGTAGGCAACCCGAGCTATTCGCCATTCATTTGAGGGGTTAAGCATTTCTGACTCGACTATAGAATGAAAATAGGTACTCGAGCATTCCATTAGCGCGAGTCGATGCTCATTACTATAGATTCGGGTGTGAGCAATTGTACATCGATTTTAGCATAATATGTCTGTGGCTCAATACGTCGCGTATATTCTAAATAAAATTTATTAATTTTCTTAGTCTGGTAGCACTGGTGCAACTCTCCACTTTCTGTGAGAGCCTGGACAGCTAAAGACTAACTGGAACGATAAGTGAGATCGAAAAAATCGTTAGACATCTCTAAGATACTGATGTTTTAATAAATAACTCGACTGGATAACAAACTGTAACAAATGGAGGCGCATTTCAAGAATGCAATGCGTCGAATTTAAACGTTTCAACTTTTGAATATTGAGGTATAAGAATGTAATACATCAAATTTAAACGTTTCAACCGTTGCTGTTGTTGGTGGTGATGACGTTGTTGTCTATTCGATTAAATGTAACGCTTTGGATGATGATGATACGTTTGTGTTGTTAGACTCTGCGATTTATTTCTAAGACCCGGGGCGACAGCCCCGACTCGTCGTTTGAAAGTTATTTTCTTGCCTCGGATTTTTAATGACAGACTCGGCGAGCGTTTTTTCCCTACTCTCTCGCGTTAAGAGTCTAATTAAATTCTTTCCGAGGGACCAAATTCAATTGCCGAAAATTGAGGCAGTTTTTTAAAGAACTTGAGGCGGGCTACGCTCATAATTGCTAAATATTTTAATTCATACTTCTGCGATTTCTCAAATTCCATTTATAATTTTCCTCGAAGTTTCAAAACATTGTCGAGTCTGGTTTGAGGGAAGCAATATCAAGGGATCAATGGGGTTTGATCAATTTTAATTAAATTAATTTGTTTACAGAGAAACTATCTATTTTATAATTTTGAAAAAAATGCAGTCTGATAAAAAATACTTGATGATCTGTTGATCACATCGTTATGTACTGTATTCGCTATGTATTGTAGTCATTACATCAACAAAAAAGCATGTCGAACAGAGTTAAAGGGGAATTTAAAAAAAAGAGATAGTTGCATTAGGTACACTTTTTAGTAACTGAATTGCACATACCCTTTTTGGTTTGGGCTTGGTAGGTATAATGTGGTTTCTGAATGGTTTATTGAAAGAAACTTTTCCACTTTTAGCAACTTAAGTTGTCATCTACAACGGGCAAACCCGTCACCTCAGGAAGTATTAACGAGATGCGATCGTTCTGTCTCCCGTGAATTGAGCGTAGAAGACTTGGGACAAAAACAGTCCACTGTCTAGTTACGCCAGTCGCCCGTAAGAAGCCAACGCCTTACCGCGAAATAACCAGGTTAATCAAACAGCCGGCCGACACTCGCGCCCTTACTTCCAGTTACAACCAGATTACTCCGGTCTTCCGACTGGTTACAGGTTCGAGGTCGCTTGAGCGGTTCTCTCCCTTAGGTAGCGGTGTCTGCCGAATCTATCGCGGACCACGGCATCTTTCGCCCGGCTGTCACCCGGTATCGGGTAGCCGATTGGTCGTTTCAAGAGCAGTTGCCTAACGGTTAACAATACCCCCGCTCTATAGGAATCAACGCCGTTTTCAGACTCCCCCGGCTATCAGTCGGGATGCACAGTCGATTGGCTGATGCCACACGCTAGGGAATCCGTCCAGGAGCGCCCAGAGGTGGACTCCTAGGGGGAAATTGGTCCACAAATCAAAGTCCTGCCCGAGCTCACATTTCTGTGTGGAGGCTGCCGGATGGGCGTTGACCCGACCCTTAAACACATGGGTCTTAGTGGCCTAACTGCACCAGGGCTCATTAGCTTCCACTTTTAACAATGGTATCCTCGCATCAGTGCACTATATTCCGTTGATCGAGCTAATTGAAGAGCGACAGTGAGCAGAATGAGACGACCGCGCAACTGGCGCACATAGGGGTATTCGCATACTATTTCGCAAACTAATGATCTGCACCGTTCGTGCCATACGTATTTACGAAAGCCTGTGTGAATTCCATAACAATAAAGAAACACATAGCTCAGATAGACATACGTTCCCGCAACAGAAGGAACAAGACAATAAATCTATACCGACATCTTCAGACTTTCAAAGAACAAATAAATATATTAAAAACAATAAAAACACGACTGCCGTTACCAAACCAAACAATCTAGATTGTTTCCTGTTAGACTTAATTTTTTTTTTCAGCTAAGTAATTTAAAATAGATTGGACTGCAAAAACTCCCAGGTTATGAGCTGGCAGACCAATTTTTTTATGGTAGTGAGTAGTCTCTATTTATAAGAAAGATACAAATTATATGTTACAGTTTCCCACTAAGGCTAGTGCCTTTTCAGTTGGTAAAAGGCACTACCATATTTTGTTGTTTATTATTTTGCTATTGAATGCTATTTTTTTTCACTAGGTATTAGTATATAAAATGTTATGTTACCTACCATTTATTTCATATTAATGACTATTTTATATTTTTGTCGCGGCTCTTTCCCTTCCCCTATTTCTTTATTCTCTTTGACTCATTCTATTTAACAGAGATTTATGTTCAATTTAAATGCCGACTTTATAATTCCGTTGCGACTTCGTTTTTTGGGGTTCACATTTTAAAGTAGTCTAGTTTTACGAGGAAGTTAATACAATGTTTGAAGAATTTTTTATAATGGTATAGCACTGTCCACCCTAGAACGGTTTAGTCCCAGTTGGATGAGAGAATCGAATAAACATGAAGCTAAGGTTAGGTCGGTTGGTTGCTATTATTTTTGTCGCCAAAAATCAATGTTTTATTGAAATGAATGCTTAAATAAAAAATCTAAAAATAGGGTATCGTCTCTTGTTAAGTGTATTCAACTGTTGTGTGCTAACGTCATCGAGCAGGAGAGGGGGCGGATAGGAAATTCACTCTGCTCGACCAAAGAATCAGTCATAAATTCCCAACGGAAAGTGTCACACAATGTGCTTCTTACACCGTCGTGTAGACGTGAGGTATTCTAAAATGTAGGCCGAGCAAGAGCCGGGAAGAGTGTGCTGAAAAGTTTTTCACGAAAGACGTCTTTACAGAAAAAACAATTGACATTACGGTGGTGTAGCGGCACTTACTACCCACACAATATTTTTTCATGCGATCGAGATTCCGCTGAATATTGTCGCAAGCAGCAGTGCTTTTTACCTTTGAGAATATGTTTAAATCATCGGCAAATGGCACATTTTGGATATTTGTGTGACCCTTTGCGGTCCATAAGCTTTGCGGTTGAGTTTCCAAATTTTTAAAACAAAAAACTGTTAAACGGCGATGTATGTATGTAGATAATATTGAATATAATATTACAGCCATGACAACTATCACGATAGTTATTTTTTTTGAATAATTAAATTTTTAGCATTTAATTTTGTGACGCATCTAAAAGTAGGAATGCCTATTTACTGGAGTAGTTGATTGTATTGTGTTGTATTTTATTGTAAATAACATGTATGTCAAGTTTTGTAGAAATTGGTTCAAGGGGATACTTATCTCCATCAATTTGTACAAAATGGTTTTTGTACAAATTGATGGAGATATCCCTGTGTCCGGACCATACTAATGCAAATTTACAACTTATTCCAATATTTTATTATTTTATTATTTATCTCTGAAATCATCAACAAGTTCAAAATATTGTCATAAATATTTCATTTATTTATTTATTTAAAATCCCCAGAGTTCGTTGGCCATTTGCAATATTTTCAAAAAGAAATTTTTAAACCATTTTTTTTTGCTAATATTAAAATTCTGATGTCTCAATAAGTAAAAAATATTAAATTATTTGTATTCGATAATAATTTATAAATTTTTTTGAAATTATGGGAAACATATCGCACCTCCGATCAAATACATTAATAATTCGAAAAAATCGAGGTAAAGTGTTTGTCTTACACTCCCATAAAGAGTTAAAAATGTTAGTTCAGTTATTTGTCAATGGTACAACTGTACAAGTGATGTAACAGTTACGACTCTTCTTGGGAGTGTGAATTGAGAAATGGCGAAATCCATACTAATATTATAAAGAGGTAATGTGTGTAAGTTGGTAAGTTTGTATATAGGGGGTAATCTTTAAAACTACTTATCCGATTTGGAAAATTCTTTCCTTATAGAAAGCTACATTATGGAGTAATGCTATATTTTATTGCGATAAATAATAGTTTTCAATACGAAATTACGATATTTGTAAATCAAGACGCAGAAAATGGCCTGTTGATGTGATTTATCGGTATGCGCTGCCGAAACGGTTTGGTCTATTTGAAAACTAAGTAAAACAAAAACGTCGGCCTCAGAGAGATCTATAAAAAAGTCCGCAACAGCACACATCTAACTTCTATATTTAAGCTACAATAACTGCTTTTATGATTAAAAAATAAGTGGCACCCTCTGTTAGAATTCGCGTGTACCACTACGCTGAAATCCGTTGAGAGCCGTATTATGTAAATAAAACTATGTAAGTATTATGTAAATAAAAATAATAGTATGGGACGAAAGCACTACGGCTTATACGAGTAAGAGAGGTAATGAAGCATTAAATAGAACTCTACAGGACGTAATAAACAACAATAATTTGATGAGTGGTTTAATAGTATTACTATTATAGCTGGCGATATTCCTCAAACTTTACCAGTCAAACTTATCTTTAAACTTCGCCAAAAGGAACGAGCGCTGATGAAATTAAAGGATGCCTTTTAAGGTCTCATTTACGGCCCTTTATAAAAATCATAAATTTAACTGAAAACATGAGAGTGCAAGACGGGGTCTTAAATTATTGCATTATATATCTAAAGGTAGCGTTTAAAAGAGCAAATAAACGCCAAACTACTTAAATTAACAACCCGATCCGAAGCTCTACGCGAAGCGAAGCCGCGGGTACAGCTAGGTTTTTTTTATAAAGAGACACCATAATTGAAAAAAATCAAGTTATAACTGTATTTGATCGGAGTTGCGACATATCGCAAGGGGTATCGCAAAGGGTAACCCTTTAAGGACCATGGGACATATCCCATGGTCCTTAAAGGGTTAAATCATAGGCCTATGGTACATTATCGATATGTTTATATGCATGTTGATCAAAGTAAATCGCGTATTAGATTGATCATCTGCCACCCCTTTGTGCGACGGCCAATTGATCCCGACGACCCAGTCTGAATTGTTCGCCACCAATTGACCAACATCGGCTATAAATAGACCGAGAAAGTGACACCAATTCAAACCAACAACAACAATATTATCCACTCTTATGAAACTCATTGGCTAAATTGCCTCGTCGCGGTGGCCTTCTCTCAATCAATCGCTTATTTTTAGAAGACTAATTCGCTTTGTTGTTCTGCCCGCGGCGTCAGTGGTGGCACCCAGAAATTCTCCGATAGGGGGTGCGTACGTAGAAATTGACTCGTCGGGGGGTTGGGAGGAGGGGGGAGGGGGGTGAGAAAGGAGAAGAAATGGGGTTCTTATGGTTTCAACATTGAAATTCACAAGAGTAACCCAATGGAAGAATACGGACGTAATAACTCTCTACGGTAAAAATACATTAATTGTATATATAATATAATAACACTATATATCGCCAACAGTAAAAATGTATCAAGAACAAAGTCAGTTGTTCTGTACTAAATCGGCCACGCTGATCACGAAAACGACCATGAAAATTCCCAATTAGCTGTAGTTTGTTTAAGTGTCCAAAAACTTCCTTGGAGATTATAAGGCAGAAAACAATAAGTATCTTGTAGAAAATCTTCTGCAGTGCTACGATAGACTGTGTAACATGTCTTTAAGGCGACATGATACCTGGGAACGACCATATCTGATGAATTTTAGTTTTATGAGTTTTTTGAAAAATATAAGCATTAATTTTAAAAAGTTTCTAAGTGAATCCCTCGATAAGGAACCAATTTAAAATTTGGACTTAAAAAAGTTGCTCATTGCCTTGGACATTAAGGCTTTAAACTGACTTCGAAAACTTTCAGGCGCATTTACTCCTACAATGTAAGCGGTGAGTGTATTTTATTATAATTTCATTATATTGACTGGTTAATTCTCTAGGGCAGCACTTAGCCACTTTTTTTTATTTAGGCCCTAAACTAATTACAATGGGGGTATTCCACGGCCTCTTTTGAGTAGATATTTTCTCCCGGTTAGTTTTGCAAAAAAAAAAAACACATCCAAATTCCGAATTAACTTGAAGTCTGCTGGAGCAAGTTCGAGCGAATACGGTGGGTGATGAAGAGTCTTCAGTCGCAAATCCTGTAACTTTACGACTATTTCTTGTAAAGTGTGTGGTGGTGTGTTGTTGTGCAGTAGCAGTGGTGAAGAGCGATTAACCAGGCCCATTTATTTATTCATTGTTTGCAGTTATTGACAGTATACATTTACTTTAACTGTTTTGCCAGGTTGCGAAAAGCTTCAATTGATAAATTCGGCACAGGACCTCATATTCGAATCAAACACATTTTCCACGAAAATATTTGAAAAAATGATTTAAAAAAAATAATAACTGGCTTTGAAAATATTTTTTTTAAAAATCGGGTAAAATTTAAATTTAAACTCAAATTTTATTTTAAATTGGCCAGTGTAAAACACGTTAGTTAGCTACATGGCTAAGGAACTGATTTAATCAGCATTGCAAATATTTGTATCTATGTTAAAAATCCTAAAACCGATTGCTAATGAAAATAAACTATCTTGTATCTTAAAGGAGAAGAAGAAGAATGTCCTGGGTCAACCAACGTAAGTGCCACAATATAAGAGCTTAGCAACAGCTTCGAGAAGACAGCAGCAGAAGTATGAAATCTCCCATACCAAGCCTCAGAGAAATTGTAATCGGAAGATAACGAAAAAAGCTTGCTAGGTTTCGGTGTTGATGATTTATATCGCCTTATTTCGACATTCGATCTGCCCCTTTATGAAAAAGTGGCTCAATGATTTAACGCCCCGTGTGCGGGCACGGATTTATCACGAAGTTGTTAATATTCTCAACAGATACGACACGACAACTGGAATTCGTCCGATTGACCCTCTCCTCGAATCGCTCGGTTCCTCTGAACGAAATACAGTGGAACCTCTCATAACGAGCACCTCTCATAACGAGTAATTCGCAATAATTCCTCATATCGAATAATTCTCACCTCTTTCGCTTAACTATTAAAAGACTGGAACGAATTATGCTCGTTAAGAGAGGTTCCACTGTACTCGCTCTCTGAGCGAGTTTTTTTGCCGTGATGACAGAAAATTAACAATTGAAAATGATTATTAAAAATATTATAAATAAAAATTTCGATAATTTTATGACGCTTCTACATCGTTTCGATAACTTATTCGATATTTTAATCTTAACAGAATGTTGGATCAGTGATTCGTATTTGCCAAAACCAATAAATGGGTTCATTTGTTACAATACCAAATGCGTTAGGCTGCAAAATGACGGGATAGTCGTTTACATTAAAAGTGAGCTAGGAGGAATAGTTACGGAAAAACTTGTAGATGATGCCAACTGTCTCTCCTTATCGCTGGAAGGTAAAAATAATATTAATGTTCTAGCAATATACAGATCTCCTAGCAAGTCAAATATAACGCCTTTTTTGGAGTCCCTTGATAAGCTATTGTGTAATTATTCTACAGTGTCTAATTTAATTTTAACAGGTGACCTAAATATTAATATCATTAATGAGAAACATCGTCAGGTGGATGACTACCTGAATATGCTAGCTCATCATGGTCTAAATGCAGCCATAGAGAAGCCAACCAGAATTGCTGACAATTATGCAAGCTGCATCGATCATTTTATGATCAAGGCTAAACTGTCAATTAAATCTTTTGTATATGAGGCTTGTATTACGGATCATTTTGCAATAGGTATTTGTATATCAAAGACCAAATCGAAACCATGCAGTCGAAATACCACAAAGACAATCATCGACAAAAATTTATTTACGGATATAATTAAAACTACTGATTGGAGTCACATTCTTGCAACATCCGACACTAATCTGGCAGCGGAATACTTCCTAAATAAAGTCACTTGCGCCATTAGACATGCTTCCAAGGAAAAACATATTAAAATTAGTAGAGCAAAATTAAAAATCAAACCATGGATATCAGACGGTCTTTTATCAAGTCTAAGAAAACGCGACAAAATCCACAAAAGCGTGAAAAAAAATCCTAATGATTTACAGCTACTCGCCTATTATAAAACCTATCGCAATACGTTCAAAAGGCTCATAAAACAAACTAAATATGACTACTACAAAAACTTGCTTAATGAAGTCAATGGAGACAAAAAAAAGACATGGGAAATAATAAAAAACATAGCTTTCGGAAAAAAAGAAAATTCAAAAATTAAGGCTGTTAAAATCGGTCAAGAAATCACAAATGTCGATCAGTATCCGCAAGTCACATTAAATTTTATAAATCAGTATTTTGCTACTGTAGGAGAAAAACTGGCAAAGCATATACTCCGGGATATTGATTTGACGGAGGATATTTTATCGAACTCATTAAATAGCGAGAAAAAAAGTACATTATCATTCCACTTCACTCCTACTGATACAAGCGAGGTTAGGAAAACAATTAGGAACTTAAAAAAATGTGCCCCCGGCTGTGATGAAATTCCTAGTGACCTGCTGAAATATGCGGAGGACTGGATTGCAGAGCCTATCGTTCACATAATTAATCAAAGTTTTAAAACTGGAGTTTTTCCCCAATGCTTTAAGAGGGCAAAAGTTATACCAATCTTTAAGTCTGGTAGTAGTGATGAAATTAGCAACTATCGGCCTATCTCCTTGCTTAGCGTGTTTTCAAAAATCATCGAAAAAATTGCTAAGTCACGGCTTGTTAAATTCTTTGACTCAGAGGGACTTTTCTCTGATCATCAATACGGCTTTAGACAAGGTCGAGGGACAAATGATGCCATTAATTTCGTTACTCAATCCGTAGCTAAGAGTATTGACCAAAGGAAAAAAGCCATGGCAATTTTCCTCGATCTGTCTAAAGCATTTGATACTGTTTCACATGCGATACTTAAAAAAAAGCTCTTTGGATATGGTATACAGGGATGTTCGAATAAATGGATAGAAAGTTATTTGAAGGACAGGTCACAGATTTTAGTGATTGACGGCAAAGAAAGTGACAGTGCCGAAATATCCTTTGGTGTACCTCAAGGCAGCGTACTTGGCCCTATTCTCTTTCTGATGTACGTCAATGATTTGTGTGAATTGCCTCTTGGCGATTATGCAAGAATTGTCTCTTTGCTGATGACACGGTTATCCTCGTTGAAGCAGAAACATGGGCTGAGGTACTAGTAAAGGCACAAAATAGCCTGGACAGTGTGAAAGCATGGCTTGATAGACATGTCCTAACTCTGAATGCCTCAAAAAGCAATTTCATTGTGTTTGGATTACGTCCTGTAGTCATCACACCTCCTCCATCATTGACAATCCACTCTTACCACTGTAATAGGCAACCATCCTGCGCTTGTTACCATATCCAAGAAAAAACCGAAGTCAAGTATCTGGGTGTCCTAATAGACTCTAAATTGAGCTGGGATAACCAATTATTACAACTCTCTTCGAGGTCTCGGAAACTAGTTTTCGTGTTTAGAGAATTACGCAACGTCCTTTCTAAGAACTCCCTAAATATGGTTTATATGGCCCTGTGTCAGGGTTTATGGGTACACGGAATAATAGCTTGGGGAGCATGTGTAAAATCTGTCTTGGATCCTCTAGTGAAAGCCCAAAAGCTTTTGTTGAGGGTAATCAATAGAAGGCCCCACGATATGACTCCAACATGCTATTCAAAGAAAGTAATGTGTTAGACATACGCCAGCTGTTTGTGAAACAGTCACTCATGTTCTTCCATCGAACCTCAGATAAACGACTACGAAGCCAGCAACACCGAACTACAAGAGCATCTGCAGGTCTGAATTATGCCGTTCCCCGAGTTAATTCTTCATTTGCCCAAAGACAATTCAACTATATAGCACCTAAAATATTCAACCGCCTTGATGACAAAATAAAGGAAATAGAAAATACCATTTTATTCAAAAAAAATATTAAAAAATGGCTTGACGACATAGGTCGTTCAAGGACAGAGAAAGAACTGCTGCAAGTCATATCTTAAAAAAATATATATATATATATTTCTGCATAACTTTACTATTATACTATATAATATGATATAAGATATTAAACAAAATGTACTATATTGTAATATAATGCAAAAGAATAATACTATAATATATTTAGATCGTTATATTTATATATTTGTGTATGTATGTATATGTATGTGTGTATGTGTATATGTATCTATATGAGTACCTACGTCAGTTAGGCTTCTCCACCTAAGTCAGAAAGTAAGTCGTATGCCCAGATACAGGCTATATTTGGCCTAGTTGGGTATACGCTGAGCATGGTCATGTGAATGTGGGCCGTTGTTTCTTCGCACCATTACTTGTTATGACCATTTTTATGCGTTTTATAATTATGTTTGATACAAATAAATAAATAAATAAATAAATTTAAACAAAATTAAATAATGTTATTTATGTATTTATGTATTTGTATTTATGTATTTATGTATTTATAATGTTATTTATGTATGTATGATACGCGCATTTAAAGCTATCATTTCGTAGCGTGAGAAGTACCTACAGCTTTTATAAAGGCAATTTTACGATAGCCTAATATAATTCTTCCTTCCTAATGGATTTAGTAAAAACTTGCAGGTATTCAAATATACTATTTGACAATATCATTAACTCTATCCATCCCTCCTTTTACTATACTTTCCCTCACTTTCTATTACCTTCTCGTCGCATTTTACGACCGAAGCAGTGAAAATAGCATCGAAAAATTATCATTAAAATAACATGTTATCATGTTTTCTGTCTACATATTGTGAAGTTGTTTTTGGAAATTGTGAAACTTTAACTCAATTGATATATAGCTGTACATATTGCGGTATATTTTAATAAAGAAGCGGAAAATAAAAATTGGGCTTTTGAAATCAGGCTCTTTGGTTGATTACGGTTTACTGATTTCCAAGATTTGTGAAGTTGCGTGACACGTCTGGGATATATGTTATAGGTACATATCTTACCTAAACTGTGTTCGGAGCCACAGCTCATCATTAACTTTTAACTGCTCTGCAGTTTATTATTATTATTTTTTGATGAGACGAAACAGACCTCGATGTAGTATAACAGAGTGTGAAATTAGTACATGATTAATCACACAAAAAAATGTTATCACGCACAAATTGCTAGTTAGTTAGCATCGTGCACTGTTGGACGATGGTAGGTATACGGGATCTTTGGAAAACCAAAATAATTGACTCGAATTTGATGTGGGGGAGGAGATACTAGAAAGATCCATACCAATAATTAAGTTTAATTAGATTAATTAATTGATTAGTCGCTATTTTGTCGACTACCATTGTGTTCCTATCCCTTTTTATTTCAGTAGCCTTCTTGAAAAGATAATATAAACTCAATGTTATATGATCTAGAACTCTATACAAACGGAAAAACTTAGGTAGGTATATGTTAGTGCCGCTCTCATTGATGCCAAACTGATGACGCGCCAACGGCAAAAAAAATATTTTATTTTTACACCACTGCCCAAAAAAAAGAGTATGTGTTTAAATGCATGTATTCCGTTCCTTTTTTCCACCCTTACTTCTAAACGCTTGAACCGATTTAGAAGTGTATGATAATTTTAGAATTACTATGTCATCCCGAGTGTCATAGGGTACATTGTCTGTCCAAATACCAAGTAAGTAGTTGTATTAATGTCCAAATGTCAATTTGGACGTCAATTTAGTGTCAAATGAATGGATTGATTGAGTACATTCTGGAAATAAACATGTATGTATATGGATGGATAAATACATATAGGTACTACAAATATTTAATAAAAAAAACGTGCCTCGACTCCTTGCTCTCAAATAAGGAGACAGTAGCGTCTCTAATATAAATCGCCGTCTTACGCGTTGGCGTAAAAGACAGTCATCATTTGAAAGCTTACTTTTTTTCATCCTTCCTCTTCGTGGCCGTCAGGAATAAACCCGGTAGGTCGAGTACAAAGAGAAGTATTTAGAATATTAATTTAGCAAAATAAATTATACAGTGTTCAATTATTAGTCTTTACAAAACATTACCGATATTTAAATAAACGTTTTTGGTTCTTACGAATTTATTACACGACTGCCCAAAATAAGAATGGTTATGTGTTTAGGATTTATGTATGTATGTTTTCCGGTTCTTTATTCCACCATAACTTCTAAAAGCTTGAACCGATTTATAAGTGTGTAGTATTAAGTGTGGTATGTGGCACATTATAGAATCGTTATGTCATCCCGAGTGTCAGTGGGTACCTAAAGTGCTGAAATGTAAATAAATAACTATCTAAATGTCTAAATGTCAACAAATTAGCATAAATATATCAAGTTAAATATTAAATGGAAAGTCTGATGGATTAAATTTCGGGAAAATATATGTAACTATACAGATAAAGACATAAACCACAAATATTTCATAAAAAAACCTTTTTATTACTTAAACAACGAGGGAAACCGACTGAAGTGCGGTGGCGAGCGATCGTTTCAAGATACCTGCCACAGGGCGCAGGCCGAACTTAATTCTCTTACAAAACGTGCTTTTCAGCGCGAACATTTTTTTATTAATAATTCTAAATACAACAGCTCACTTCTTGTAAGAAATAAGAAATAAGAAAAATTTATTTTCATAAACCCGATCTGGGTATAGAAATTACATTACAAAAAATTATTATATATATAATAACATTACGAAATTACAAAAAATAGTATTTCTACAAATGAAATTACATTTCAAATTATAAAAAAAGTGTATAAAAAGTTCTGCGATCTAAGCTAACAGTGTATAAAAAAAGTGTATAAAAGTTCTGCGATCTAAGCAAAGCATTCGACTGTATAAACATCAATACCCTGGTAGACAAGCTAAACCATTATGGAATTAGAGGAGTGGCCAATTCACTCATTAAATCGTACCCACAAAACAGGCAGCAAGTGGTGGAGATTAAAATAATTGATGGAATTGAGGAAAAGGCTGAGCAATCGAGTTGTGAAATAGTAAACATCGGTGTGCCTCAGGGCTCAACATTAGGACCTCTCCTCTTCGTAAGGGTAGTGTTTTTAAATTTTATGAATTATTCTTTTTTATTATTCGGTAGGCTTTGGTTTAAAGTCTTTTAGCCGAGGCTGCTATATTTTAAAAAGAAAGATAGGGTTGTAATTTAATATAAAATTTATATAATGCTCTCGATTTCATTAGGTCCTGACAATATGGCCCGATATTTTCGTTATGTCCTGGTAAGATGTTTTATATTTTATTACACGACTGCCCAACAAAAAATGAATGTAATGTATTCAGGGTTCATTCATGTATGTTTCCGTTACTTTATACCACCATAACTTCTAAACACTTTAACCGATTTAGAAGTGTGTGATATTGTTAGAATCGTTATGTCGTTCCGAGTGTCATAGGTTACCTTAACTGTCCAAATATCAAGTAAGTAGATGACTAAATGTCCAAATGTCTGAATGTCAATAAATTAACATAATTATATTGTGTTTAGTGTCAAATAAAAGGTCTGATTTACTACATTACGGGAATATATTACATGTATATGAAAAATACATAAACCACAAATATTTCATAGAAAACCGTAATAAAACTAATAATTATTATAATCGTAAAAGCAATAAATCACTTTCCGTAACGGTATTCCAGTTTTTTATTCTTTTTAATGCATTTACTTGTTATTCGGTAGGCTTTAGATTAAAGCCTTTTAGCCAAGGCTGCTATATTTCAAAAAGAAAGATAGTTGGTGTAATTTAATATAAAGTTTATTCGATATATTGCTCTCGATTCATGTCCTTACATTTTCATTATATCCTGACAATATGTCCTGACATTTCCGGTATGCCCTGGTGAGATTTTTAATGTTTTATTTCACTTGCTGGTTTGATTTTGACATCTTTTGTACTTAATAAAGTGTATTAATTTACTTAGGTTTCTATATGCGTATTGTTTGTCTTTTTCTCCTTCCCTTATTTTTAATTTTACTGATTGAATGATTCTCTAATTCTAATATTATCTTAATTGCCTTTTGTTATTTGCTAAAAACTTCGAATGTGAATTTCGAGCCAAAATATTAACTAAGTAGCATCTTCGTTAGGTCTTCTATGAATACGAGAATGAAACAAGTTTTTTTATATAAAGTCTCCTTGCGTTGCTTCCTTGTTGTTTAGAGTGAAACGGCTTGCCTTTCAACGTTTGATTCCAATGTTTAAGGTGCTTTTAATGTTACCTCAATCGTTTGTTAAAACACTCGTTTTTTATGCCTAGATGGCGTCTCCAGTTTATAAATGTATCAAATTCCAGTTTATAAATCTTTCAACTACACGGCGCGTAGGCATAGTGGTTAGGTCGCCTGATATTACTTTGTAAGGTTCTGGGTTCGATTCCTGGCTGGGTTACCATTTTCTATTAAAAAAGTTAACGAATTTGCATTTCAATTCTGTCGATACACACTTACACACATGTTACACGCACACATACATATAAACACTCCATAGTAGGGTTGGTTGGAAGAGATTGTCGTATGACAATAAACTCGCTTATTGTGAAATTTCACAATAAAGAGTATAAACAAACAAATTTGAAAAGGATTAACGATAATTTGTATTCATGGGATACTTCAGTTGAAAAGTCGGTGTCAATTCTCAATTTGTATAGTTTATTAATTAATGCAGAAGTGTTCAGCAAGTGTTTAGAAACCACGAATATCTATATTTATTCAATCTCTCGTTTTTTATATCTTTCTGCATACCTCTCTATCTGTATCTCTTTTTGTATTTATATTTGTAATTCTGTATTTTTCGCTTCGTTGCCACAACCTTCTCCGACCTCCACTTCACCCCAGCAAGATAAAAATCTCTCAACCCCTCAACGATAAAAAAAAACCCTCCCTCAGCTAGCTCAACGCTTCTCCCCCCGCCTTCCTCGTCCAACCCCCTATTTCTTTTTATCCACTTTCCCAACATCCAACATTGGCAACAAAAGAAATGGAAGGCAATAGTCGCCGCACGCCGGCTTCAATATCTGCACTTTTCATCGCTCATAAACTGGCGCAAGCGTCTCTTACAATTTTATCGTATCGCGCATATGCCGTACCTATACGGTAGTCCAGACGACAAATGATACAGGTTTAAATTCGAGTTTTTAATGTTTCGTACCAACATGTATAAACGGGACCCTACTGATGATACTTAGATGTCTATCTTGCACTTGCGCCAGTTTATGAGCGATGAAAAGTGCAGATATTGAAGCCGTCGTGCGGCGACTATTGCCTTCCATTTCTTTAGTTGCCAATGTTGGAAGTTGGGAAAGTGGATACAAAGAAAGAGGGGGTTGGACGAGGGGGGTTGGACGAGAAGCGTTAAGTTAACTGAGGGAGGGTTTTTTATCGTTGAGGGTTTGAGGGATTTTTATCATGCTGGGTGTATCGTCTGGGTGTATATCACCATCGATCATCTCATTGGTATCGACATGAAAGTTGGTATAGTTATGATCTAAGAAAGTATGACCATATTGCGGAGTACAGAAGAACACTTCACTGGCTGATGTCCCAAGAAAGAAGAGATAGGAGAGCCTTTGGTTTGCTCTTCAGAATTTTGAAGGGGGCTGCTCCGAGCTACCTCATAAATAGGTTCAGCTCACGAGCGCCCTCTGAGATCCGAAGACAACCTACTGCTCTCGATTCCTGGTCACAGTAGTGCTTTCACTCGTACATGAAACTTGTATCTGGAATGCTTAACCCACGCATGTAAGGACAGCACCGAGTTTGTATTGCTTCAAACACAGGATCATTGAACACTTTAAAACGCGCTTATATATTTCTTCCCTCCTCTCCCCCTACCCTGAGTCATTATAAGATTATTTCTTTTTTAATTCTTTTATTTATTTTTTGTTTTTGCTAGATTATAATGTCAGCTACATACATTTGATACGAGCTGCCTTTGCAAGTCATTTTAAAAATAGTTTTAATTTTTTACCACACAACATGGTTTTCCATTATGTTAAAGTTAGCTGCAAGATATTGTTTCAACGCAATAAGCTCGCTAATTCGCTTAATTAAAAAAGCTTTTTATTACTACTCGTGTTATTTACGTAAGTCACTTATATTATTATTTATGGAAACACGATATTTCAGGACTGACAAGGTGGCTCTTAAAAGAAGTCTCATTCAGTGGTTAGTTAGTAAAGGAAGAACGGAAACTGACTACATCCTCGTGACATTTCAAAAATAGCATCACATTTAGCACACGGCCCGGTGGCATAGTGCTTAGGTCGCCTGATCTTACATTGTAAGGTTCCAGGTTCGATTCCCGGCTGGGTTACCATTTTCCATTGGGATACAATTAACGGAATGGCATTTGAATTCTGTCGATAAAATGCAATAACAAGGCACACGCATACATGTTACAAGCACACATTCATATAGACACTTCATAGTAGGATTGGTTGTAAGAAATTGTCGTATAATAATAAACCCGCCCATTGTGAAATGTCACAACAAATAGTAGAAACAAACAAACAAACAAATTTACACACACAATTTACACACCTTTTCTTTGTTTACAAAATCAGTTTTTTGCGCGCAAAGGCTGGTTTTTGAGCGATTAACGCTGCCAAACGAGCGTTTTGAAATCTCTACCCTTTAAACGCACATCTCCGAAACGATGGGATGGGATGGGATCATAAACTCTACGCATAGGTAATAAGCAAATTTTTGCTCAATACCTAATATTTAAAAAAAGTTAAAGACGTAATTCTTTCACAATTACTTCTGTAATTTACAGCTATTAAATCTTGATTAATAAC
>OX155963.1:10415560-10635560 GCA_944548615.1 Micropterix aruncella | reverse complement strand
GACACGCCCAGTACGGAGCGTGACTGGACCGTAATGCGCCTATCCAGAGTTTATGACCCGGAATAAACTTATCCCTCGGATTCGAATTTATGGATTCGCTGTGTGCTTTGTATTTAGATTTCTGTCAGAGATATTCAATGATTGAACGAATGTCATTGCGCTTCAAATGTTGATTGAATTGGGGAGTATCCACGACGGAGCCTGCACGGGTTCTGGTAACGTTGAATGTCTTTTTGTCAATTCAATTCAAGTGATTTATTTGGAAAACATGCGACCGTCTAATATATTGATTTTGCGTTCCCGGCCCACAAACCGACGAGAAGGGAAAGTTCAGGGCCGGATTAACCCATGTAGAAGCCCTTAGGCCATCGAAATCTCGGGGCCCCCTTTGCACTTGATATTCTAATACGTTTTGAACAACAAAATCTTGATAAATCCAATTTTATTAAACAAAACAAACATTCATAAACAATATTCTATAACATAAAATCGAAGACTATCGCGATTGTTTAACATTATAAATTGGATAGAAACGAATTTACCGCGGGAAATTTGTAGCACCCGACGTTTCGGTGACGTTGCAGTGACGATCGCCGATTTTTCTCGTTCAGCGAGAAAATTCGGCGATATGCGAACATATATTGGATAGCGGAAGTAACCACTGGATGCAGTTTTAAAATCCCATTGTGCTATCCAAGAGACAATTTTACTTTCCTCGCATGATCCGGTAAGCCATTGAAATAGAAGAACCCCGAACTTCAATAGAGACGACGGTTACAAACTCTCTTCCAAGTGGAACCCTCTTCTTAAAATGTTCCCACCACCGAACGCCGTACGCAAGGATGTAAGACAGGATACATTTTCTAAATTCGCGCGCTCCGAGCCCGGCCCCCCACCACCGTTATAACCTACGCAGTGGCGGCAGCGGTATGCGGCCTACCCGCAAAACAACGGATTGACAGCTCTTTCAGTCTTCCCTGCACAACGGCGGCTGCAACGTCACCGAAACGTCGGGTGCTACAAATTTCAAGCGGTAAATTCGTTTCTATCCTATTTATAATATTCTATAATAGGATTAAACCAACATTAAACTTTATAAAACAGCATAAATTTATTTGGTATCTCATTTGTCCTTTGAATTGTTTCGGCTTTCTGATTCACATTTTCACTAATGATTTGCAGAGCCTTCTGAAAGCTGCTGTAACCGCAGGAGAACGCCTTGGTCGCATCGGCCTATGCGCACCACCGTGTCGCACTAGATCTTTTTACAACTAGTGCAGAGCCTTGCTGGCATTCACCATCTTCGTTCTGAAGATGACATAACATAACAAACTGAAATGACATAACATAACAATGATGACATAACAATGATGACATAACATAACAACAGCATAACAAACTGAAAAATCATCATCGAAGTGTTACTCCGCAGGGTCTGTATTGCACCAGAGTCTTTCACGTCTTTAGTTATACTTTGCCATAACCCAATATCCTTTTGATATTCTGGTCTAAGAGCATATATGTTTCGATAAAGTAACTGACGTTCTTCTTGTTAAACTTCTAGATTGTAGTCCTTGTCATAAATAATCTGTTCGTCGACTGCCAACCAACTGTCGATAATTTATAACAATTACACGATTTATTACAATTATACAATTATGCGAACAATGAGTTTATTAAATAATTTCCCTTTAAGATTTCAATTCATTGATTTTTACTTTCCTTTGTGGACGCACTTCTGTGTGGTTGTGTGTATTCTCCGACGATAGCGCCAAAACGCTTTATCCGATTAAGCTTAAATTTGGCATGCAGGCATCATTTGGTCATGGCCTGAGCAGAAAAGATTGTGGTTGAAATCCGTCCACCCAGGGTTGGCTCCCGACGAGGGAACTCCTGAACGGTCAACAGCAGAGACCCAAAAATTTGTATACGCATTCATTTATCATAGCAACTTCCAAGTTTTACCATGACATGGCTGATGTACCTTGGGTTGGCTCCAGATGAGGGAACTCCCCAACGGTCAACAGCAGACGCTTAATTCGAAAAGTTGTAAAGTCGAAAAGTCGAAAAGTCGAAAGTCGAAAAGTCGAAAAGTGGTACTTAGTAGGATTTATGAAATTAATATTCAGATGAATCAAGTTGCTGACTACTTGACAGGAAAGTCTTGGGGTGACACAACCGATTTTTATCTATTAGAAACAAATTTAAAAAATATTATTGTAATGATTAGATACTTGTTCGGGGGCCCGGGGCCCCCCTAAACTGCGTAGGCACATAGGCCTTATGGCTAATCCGGCACTGGAAAAGTGCTGTAAATGCGCTTCTGCGTGTATGTCTGTGTGTATTTATTGTGAACAAACGCTTGAATCGATTGAGCTAAAATTTGGCATGCAAGCATCATTTGGTCATGGCAAAAGTTGAAGAGTTGTGGTTAAAATCGGTGCACCAGGGGGCGCCTTAGTCATATTTCAATCTTCAAATATTGCTCTTAAAGATTTGAAAATTGGTACACAGATGCTTTGTTGGATCGAAATCACATTGTGCAATTTTGGTTAGAATACTCGTATCTCATATACTCGTATAAGATAAACTAATAATATTTTTAAAAAATGCCATACATTTTAAACTAATATTAACGCCATATGTCGATAGACAAACCGCGCCGCCCGAGGCGGCTGCCAAGAACCTAACCGAGTTCGTCCGCCATATTATCTGAAAATGAAAACATACTTATTATCAGAAAATGAAACATACGCGAGAGGAGGGGTTAAAAGCAATTTAAAACAGTTCCTTTTAAAAAATACTTTTTACACTATTGAAGACTACATAAAATTAAACATGGGCGATATGATTAAAGCAGTATTATTGATTTTAATTCAAATGATTATAAATTGTAATTTCATTTCCATGTTTTCATTTTTTTTATTTTATTTGATTTGTTTTAAACTAAATGCGACTGAATATTAATATTATTATGACTCATATTCTCGTTTTTATTTGTTGACAGTTTTATTTAGATATTTAACTCGCTTAAGTAATTTATTTATTTTTAAATGACATTTTAATATGTTGCTGTATAAGAGAGGTTTTGGTAATTGTAGTACTTATATAAGGTTTCTACAATCTGTCAAGATTTTTTTGAAATAAATTATCAACATTTAATACACTTGTTAATATCCCTTAAACAACACCATGAAAAACAGAATTTTCCACCATAATTATCATAAAGTATTAGATATTTAGAGCTACAAACTAATTGCTTGTTAAAATTGATTGTCGAATTAGGTATATAAATATCTTTGAGCCTTGAGGCATGCACACTCATCCCGAGATTCGTGAAATTCCAAAGTAGGTACCTACCATAATACTCGTACCTATAGCTACCAAGGAATAAGTAATTTATTTTCTACAGTTCAAACTGAGATCATAAAAAGTAGGTTATCTAGAATACATCTAAGAATAGAAAGACGGAGTATCGGGATGCAGCCAGTAACATGTAGCGATATTCAATAGACCATGAGATACATATAGTGATCGACAAAGTCTTATAAGTTATATTACGAAACTGACAAAAGAAACAAAAACAAACCCCTAAATCGGTCCTTTCTTTGTTTGGCAGCCATTACGGACGCCAGCCAGAAATCCACCGTCACCCGACAACAGGTATCAACAACACACACTTGATCAGCTGTTTACCGCGAAAGCAGCAACGACACACCGCCATCGCTCCGTCTCTTTCGGCCGAAGCTGAAAGCGCCTAGCAACACGGCACGTGAGTCTTTACCCACCGCGCAGCCATTCGTTTCGGTGAGTGGGTAAAGACGTACGTTCATCATCCGTTCCTCTCTCGCGCAACCATTTGACTGTGTAAATACGCTTACTTCACGTGGTTTTTTGTTTAAAATCACCGATTTACAATGGGTAATAGATGCTTGTGGATGTTTGTTCTCCATTTTAGTGAAATATCAGAGAAATTCGATAATAACAAACGCCGGTAGACGCTTACGTGTGTCTTTACCGCAGAGCAGCTGGTAAAAATCAATGTGGGTCGGCTTGGCGTCCTCCCCTTCAAGCCACCCTCCATCCGTCTCTTTCGACTGTCTGTAATCTATCTCGCTCCCGCACGGAACAAATTTATCGCACTGATATAAATTTAGTTTCAGCTGGAAATGAAAAAGCGGTTATGGATTTTTTTTATTTAATTTCAGGAAAACCGTTTGATGTAGGTATATATGAATGGCCTAACGTTTGCCATTCGTGGACTATGAGAATGCTTTTAACTCTGTGTCGAAACCTGGGCGTAAACCTTTCTGATTTTTACAACCTTCATTTACCTTGCAAAGTATGTCAGTATGTTTGTTTAGGTCAAATCTTGCAACCTGAAGAAGAACCACTTCCTCTTATCCTATGAAGTTGTAATTTAACACGTTGGTTCAGTTCCGATGACAATGCATTTTTATGATGAGCATGACCTGATTCTACTACCAGCATCGACTCCCGACGAGGCTACTCTTCCAAGGTCAACATCACAGACACACAATTTTGTATATGCATTCAATTATGATTCTAAGTTTCACCATGACATGGCTGCTGCACCCAGGGTTGGCTTCCAACGAGGGAACTCCTCAACGGTCAACAGCACAGACACGATTTTTTGTCTACGCATTCAATTATGATAGCCCTTTCTAAGTTTCACGATTACATGGCTGATCCAATTAACTTAAAAAATGCTGATAAAAAACTTTTTCTGATAACTAGTATGACTTGCTTATCCCGGCTTGACGTCGACTTCTGGGGCAACCTGTATGTACAACTTTTCATGAATGGTAAACTAAAATTTTGTTTTAATTTTTTTCTATTAAAGTTGTGCTTTAATAGAAAGAAATTAAAATAAAATAAAAATAAAAAAATAAAAAATAAAAAAAATACCTCAGATTTTCTTTCTTTGCTATATTTGAATAAAAGCCTACTAATAATTTATGTAAATACAAAGACCTTAAGGTTAGTATATTTAGGTGCTTAAAGAGTGGACAACATGAATGTAGGTATCTATGTATGGTCTGTTTGCCATTCGTGGACTATAAAAAGCTTTCGACTCTGTGTCGAAACCTGGACGTATAGCATCTTTATTTTTTACATAACATTTTTGACGGGTGACTCCTTGCACAGATTCCAGGTATAATACCGTTAAGAAAGATAAATAGATAGAAATTCTTTATTGCAGATTTTAAGACAAAACATACAACAGGCGGACATATTGCTTACATTACAATTTCGTACAGTCAACCTTCTGGGGGGTGAGCGGTGGACTGCGAACTAACGACTGGCTGTGGTAGGTTTAGGACAGCTGTCTTGCCACATGTTAGCGTACACCTTGTCTTCTTCAAAGCCATAGAATTTGAGATGCGAAAATCGCAAATGTTAGATATTTTTTCTCGGAAGGAGTTGATTATTTTCCTGGAGAGACCAAGATCTTTAAAGAGTCAAAATGATTTTTTTTACAAGGAAACAGACATTTAGTACTTTATAATATTTATATGAGAGGACACAAGCTTGTAACAATTTGGTTACACTAAAAAACTGCAGATACATTTACCAGCTTCTTTTACCATTTACCTGGCTATTTTGAGCATTCGTTCAGTACCTAGTTCATTGTGGCAGGGAAACCCTTTTATAGTAGGTAGTAATGCCACCGGGTGATCGGGTTTTTCCACGTGGTCGGATCGTAGCACATGGGGAAATACTTCAAACGTAAGGCTTCCGTCTTTTGAAGGGGTGGCCCATTATTTTTTCCATTTTTTTAAAAAAACTTTCCCATTTTTCATTATTAATTTTTGAAATCGTGTTTTTAAATTATTTTTCTTATAACCCCTTACAATAGACCATATTTTCCGCATAGGGAGGTTTAGATAAACAACATTTTTTTTTCTCCATACAAGCGCGATTTACCCTAATGTATGTATGTATACCTTATAATATAGATACATATTTGAGTAGTATTTTGATTACTTTTGTAAGTCTGGTTTATATTCGCATGCGAGTATTACTTTTGGTTAATTTTGTCTCTACCAAGTGTAGGAACTCCTATCAACTCGTTTAATAAAATTAAATTTAAAAAAAGAACCACGTATCAAACAACATAAACAGTAGCTTTATATTATTTCTCACAAAACATTTGCTATCCAAGAAATATCAATGAGACATCCAATATTTTACAAACCATAGTTTCCCAATTTTTGCATAGGTACCTGTAGTTTACTAATACGAGTAATAAATAGGTAATAAATAGAAACTACACAATAGATAAAATATAACAATAGGCAAACAATAGGCAACTTTATCAGTGTAATTTTTACATGAATTTTCATCTATTACAGTTTTCTAAACATACTACGATAACTATCTTGCTTTAGGCATCGCCCCATTGTGTCACATGAGCTGTGCGTGCGTATTATGTGTATCGTTGCGACGCGTGACAGTTAGAGCAATGGGTGCTAATTCAAAAATTAACCGGTAATTGATAAACTATTATGGGAAACGCAGAATTATATCATTATGCTTGAGATTGAGATAGAGATAAATGTTTTTTATCAGTAATATTTTTATTGGTTATGTTAGTACGAAAACGTATCATAGGGTAAACTGTGTATGGTTGTGACAATTTTCATTTGATCGCCCATAATTTTGTTAGTATGCCAGTTAGCTGGAAGGAAGATGTTTTATATAGTAATATGTTCATTTGTCTAAACATAAATACAATTCTCGTCCCTAACTACAATGGATAACTCCATTTATACGAGTACATTAGAAAAAAGGAAAAAAAATCACAACCGACCACACCCCAGGGGCGGTTGTGACAGTGCTTGGGGTCGGTATAGTAACAGATCCAAAATACACCAAAATAGTTCAAAAACACTTTATTTTGCAAGTAATATCTGACATAATGATATAAAATCTGCGAGCACTTTAATCGCTAATAACTAGTAAGGCACTATAGCATTTATATTTGTTCTAACAGTATTCATATTATAACATAATCGCTTATAACTAATAAGGTATTTATAGTTATTATAACAGACTTCATAATATTCATTCATTTCATTACTACATTTATTTATATTACTTATTCATATTACCTATTACATATGTCACAGCCATACCCAACATACATCTTAGTAAAAAATAATCGCCCTGGCAATACAAAATAATCTACGTACAAAGTAATCACTGCTATTTAACTACTAACGCGTAACTTATAGCTAGGAGAAACACGTAGTACTCTATCTGGACACATGTAACTACAATTATTAAAAGAAATCGATTAAAAATACTTATTTTTGAGTGTTATAAAAATGTAGGTCTCTACTAGCGTTAATGGCACGCGATGACTGACGCAATACTGAGAAACAGGTGCAGACGGGCACCTGTGAGGGGCCACCCCTCACTAGACTCCAAGTTATTCTGTGTGAGGTGGTGATGTCAACTTGCGGGTTATCTCCGTATTAAAAGTCGATTTAAAGTGTATCAGAAGGTATTTATTGAGAGTTCGATATTGCCAGTTTGTAACGCTCCCCGAATAGGATATATATTGACGCGAATGTATTGGCTATCTGCCTGAAGTTACGAAGGGTGTGTGGATAAGGATTGTACTTGTGCTCCTAGTATCTCGTACTGGGCACTGCTCGAGTCTGTGGGAGTGCAGACTGATGCGTCTCGCCTCGATAGGGAAAGGAAGGAAAAGGTAACCAAGAAGCCGAACCCGTTGACTCGCCTCGTGAGAGGGGTACCGGGTATGCCGTCGCTGTCTCGGGGGACGTGATCACTCGAGGAATAATACTTTTGTCGTATTTTCGCCTGTTTATATAGGCCGAAAAATGATGCAATCCAAAATATTCCGAGTAAAAGTATTGTTTCATCGTGCTGATTCATCGCTTCACGAGGTCGAATAATAGCTGAATTTGTGTCAGTGCATTTCACTGGAAATCAATGCATTTGTTGACTGCATGTAACGATACTTAAGGGTCGTTACACACCCTCCCCGAAATTCCTTATCTTCTTCTTAAAGAGATGGCAATCTCCTTTCGGAGGACGGCGGTTATTATAGCCACTTGGGCTTGTGATGTTGCGGCGCTGAAGAACTCGGTGGTGCTTGAGTTGAACCATTCAACGAGGTTTTGTAGCCAGTGGGTTCTTCTTCGGCCAGGTCTTCGGCGGCCTTTTATCTTTCCTTGAAGGATTATTTGGAGAATGTGGTATTTGTAACCAAGCATTATGTGGTCCATGTATTGTAATTTCCTTCTCTTTATTTTCTTTAATAAATCCAATTCTTTGTGCATTCTTTGCAGCACCGTCTCATTTGTGACTATCCGCCCAAAATAATTTTAGTATTTTTTTACATACAGTGTTCAGTAATGTTTTGTTTTATTAAAGGAGTATTAAACAAAGAATAATATTGGCCCGTTGGTAACGTGCTTTAAGCCTATTCTATTATTAAATGACTGACTATTGTTTTTCTTTTCTTGATATCTAGAAATCCGTAGTAATGGCTATAGAAGCAAAGAATACACGCCAAAATCACCAAATCTATCATTAGTTACCAGCTAGCTCGCTAGCATGATTGGCAAAACTATACCGGAGAAGATTTATAGCCGCGAAACTGTAGGTACTACATACGAGAGCATTAGTCATTCCCCAAGACTGCATTCATCAACGTCACAAGCCTTTGTAACGCTGCAACCCGCGAACAAAAACCACCAAGTTTCCAAGGAAAATAAACCAGATAAACGTTCCCGCTTGAAAAGTGCTAGTCTTTTTTGTGTGGTTTCCTAAGTCGCTGGTACCACAGCTTAGAAAGGGGTGTATACGAATACTCGTCCAGATGCGTCCTTCCAAAACGGCCAACGGGGATGTGTGTGCAAAACTTTTTGTCGGCGGCGCCAGCCGCGTCCGTTCACAAACGATCACACATACCACAGGATACCAGACAGTAGCTTCTCCAAAACTGAAATCAAAGCGAATACGTCACGAGTACTTAGTAAGGGCTCGAATATGGTCGCCAGATATCTCGCTACTTAGCGCACGCAGATATCCAAACGCTTAAAAATGTCGCCAGTCTTTACCTGCGCGTAATGCTAACTAAAGACGCTCCTCGGGACGTACCCCTCTGCTCACATTCCTCACACCCTCTTCCCGCAATGCTCTGTAGCTCGGGAGTAATGCTACTGGTTGGTATACTACGCACATACCATTGATTATATAGCGTGCTAGCTGGGCAGCGCGGTTTTACCCGCCGTTTAATTTAATTTGATCAGAATGTTACAAAAATCAGTACCGAAACGTTGAAAAAGTAAGTATCCTTAAACACTTCTCATCCCGTGGTCTGTATGCTGCGATTCAGAAAGATTGTTCTGCCATTCTGTTGCCCTTCTCTATCCTAATCTATTTCTATATACTATTCCCTCCTGGATATATATTGCTTTTCCCCTTTCTCCTACTTCATAACATTTCCATAAAAATAATGTCATGTGAATGTATAGTCATAAGCCAACGAGTTTAGCTAACAATAGACTTAGGGTGTTTTTTTATTATTTCAATTATTTAAAATATCGTATTGAAAAACTGCTAAAGTTGTTGATTTATTCATCCTGGAACCATATTCATTTTCGGTCAGGATAATATTTTAATTACTTTTCATGAGAAAAGTATAAATTCGATTGTAAATTGTCTTTTTATAAATGTTCGCAAAAGAAACGAATACATTTTCGCAAAACCAAGTAGGTATGTAGATTCTCGGGTGAGAGCGAAAATCAAATGATTTGACTATCGTGTCATATCTCCTTTGAATCCACACTAATCTACTAATCTGTGGTCGTACCATGTCCGCCATCAGCACCGAACAATCAATAACCCATGAGCCATCTATCGATAGAGCGTCGTACCCACCCCTTCAGTGGAATGCTATTTTTCTTTCGCGTTCCGCTAATGTTCTTTTCGGATAATTTAACAAAATCGACGAGTTACATTGAGTTGTACGCTACATTGAGCTTGGACGCTCGCATGTCGTTTGAAGAGATAGAATGAAGATTCGGTATTATTTCGACAAAAAGTAAATGATTCACTTATGTGTCAATATTATTATGTATTTTGTTACTAACATAGTTTCCGCATACTGTATTTATTATGTATTCTTCGGGAAGCATAAAGCGCTTTTTTTTGGTTGTAGTATTTATTTATTGGTTGTAGTATTTATTTATTGGTTGTAGTATTATTTAGACAAGTATTTATTTCGTTTTCCGGTGTCTACAAAATCCGAAACGCCGAAGAAGTTGTTTTAGAGCAAAGCGCGATTTTTTTATCGAGTTAATGCAAGGTTTGCACTCCTCATGGCGTTGTACTTGCTTAATATATTCAATGGAACACCTTATTTCTAAAATGATAAAATTTTAGAAATAAGAGTTTTTGCAGAGCAACCAGTGAGTGTCTTGTATTAGTACCGATTCATAAATACTAGGTAAAGATACGCCAGGCTTCGTCTCGCGTAGCAGGATTCGCAATATAACAGCTCGCGAGTCAACACAGCGCGTCCATGCCTGCTCTGAGCGCCCGTACGAATGGACAGACAGACGGGACATAAAAAAAATACAAATTACACGTCACAGTTCCCCACTAATACTAGTGCCTTTTCAGTGGGTAAAAAACAATAATGTGTTCTTTAATAATTGATTCGTTCAAAACAAAAACAGACCATGTGACTCAATAAAAACATCTCAATGGAAAAAAAAAAATTAGATACTATCGTCATTAAATATGAAATATTTTTTATAAATTTAATCTTTTATACGTATGATTTTGATCAGTAATATTTAAAATATATTTTAGAATAGGTACTTTTATTTGGTTGGAAAAAAATTACATGGTCTGTTTTTGTCTTGAGAATTTTAAAATGAAACAAATTGATTATATTTTTCATTTTTACTAAAAAAATGTTACATTTATTGCCAACATTATACTAAAACTTTTCTACTCCAGCTTCATTCCCTTCGTCGTCGTCAGTTCCAGACGTGGCATGTTCCTGATTTTCTTCAGACTTAATAAAATCAATCAAAGTTTCAAATCATTTCATTTTCGTTCATGTATTTTTTTATTTTATTTTATTTTTCGGAAAACTTACAGCGTTTTAAACTTAATGCTAACACATATTATCGAATCTAAGGCCAATTCAAAGTTTTAACCATTAAACTAAATCTTTTGTTACAGCGCAAGGAGCTATGAAAAAAATGCAGTTTTAGGTAAGGGGAAAGGGATAAAGAAGCCTTTAGATGCCATTATATGATGTACATACATACACGTGCACAAATAATAAATTAATATAAATAATACGGTGAGATAATAAAATGTAAATGGTAAGTTAATATAAGTATATATAATACTAGCTGACCCGGCGAACTTCGTACCGCCTAACAGTCAATGAATGTCTTGTTACAGATTAGCTGAACTCAATTTATGATTTTATTAAAGTAATCCAATTAATACAAAATAAATATTAAGTTCACTACTTTATTGAGATAATAACACATAAAGAAATATAAAAGTTCAAAAATTAAATATACCAATCGCGTGTCAGCAAGACATGATTGAATTAAAATATTGTGCAGCATGGAATGCACTCGGTTTAATTCTCTTCATTGAAGCACCTTGTGATATACGACATTTTTTGTTTTTTTATCAGGCGCAAGAACAAATAAAGCGGATGATTTGCCGACACGTGAACATGCCACGTATAACTTACCATGGGAAAACACGGATTTACATTTTGTATGAGAAAGTGTATTTTATTTTATTTTAATTTTAAGACAGTTTTCCAATTTTTGTTTCCAACTTTCCACCAACTTTCCAATTTTTCTTTTTAAGTTATTCTGCCATTCGGGACGGAGACAAATACAACAAATCAAAAACCATAAAAATCGGTCCAACCGTTCTCGAGTTATAAGTGTTCGAACAAACCCGACTTTGTTTTATATATATAGATATATATAAAACAAATATGTATTGGATTTTTTTTCCCCAAAAAATAAAATGTTTGGGAAAATGTTTTTTCTTTTATTTTATTTTTTCGGAAAATTTTTTTTTTTTGAAATAATATGTATGGTAAATGTTTTTCTTTTATTTTATTTTTTAGGTCATTTTCCAATGTTTTAGTAGTTATTATGCTATTCGGGACGGAGACAAATACAAAAAAACAAAAACTATGAAAATCGATCTATCCGTTCTCGAGTTATAACAAACGCGGTTGTTGCACATTGAAAAATTGTGATAATGATGCTTTAAAGTATTTTATATTTTCGTTAATTTTTCAATGTTTTTATATTATTTTGCTATTCGGGGCGGAGACAAATCCAACAAATTAAAAATCATGAAAATCGGTCCATCCGTTCTCTAGTTATATATATATGTGTTGAGATGCCAGATACTCAGCCCGTTGAGATGCCAGATACTCATTCTGCATTCTGTCGACGCCGATCTCGGGACTGATCTGGTGTCTCAGCAGCCCTTTGAGATGCCACATACTCAACGTTCTGTTGGCGCCGAGCTTGGTACTGCTCTGGAGTCTCATTAGCTCGTTGAGATGCCAGATACTCAGCATGCTGTAGACTCCGATCATGGGACTGACTGATCGCTCAGACGAACGGCTTTATCTTCAGATGCACAGCCTTGATGTATTGCGTCAGGTTTCTCCTGGTGGTGAAGTTATTGCGGCATTCGGGACACTGATAATCGGGCAGTTTAAGATGCGAAGCATCGATGTGAGTGTTGAGCAGGGCCCTCCCGGTGAAGGAGCGGTCGCAATGCGGGCACTCGAACTGCTTGGATTTGAGATGCACCGCTTGAAGTGCGTCTCGAGGTCGCCCTTCGCTGCGAACTATCCGTCTATTTCGTTACAGGGGAACGCTTTGAGTCGCCTGTGCACCGTGATCACGTGGCGGTTTAAACTATCCTTCTGAAAGAAGGCCTTGTCGCACTCGGAAATCTCTGATCTTTCTATGTACGCTGGCGACGTTTTCTACTCTTCCTAAAAAATACAATACCTGCTTATTCAATGAAAATTACAGAAACATACTAATTAATAGTCAAAAAATAATTCTAATCTGCTAATTGTGAAACAAAATCACGCTTTTTACCTATGCAATGGAGATAAAAACGAAGTAATTTCTATAATTACCTACTAACCACAAACAAATTACGCTTTCGTTGTTTTATTGTAAGTAATAATTAATTTACGATTACGATGATAACATTTATTAGGGACACATTATGGACACAGCTGTCAATGACGTCGCCATAGTAACGTCACGCAATCGTCGCCATAGTAACGTCGCGCAATCGTTATAAACTTTCGCGTTTATAATATTAGTAGGAAGTAGGATTGTTGAGAAAATTTTCAAAATATATGTTGACGCTTAGAATTTAAATTTCGAATATCAATTTCTTAGATTTTTCCTACTTACTTGACAGTTATCGTTATATTTTAGATAATTTACACTATATCTTTATAAATTATAGCCTATGTGTTATTCTGATGTATAAGCTATATTATTGTAAAGTTTCATCAAAATCCAT
Source organism: Micropterix aruncella (assembly GCA_944548615.1). Classification (NCBI taxonomy): domain Eukaryota; kingdom Metazoa; phylum Arthropoda; class Insecta; order Lepidoptera; family Micropterigidae; genus Micropterix; species Micropterix aruncella. The sequence continues at coordinate 10,621,943 of OX155963.1, read as the reverse complement.
TCAGTAGTTTTTGTGTGAAAGAGTAACAAACATCCATACATACATACAAACTTTCGCGTTTATAATAGTATAGGATACATCATAATATATTTATAATGTTAATATACATATGTACTTTTATAGAAAATATTATACTGGCCAGAAAGCATTATTGGTACAGTCTCTTTATGTCACTCAGTTTTTTCTGTTTTATATTATTACTGATTGGTTCCCTGTAAATTATTTTATCTTCACCGGGAAGTATCATGTTTTTAACATTAACTTTAGGCCATAATAAACAAAATGTCTTTCAGACATTGAATGATGCACATTCTGAGTCACATCTTTTCAATACAATTTTGTTAAAGAAACGTGAGAAGTTGGTATGTTTTATGAATTAGGTTGATGGATAATCTAAAATCGAAAAACTTTGCATTCATAACTCATATTCGCCATAAAGGTCACTTGGGCTGTTTTTGTTTTGAGCGAATCAATTACATATTATGTTGATAGGGGCAAGCCGCACAAATTCTAATTTTCTGAAGATTTATATTTTTTCCGCAAAAGATATCGACATAAGCCAACCTAAATTCGGCGAAGCTGTTCATAAGCTCACGTATATATTATATGACTATACATATTTCCTAGTCGCCAAATGAGCTCTGAACAGCCTCGTTGAATTAAGGTTGGCTCATGTAAAATATGTCGAAATCTTGAAATCGACCGTTGTATGCGGTTGTCAAACGACACATAATAGAGTTTTGGGCGTAGCTAGTGCTGACAAGAGGTACTTCAAAAGTACGAGGAGAGCAAACTATTAACGGCCCTCTTTACCAAATGAGGGCTCTCAATGACTGTCTCGTTCGCATCAACTATTTTTACCCGACTGCGCGACAAAAAAGAAGTGTAATGTGTTCAGGTTTGATCTATGTATGTTTACCGTTTCTTTATTCCACTATAACTTCTAAACCATAGAACCGATTTAGAAGTATGTAGTATTGTTAGAACCGTTATATCATTCCGAGTGCCATAGGGTACCTTAACTGTCACGTAAATTGTCTAAATGTCAAATCTCCAATTTTCAATAAATTAACATAAATTTATAGTGTTTATTGTCAAATGAAAGGTCTGATTGAGTACATTCTGATAATATATATGCGTCTATATGGATAAATACATAACCCATAAATATTTCATAAATAACCCGTAAAAATAATTATAAACATTATTTGTAACGCTAGTCGTGTTGGTTATTTCTTTTGATATATTAACTTGTCCGATATTAGTTCACGAACAAACGCAATTGAGCCCACCATATGAGTATGTTTTATGTTACACCATAATTCTGACATTAAATATATTTTTATTTCTATATTTTATATATTTTTTGTTTATTGGTAAACCTAGAGTAGATTCAAGAAGAAAAGCCAAGCGTCTCTTTGAACCTTTTTACAAGTTTATAGCCTAACGTACGGCCTAAGTGACCTTAGGACGTACGCTAAAAAATACTTAAAAGAAATTTACTCAAAAATAGCTTAAGGCGACATGGTACCTGGGAACGACCATCTCTAAAGAATTTTAGTTTTATGAGTTTTTTGAAAATATAAGCATTATTAAAAAAAATCAAAGTGAATCCCTCAATAAGGAACCAATTTAAAATTTGGACTCAAAAAAGTTGATCATTGCCTTGGACATTAAGGCTTTAAACTGACTTCGAAAATTTCAGGCGCGTTTACTCCTACAATGTAAGCAGTGAGTGTGTTTTATTATAATTTCATAATATTGACTGGTTAATTCTCTAGGGCAGCACTTAGTCACATTTTTAATTTAGGCCCTAAATTAACTACAATTAAATAAAACGTGAGAGCTCTCGGCTAAATATGCTTTGCCATTAACATCCTTATACCACCACTGCGTAAAGATAGTTATTCTGTGCTAGCGCTGCGATTGAGCATTTAGTATGCTCCTAGTAGCCGGCGCGAGCGGACGGAGAATCTGCGCTTGATACTTCGTCAATGCTGGATTTTTATTGGCCAAATCCTACGAATTTGACTCCGCCTATTTTTTCGCGAGTACGCCCATTTAGGATATTTTTCTGAGGTCTCATTGTTTGTAATTTCAGAACAAAAGCCTCCGTCTTCCAACCCGCTTACTTCCAATTCCCAGATTTCTCTGGTCATTATGTCATTTCGTCTTTTGTCATTTTGTGTATACAATCGGGAGCAATGAATCCAGATCACCAATATAAACCTTAATATCTCAGAAACCAAGAATGCTAGCTTATTTAATAATTACCACATTAAAAAGTAAACATATAAAAAGAATATAAAACACGACTGCCGTTACATAAAGTAAACTATTGTATTTACATTTTTTTTTGTTTACGGGTTTTTATAAAATATTTGTGGTTTATGTATTTATCCATATAGATACATGCATATTTGCTGAATGTACTCAATCAGAACTTTAATTTGACACTAAGCACGATATATGTATATTAAATTATTGACTCGAAGACTATCGCGGTTGTTTGACATTATAAATAGGATAGAAAACGAATTTACCGCGTGAAATTTGTAGGAGCCGACGTTTCGGTGACGTTGCAGCCGCCGTTGTCTAGGGTAGACTGTCTACCCTAGGGTAGACTGTCTAGGGTAGACCAGTCTACCCTAGACAACGGCGGCTGCAACGTCACCGAAACGTCGGCTCCTACAAATTTCATGCGGTAAATTCGTTTTCTATCCTATTTATAAATTATTGACATTTGGACATTTTGACAACTACTCACTTGCTATTTGGACAGTTAAGGCATGACAGCCTATGACACTCAGGACGACATAACGATTCTTACGAAACCAAACACTTCTGAATCTGTTCTAGCGTTTAGAAGTTCTGGTGGAATAAAGAAACGTAAAACATACATAAATGAACCATGAACACATTACACTCCTTTTATGTTTGGCAGTCGTGTAATAATGAATAATGAATACCAATAATGCTTCTTTTTTTGTGACAACATAATCAAAAGCTAACACAAATGCAGTTTATTCCTAGTTCGATTTTAAAAAAATCAATTAATTTGTATTAGCCTTTTTGATGGAATTACTCCACATCAACTAAGAAGTTTTATTAATTTTATTTGAGTAGTATTAAATAGTCTATAAAATACTTTTTATTTGAATAAGCTAGCACTGTTAGTTTCCGAGATATTACATTTTATTTTGGTGACACGGATGTATTGCTGCCGAGTGGAGTTAGGCACTTTTATTTCATAAATTATACTTATTCTTATATAACCTAACCTTTCTTGGTGAATTGTACACTTATTTAAATAATGTATTTCTTACACATTACCATTTTGTTATTATGATTTTATACAGAATAATGATGTTCCAATCGTAATTTTGTTGAATTACAAGAAATTTTGTTGAAACTTCATTACTAGAGTATATGTATCAACATGTTTCTTGTGGTTATTACGAAGATAACAGTATACTGTAGCTTCAACATGATTCATGTTCCGACTTACGACCTTACGTATGACATTGCTTGTTGTCATAAGCAAGAACTCGAGGTCGCGGCCTAATAAAATAATATGTCCTTTCGCTGGGCCATCATTTTCTAAAGAGACGGCAATATTCAAAACTGAAACACCATTCTACGTTGTTGCGAGCTACGTACGTACGGATACATCTACAAACAATGCTGATTCACCCAGACATTACTATGTAAGTACAAGCTATTTAAGTATATATGTACGTAATGAAGTAACATATGTATGTTACTTCATTACGGTAGTAGGTATACATGTACTTATAATTGTACTGTACTTATAATTGCTACAATACAGCGTATGGAAGTATCATTACTGGAACGGTTCCACAACATGACCAGTTGCTGGACCTGATACACGAGTGCCAAATCGGCACTAAAGAGGAAAATATTATGCTCCTAAATATGTTCCTCAAAACGGACCTACCACAACGTGCCTCGAGTAAAGGAGTGTAAGATTGTTCTTACACCTTCCAAGAATCCTGCCTCAGGGTGAACAGCCCTGAGACGCCATATGCTCGAAAGCCGGGCCAATTGACCCGGCTCACACGAAGCCCCACCTAACAGTACGAGAAGTGGAAGAAGTCACAGGCTTATATACAGGGCCTGTCGACCGATATTCGACAACATGCCCGTGACATGGTAAATACCGTCCTGCCAACACCGTTGAGCATCATGTTAATTCATACTTATGAGCCACAGTCCATGTTATATACGTAATCCCTGTTGAAACATGCGTTTTTCCGTGTATTACAGCGTTATATTGTAGTTTATGTTTAAATATGTATGTATGTTTCTGTGCAGTAGTTTAGATTTACACAGAGACGCATAATTTTAATCAAGAAACATAATTTGTAACAATATTTCAAGATGGCATACCTATTCTTTCATATTGTATTTTGGGTGTTAGAAATTGCATTAACAACATCAAAATTTAATCCATGCACGAAGCGTCGCTGTATTTTTAAACGTAGCCATTTGTTATTCATATATCCGCTGCGGGTGCGGTTTGTCTGCTGATGCCATTGTTTTAGTCACTTCCATAAATTACAGCATGCCTCGATGAGCATCGCTGGCTCCGGGAGTTTCCAACTCTTTCATGCAAAATATTGTAAGTTCCAAAAGCGACTTTTTTGTTTCATGTAAAAGTATCCGTTAAACAACCTTAAAACAACTAAAAGACAACTTCTATAATATGCATTTTTTTGTTTATAGCATTTATTAAATTAAATTAATTTATCACATCGCACAATCAAAAATGGCGGTGGATTATTTCGTCCTATGTCTCTAAGTTCACTTCAGACTGAAAGAAGGATACATATCGTTATGACTACCTAAGGTGACTGGTTCGCCCGTTGTAGGTGACAACTCACCACTGTGTACGAAAAGTTGTTTTTTTGTCATTTGATTTAATTTGCATTTCACACGATGTACTTACAATCTTTTGCCTGGAATAGCTCGAAGGTACACTATGAGGCCGCCGCGCCTCTGTCTTTGTCTCTTTCGCAGGTCATTTGCATATGTTAACTTGTTTCCCATGTTGACATGAGTGGAGGTGGCAGGTTGCTGAGGCAGTGACAATGTAATGAACTATTTACATACCGTATATCTGCGATATCTTGTTTTTTACGATGGCCAGATTAAAAAACATAGGTTTCGTGTGTTTCTGCACCTAACGTCATAAAAAGGGTTAAATAGATGACAATAAAATTAAGTTTATTTATTTATTTATTTATTATAGAAAAGCACATTTTTCACGGCAGTACATTGTAAGTTTAACATTAGAGGCTTAAATGTAAATAATAGCAAAATAGAAAGCACCGCAGACCACAATTTTTTGAAATCAACGCCGCCTAACTAGACCTAGGCCCGTACTAAGGCAAGCATACCAAGTAGACAGTGGCTTGTGCATACTTTAGAATACTTAATTTTTTTTTAATGCCAGGTATCAAATAATATTAAAAATTAATTAATAATAATAAACATTGTAATTTGAGTGTAGTGCGATGTAACTGTAGTGTAGTGTAGTGTAGTGTAATGTAACTGTAGCTGTAGTGTGCTGCAAAAATAACTTTCAATAAATGGTTAAATAATCAAATTAAATAATAATAATATAATGTCGTAAAAAATACAAAAAATATAAATAATAATAATAATGAATCGAAATAAATGGAAAAATGATATCGCAATAAATAGTTAAAGAATCAAATTTAAATAGTCCCAGGATGCAATTGTACATACAATTTCCATGTTACAAGTTAAAATATATATTTCAATATAATTCAATTAAAAAAAGAACAAAAACACAAGAACAGAGATTTAACAAAATAATAGTAATAGTAATTTAATTTATTTAAATTAAATTACATAAGAATGTCAAATATTTGGTGGATAATATCCCGACCTTCATTCAGGCTAATATCCCGACGACTCATCCAATTTGTTGTATATCCTGGGGCCTATACTCATAAGATGCCTCTGACCAAAAGATGTTTTCGTTCGACGGACGTCTATCATATCCGCCACGGATCGCCTTGTTCGGTGTACTTGTTGTGTGGGCGCTGTCTTATTTTGAAATTGAATAAAAACCAGACAAAATTTTAAATAAAGTTTCCTTACTTCAAGTACACTGAACTCTTCAATACGTTTTTCTGAAGGGTATCTGTACGGTTTACGGTTGATAATTTTAATTATCAGCTTCTGTGCTACCTCTACTTGATGGATAATTGTTTTGGAGCAACCTCCCCACCCAATGATCCCGTAACTCAAAATGCTTTGACAAATAGGTAGTTTTTAATGTTTTGGGGTCTAGAAAATTCCTTAGATCTTTAAATATGTATGCCAGACGTCTGATCCTTGAAGACAATAAGTCTATATGATCAGCCCATCTCAGCTTATTATCTACAACTATGCCCAAGTATTTTAGAGACAGCACTTTTTGTAATGGCTCACAATTGCATTGACGGTTCATGCATTGATGAATAATTATCGAATAGGCATCTGGTGGTTGTTCTCTCTTATGGGTTAATAGGGTTAATTATTGATAATTAATTTAGGGACTAAATAAATAATATGGCATAGCGCGACGCTAGAGAATTAACCGATCAATGGGCTCGATTGCGTTTCTCTTCAACTAAGATCGGAAATTAGTTCGTGTGAACGAGACAGAGGCAGTAAGTACGCCAGAGCGAAATGTGAAATGAACGGTTGTCACTTTTACAGATTAAAACTACCCACTGAAAATAAAACAGCTAAATCTAACACCGCACGAAATGATTACGAACTTATTCGGGCGTTTATAAGTTCGACAGGTAGTTTTGTTGCGGGAAAATCGACGACAGTTCATTTCATATTCCGTTCTAACGTGTTGCTCTGACTCGTTCGGTTGAACTAAGTTATATTGGGTTATATAACAAGTAAATATTGGGTCGTTACCTATGTAATTGATCTTTTTCACACTAGCCACTTTGAAATTAGATAACTTGGGTTTGAGTAGGAATTTCAAGTTCAAATAAATTTAAATTCAAGGCCATGTTATTCTTTTTTGAGAATCAGCTGTTTATTTGTCTTTCCGTCGTTTGTTTTTGCTCAAATATATTCGTTTGTGCAACCATGGTAAAGTTTAAAATTTGGTTTATTTTCAAATATGAGATCCTGTGCTGGTGATTTCTATTACAGCTTCTTGCAGTCTGGCTATACAGTTACCGTAAATGTGTACTGTTAAGAACTGCAAAAAATGATAAACTAGCTAGTGATTTTATAACCGAGCCTGGTCAATCGCACATAGCCACTGATTCTCCATGACAACGTGTAACCACAGATTTTACTGCAAACAGTCGCAAAGTTGTAGGAGTTGCGACTGGAGACTCTTGGTCACCCACTGTACTTGCCAGACTTTGCTCCAATAAAGTTTTTTTCAGACTTTAGATAACTTTTTACAAGGAAAAAAATCAACTTTGAAGAGTCGGTGAAAAAAGCCTTCAAAGCTTTCATTGGTTCCTGTCTACGAGAATTTTACAGCAGAGGAATAAGCAACTCCCATTAAAATGAAAAATCTGCATAGACATTAGGGGTCAATATTTCTGATAATTAAATATATATATTTCATTCAAAGTTTTTAAACTTAAATTTTCTTTATTGTACAGCAACTTCATAGGTAAGGACCCAATATACTCGTATTAAAAATAATAAACAAATAAATGTATTTAAAAGAATAAAAAACACGACTGCCGTTACAGAAAGTAAACTATTGTATTTATAAATATTTTAATTACGGTTTTATTTGTGTAACATTTGTGGTATGTGTATTTATCCATATAGATACATGTATATTTCCGGAATAAAGTCAAGCAGACCTTTCAATTGATACTAAACACGATATATTTATGTTAATTTATTGACATTTGGACATTTTGAGATTTAGACAACTACTTACTTGATGTTTGAGCAGTTAAGGTAGCCTGTGACACTCGGAATGACAACGATTTTAACAATACCAGACACTTCTAAATCGGTTTAAGCGTTTAGAAGTAGGAAATGAAATATTTTATTTTCCGCAAAATGGGGACGATTTTAAAGAAATAGCCCCTGTTTTTGGATATTTTAATTTTTGTTTTAATAGGAAAGAAAAAAGAAAACCGAAATCCATGCTCCCGGATACAGGGAGATGAGCAAAGATGATTTTCACCAAATTGCAAAAAAAAAGTTTCAGTAGAACTTGTGAAATTATGTCGAGTAGGTCGAAAAAAGTAGTTTCCAAAAAAAAACATTTAAAGTTTGAGACACAATTTTGGGACCGTAACTCAGTCAATGGTACTTAATACTCATGTTGGTTCTAATTCAAAATTAATATTTTCTGAAGTTCTTGCAGATGAGATCTATTCTAGTTTCATACTCAGGTAGTCGGGGATTACATGCCGTCTATCGATCGATTCGTTGCGGCCTGATCGGTTTAGTTGACACGTCACAAAAGTCGCTGTACAAAAAACGCGCTGTCGCTGTCGCTTGTAACTCCGAAAATATTTGGATTTTTAAAAAATCCTTTTAAGGACGTAAGCTTAAAGATAACTTTGAAAATATGAAAAGGAAAAAAAACATGTTTATAGACCAGAATACCCCCTTAATTTATCATCTATACTAATATTATAATCTATACTAATATTATAAAGAGGTAAAGTTTGTGACGTTGGGAAGTAATCTCTGGATCTACAGAACCGATTTTGAAAATTCTTTTACCAATAGAAATCCACATTATTTGCGAGTGTTATAGGCTATATATTAATTCGAAAAATAAAAAGACTTTTTCGTGGTAGTCGGATTTGCAAAGTAAGTCGGAGAATAAGCGGTCGAACGAAAACGTTTCTAACTAACGCTGCCTTAACAATGAGAGATATATGATTAAGTTCTAGAGAACAGTTGTAGAGCTTGATAATGCCTACAAAAGGTCAGTGACAATATATGTCTAACTTTTATATTTAAGACATAATACATATTATTTTGTATTTAAAAAATAATTTAAATCGTTAGGTCATGTTTATTGGTCATATTATCAACAATTATGAATTCTTATCAAAATAAGTAAATTTATCGCTCCAAGTGTTTAAAACAAAGGACTTTTCCCTTTTACTGCATATAATTTCCCTTTTACTGCATAAATATTTAAAGAGATAATACGCTCACAAATAAGACACTCACAAGAAGACACTCACAAATAACGGTATTCTAGTCAAATTGGCATGCAAATACATACATATATATGCAGTAAAAATATAACCCTTCTTTTGGCAGTCAGGAAATAAATCATAGCACTCAGTACTAAGCGAACCACACTCATAATTTTATCACAGGTAAAAAGTTTTACCGCCCAACGAAGTGGGCAGTCGGGTCGGCTAGTTACATATATGGACATACATTTCTATAGTGGTTTTCGTCTTGATTTGCACTTTGCAAAATTATCCATCAGTTTTGAGACACCCATTTTTCGGCTTCCTTAGCTTCCTAGTAGAGTAGGATGGAACGTCGGTGGTTAACTGAAGTTCTATTTTGGGCACCAAGACTACCGTGGGCCCCGATGCGCCGCACCAGCTGCACCGGCTTAGTTACGCCACTGATAGTTTTTATATTATCTTAGATTTGTCCTATTTGTTTTCGCCGGGGTCGAAGTCTATAAATTATTATCGTCGTCAGGCACGTATCCAGACTTCAGTTTCGGGGGGGGGGGGGGGGCATTCATTAAAATAGCGCGTGCGGTACCGACCCAACTTAAATTTCCCCGTACAATGAAACGAAAATACTTTAATTTAGGGGAGTTAAATCCCAACAGGGTAGCTGGGATTTAACCGCGGATTCTTCCTTATTCTCAATTTTCTCGATTTTATTTTTTAACTCAAAAAAAATCGGGGGGGGACGCGTTTTAGGGAGCTAATGGGCCCTTGCTGAGTTGGCCAATAAGACCCATTTGCTCAGAGTCGGTCACACTCACGGAACAACACCCATCCGGCGGCCTCCACGCGTGAAGCGCGAGCCCGGGTAGGACTCTGGCCTTAGGGCTAGTTTCCCCTAGGAGTCAATCTTCTGGCGCTCCTGGACGGTCTGCGCACCGTGCGGCGTAAGCCAATCGACTGTGCACTCTGACTAACAGTCAGGGGAGTCTGGAAGCAGTACTGTTTCCTATAGAGTGGTGGTGTTTGCTGACCTTACGGCGACTGCTCTTGAAACGACCATAGGCTACTCGATTCCGGGTGAACAGCCGGGCAAAGGATGCCGTGGTCCGCGATAGATTCTGTTGACACCGTTTTACTGCTTCGTAAGGGAGAGGACCGCGCAAGCGACCTCGAACTCGTAACCAATCGAGAGACCGGAGTAATCTGGCCGTAACTGGAAGTAAGGGCGTGAGTGTACGCCCGCTGGGTAACATACCTGGTTATTTCGCAGATAAGGCGTTGGCCTTTTACGGGCAAGTGGCGGAGCTTGACGGTTGACTGTTTTGTCCTAAGTCTTTTGAGCTCACTTCACGGGAGATAGATCGATCATATTTCGTAAAACTTCCTGAGGTGACGGGTTCGCCCGTTGTAGTTGACAGCTCTAGTTGTTCATTCGGTATCTTATGTCCTGGATATCGAAGGACATTTTTTGTCTTTGTCTCGTTCATTTTCGATCCGACCGATTTCAGCGCTGCGCTGGTTCTGTAAAGGATGTCCTGCAATAGTTCTTCATCCTTTATTAAAATGGCAATTTAGAAAATCCGCATTAAAATCGATTTGGTGCATCTCGAGTGAATTGCAGATGAAGACCAACAGCTAATTATAATTTAACAAAAAGAGGAGTAGGATAACAGAGAGCCAATTAAAGGTTTTCTCGTTTAAGTAACGCTGTAGAAACATATGTGACCTTTCAATTAAAGCTATCGATTAAAAATACATCAAAAATTATTCAACAATTAATGCTATAGAATTCACTGTTCAGCTGCTGCCTAGCTGAGTTAATACTCGTACAGAATAGATCAAAGTCAAAGCGTTTAATCAAATCATTGAAATTGTCACTTGTTCGCCACAGAAATGCATTTTGCCTATAGTTGGTACCAGCATGACCATTTTCGGAGCACATGTCTGGCAAACAAAACGCAATGCGTAACTAACCAAACGTAACTAACCAAACAACATTCAAATCGTTTGATCGATATACTAATGTCACCGGATGAAGTATCTAGTATAAACTGACACAAAAATCAAAATAATGGATGCTCGAGATGATACGGACGATATCCTGGGCCCGAAAGGTCCCCAACTCAACTCGGAGAATCCGGAAGAGCGCAAAGAGGCAAGAGCCTTGAGAATACGAAAAAGGCAAGAAGCCGCAAAGAAGTCCGACTATACGGAGGAAAGAGCGCTCCTCGCGTCCGCAGCTCTGGAAGATGGACAGCAGGCAGGTCCCGTTGAAGCTTCGGTCGTCAGCGCCGCCGAAGAGCTGCAGCAGCTGTTGCTGGATGGACATGACCATGTCACAAATATCAGGGCGACTTGTGATGAAAGAGAGATGTACAGGCGATTCACCAATATGGATAGCAGACAAGGTACATTATCATTGAATATTTCTTCTGAATGTGTTGTTGCCGACTTATTTAATATCGTTTTAAATTATATTCAAGCAACCTTACAGACTATAGTCTGTCCGAACGCTCCTGGCACGCAGTTACATAAGCAGGTACCCGAGCCATTCATCGACATATTTTAGCTAGATATGCCCTCAGATAGGTACAAGTGAGTTGGCTCCATACCCTTTGCTCGTAAAACAAGTGACAGAGAGAGCAATACATTGAACAGTATGCGAGAGAATAGCAGGCCAATATTCTTCGTGACATCGCACACACCGAAAACGGTCGGCTCCAGCCTGGACTCGATGTAGTCGGCTCGACTTACAGGGCCGCAATGGGTTAGTACAGATAGTTTATCCGAAAGCATTTTCGATGGATTGTATATCGATGGATTTTAGGGATCATATATCGATGAAGCCATTATACGCCCGCCATAAGACCCGAAAGTGCAAGGGAGCGCGCAATATGCGCTACTCCGTTCCTACGTTTTATAACTCCGCTTGCCAGGAGTGTTCAAACAGGGTTGTCACAATCCGGGGAATTTTTATATATTATTGGAACCCTCTATTCATAAAAAAACACTGCTAGATTCGACCATTTTAATGCTAAGTCTGATAGGAAATAGCGTCGAACACGCAATATTTTGTGACCTAATTTTTTTCCACTATAATGTTGGAAAACATTTTTTGTTAGTTTAAATAAAACTAACTAACAACCTACCGTCATATAGGTGTTTATGAATAAAAAACTAATAGTACCTCGGTAGGTGACACCGTCATTTTATTAAGCCCTAATAATTCAGTCTTTTGCTATTGGCTCGAATAACTTATTACAACTTGCATAGTAGTTAAATATGAAATGGTATTTTTTGCATTAGAAATAAATAAACAAAGAAATATTACGTCATTATTTTATAGCACTACTACAAAAGATGGAAGATGAAGCCAAAGAAGCCGAAGCCAAATACAACGAAATCGTCACCCAATGGCAGTACATGCTCTCTCTAAATGACCCACTAGAGCTTGACAGAGAAATGAAAGAACAGACCGAGAGATGCAACACGCTCGTTCGACAGAAAGACGCACTAATCGACGAGTTGAAAGCCGAAGTGAGAAGATTCGAAGAAGTGTTCGAGAAGGACCTCAAACTTCAGTCCGCGGATATAAAAGAGTTGACCGTTCGAATCGACACACAGATTGAAGTGATGAAGAGCGCGTACGAGAAACAGCTGAATCTGATAGAAGAGGCCATCGAAAGCGAAAGAGCAACGATGATTGAACACAACCAGAAGCGGTGGGAAGCTTTGCACAAACAGAGGGATAGAGATGAATCCGTTTATATGGAGAAGAAGTTTGAACAGGTATTTGATCATAATATAAGTAACACGAAAACAGAAATTTGTAAGTAGATGTAAGTAAGTAGAACAATCGGCGAAAGGAGATGCTATCGCTCGTCGAGACTGAATTTGTATGATCAATGATATTTATTTTTTATTCATTTATTTATTTAAACTTCTGCGTAGTATCGTTGTCCTTATTCAGTACTCGTTTTCGGCTGTATCTGTGTGTCTTTGTGTTTAGTGTTATGTTTGTGATCAGGTTTGTCTTTATCCGTATTCCTCATGTGGTCCCTCTGATAGCGGGACATGTGGACCATGTGGTCCTCCGATATTACTATAAAGTCTATATATAGGTCGTCCGGCGAGGAGCGATATGGCTTTTTGTTTATAAATCTGAGCAGGGCCATTTGCGCTTTGACCAGTAGTGAGTCAAGTTTTGTTCTGGCCATACCGCCCCATCCGTTTTATCCGTATGTAAGTAGTCTGGGCCAGTGCATGGTAAACAGTCCGTAGAACGTTATTGATGAGTATGCATCCTATATTTTTCTATATACGTTAACTTTCTACTCCAAATAGTCGTAGCCTCACAATGTGTTGTGTCTATTTTAGATTTTGGTCATTGACTATTCCTATAATAGATATTGTATTGTCTTTGTGCGTTAAAGCGTTCAAAATTAATGTAGTCGCATTTATGTAACGTAATGTGGTGGCCAGTATTGGATTGTTGTCTGTTATCGATGCTAAAAGTCATGTATTTAGTCTTGCTTTCGTTTAGTCAGCTCGTATAATCTTTATTATTTGTAAAAAGAAATCCGTATTTCAGGCAACCTGTCAATTCCTGTTTTGTAAAACTTCTCGTCCTTGGGGTAAAAATAGTCAGCGTATAGTTCAACCTGCCTTGGAAAAACTCGAAAGATTTTTTCCCGTTAGATAATTATACAGAGATCTGAATAGGTAGTAATCAGATGCAATCAGTCCAAGGTCATGAGAATATGGTGGGTGACTATGAGCTGCCCATCCCAATTAGCAAATACAACTAATATGGAACGGTCCCTAATTCTTAAAAAATGTATTATATTTTATTCCAATAGATCGAAGAATTTGACGAGGCTATTGACAGCATAGGCTGGGACTATTACGAGAAATTCAGAGCGGCCAAAGTAGCACTGGAAACAGAGATCCAAACGTTGCAGAAAGAGCTCCAAAAGCTGAGGGCGACCTGCTTGATAAACTCGGAGAAGATCGACTACAACTACCAGGTGCTCAAGAAGCGAGAAGAAGAGAATGTGTTCGTGCGCTCTCAGCAGAAGCGCAAGCTGAATAAGATGCAGGACTTGATAACCGCGCTGCGAAGGAAGATCAGGCAGGCGGAGCTGGACGGTCTGGCCGAAGAGGAGAGGGCCGGAAAAGAGATCGACAAGCTGAAGGAGTCGATGCTGGACCTAGAGATGAAGGCCGAGCACTTCGCTGTGGTCAGCGATAATAAGTACCAGCAGGTGTGGCAGATGAACGTGGAGAGATGCAACACTTTGGTCGAGCAGATTATGCAGGCGGATCGACTGATACACGAGCAACTGCTGGGCGAAGAATGGGTGAAACCGACGCATACGGTTATGAAAATGACGGATATGGCCTCGTATAAACTAGCCGAAGGTGTCGTCGCAGAAAAGTGTAAGTTACTTACTTATTTAGATTAGCGTATGTCCGGAAAGGTGACCACTTTCTAAGAAGGGAAAGGGAAAGGAGACGGACGAAGAAAAATAATTTAGGGCCAATCTCTCGATAAGGATAAGCTTGATCAAATCATTCGGATCTTACAAGTGGAATTAATTGTGAAATCATAGATATATATATATATATATATATATATATATATATATATATATATATATATATATATATATATATATATATATATATATATATATATATATATATATATATATATATATATATATATATACATACATAGATAGAAATTCTTTATTGCACATTATAATTTTAAAAAATCATACAACAGGAGGACTTATTGCCTAAAGTACAATCTCCTACAGTCAACCTTTGTACGTGCCAGTAGATATAATAAACAAAAAAAACTTATTACATAACAAAAAATAATCTAGTAACAAAGTGCCATATTTTTATTTTATTATGATTTGGAGAATATTCGCAAGGAGCGAAGGATGAGGCGTAGGATAACTAGAAATTTAGGGACATGAAAAACGGCTTCGGAAGAGAAACGTATTTATTATGTGTTTTTTTGCTATTTTACAAAACTTTATGTTGATCTAAGATGAAAACAGGTAAGTACAGCTTCGAAAGTGAAAAACTTTCAATATTAATGTGGTTTTCACTGAGTTTTTACAAAAAAAAAATATTGAATGCTTACAGTTACAGCCGATACTAAGGGGGGTCTAGAGAACTAAGTTACGGTCTAAAGGGGGGTCGCGTAAGAGTTTTTTTGTTTACCAAAAAGGGGTCGCCATCTAAAAAAAGAAAAGCACTGCTCTAGGGAGAGCCCTAGACAGTGCACTAGACGAAGCAATATTGTATCTGGCGAATTACCGGTGGTTGACAGGACGTCATATCCTACTAATATTATAAACGCGAAAGTTTGTATGTATGTATGGATGTTTGTTACTCTTTCACGCAAGAACTACTGAATGGATTTTAATGAAACTTTACCATAATATAGCTTACACATCAGAATAACAGATAGGCTATAATTTATAAAGATATTTAAATTCTATCCTACTATCCTACTAATATTATAAACGCAAAAGTTTGTATGTATGTATGGATGTTTGTTACTCTTTCACGCAAAACCTAATGAATGGATTTTGATGTAACTTTACAATAATATAGCTTACACATCAGAATAACACATAGGCTATAATTTATAAAGATATATGGCTTTCTATCATCATTATCACAATTTTCCATCACCACGCGGGTGAAACCGCTGGGCGCAGCTAGGATCTTTATAATTGCCAGTTGTTCACCCGACTCCGGTGACCAAAGCTGGGAAAAGGCGCCAAGGACTACAATTGCTTATACTAGGTAGAATACCACGCAATTGTGACCTCGAGCGATGACCAGTCTAGTAAAAGGAGTCGCCATACTGACAGTGCCCTCGCTGTTTGAGGGAGGACTCTGTTGAGCAGTAGCGTAACTAGATCTGTCGATTGTTATGCCCAACATTCTTTTTCGCCCAACTCAGGGTGAAAAGGCGACAACTATCGTTATAACATCCTGAGATGACAGGTTCGCCCATAGCATCGACAAGCACACATTTCCACTAGCCAAGGGATACCCAAGAACGGCTTTGCGCTAAAGGATTAGAGGCTAGGTGAAAAGCGGAAGGGTGGAGAACTGATAAGATAGTTATTGTGGCTCTTAAGATTGCTCGCGAGGTGCCGCAGATTCTACAGGCGTTTCTTTACTGCATTGTTTTATTTTCGGCAGATGGTCTTCAGACGCGGAAAGAACAATTTGGAAATGGGACTCAATTTGAGTCAGATGATAAAAGGAAGCTAGTCGGACATATTCTGAACCTCGTAGCTGATAATTCCGGTTTCTTGATCGAAGACAGACTTCGGATCTTACTCCAGGGTTATAAGAGATACCCCACGAACCTCTGCAAGCTCGACAATGTTTTTATCGTTAGTATTTTAGTCGTAACTTTCAGCACAGCACTCAGTGCCCGAAAACATATGTATTTTATCATTGTAATTGTACGAGTAGAACGTCGTCTGCTTAGTACTTACGTATATGGCTAAAGGAGTTTCTTATGTTTAGTTCTAGATTAACCCATGTAGGCTCTTAGGCCGACGAAATCTCCGCCCTCCTTTGCTTTCCGTGTACTACAGTCAAACAGGCCTACTTATTTGTATAATCTCTTCTCTCCCCTTTCATCCCATGGCCTTCCATTGCGCTCTCAGGAAAATCTATTACTGGCTATACTATACCTCAACATTCATCAACTTTTATCTCCAGGTCTTTCGCAGTGCAGGCAGCCCGACTCTAGAATTCCGTGCCTTTGCCTACTTCAGACAACTTCAAAACCTGAGCGGGTTTAAAAAATCTCTAGACATTTACTCAACTCATGAATACCTTCCTCCCCTCCCGTCTCCTTTACTTGTCCTTATAGTCCATTCCTCCCTTTAATATCGAGTTGGCATTCGTTAATGATCACTGTTTTGTATTTTATACTATGATGGATATTATGTAAGTGTATTCATTTATGACTTGTAAATCAATTTTCCCACATAAAGCTTTAGTCACATTATCCCTGGTGGTATGGCCGGAAGATATTGCCACTTGGCAATAGGCCCACCTCATAGTACTCTATTGTGTGTGCAATAAAGCTTTTCAAACAAACAAACAAACAAACTAATCAGGGGGCCCCTTCAAGATGTCAAACATTCTGACAATATAGTGTAGAATAGACGCGTATATAAATAAAACACGATCGCACTGACAAAGTGGGTTGTTAAACAAAGGACGCTGTGGTCCGCGATAGATTCGGTAAACACCGTTTCACCTGCAAGGGAGAGGACCGCGCAAGCGACCTCGAACTCGTAACCAATCGAGAGACCAGAATTATCTGGTCACAATTGGAAGTAAGGGCGTGAGTGTCGGCCCGCCGGGTAACATTCCTGGCTATCTCGCGGTTAAGGCGTTGGCCTCTTACGGGCTTGTGGCGTAGCTAGACGGTGGACTGTTTCGTCCTCAAGTCTTCTACGCTCACTCCAGGGAGATAGAACGACTAATCGTTAAAACTTCCTGAGGTGACGGGCTCGCCCGCTGTAGTCGACAACCCAATTTGTTAAACATTGTTGACAACGCTTATGTCGCGTAGAAAGATGCGCATATAAACAAAATACGATCGCATACGCTGCTGGCAGCGGCCAACTGTAAATAAATTATAATATTTATACTATTAGTCGGATCAAAAAAGTTTATTTAACATTCTCTAATTGAAATTTCAATTCAATGTTTTTTTTTCTATCTTTTAGAAACATTAAAAAATATATATGATTGTAATGATCCCTTGTCGCAGGGCACCTAAAAAGTTGTTGGTTAATCCGGAACTGCTTATATTCTAAGATTGCCTGTTATACCCTGGTTCGTCAGCATCAGTTACCCGCTTATTATTTTTCAGGCCTTGGAAATTAGGAACCCGGAAGATATCGAGAAACTATGCGCTTACTTTGCGAAATATGCATTTTGCCCAATTTGCAATCAAGCGGCAAGCTTGCCACCGATATACCAACAGCCAAAAACGTTAGTCGAATCTTCGGAGCAGTCCGTGGAATGCACGAGCTCCGAGCAGAATTTGTTACAAGAAGCTGGTGCTATTCTGGCACAGTACTCTTTACCAGGTAGGTAACTGCCAGATTCTTATATGCTTAAAAAGTATGATACTGTATCCAAATAACGAAGACTAGGCTTCCGTTGCCAGGCGTGGATAATGTAGGGATACCGGTATCACCACAGCAGCATCGGTGAAGGACTTCATCATGGTAGAATATATAATTTGCCAGATAAAACATTGGGCTCGATTGCGTTTCTTCGTAAATCAGATATTAGATCATGTGAACGAGACACAGCAATACGTTAGAGCGGAATGTGAAATTAACGGCACTTGTACATGCTGAAACTACCCACCGAAAATAAAGCGGCTGAATCTAAGACCGAACGAAAGTGTTCAAACTTATGTCCCGTTCGCATCAACTTATTTTCCAACTTTAGACCAAAAAGAAACGCAATCGGGCCCATTGTGGATCCAAAATCTAATCTGTGTTAAATCTAAATCTAAACTGCGTTGAAATGCAGTCGCAAGTGGAGGAAATTGTACAGATGAGTCATCTAGAAATAAAGATGGCTAGATCCATCTGACAGCCATATTAAGTTAGCAATGGTACTTCAGTATTTCAGTCGCCGGACCCAGTTGATCTTAGCCCGGGACGTCTTCCGCTAGCTAAAAAGCTGTGCGGGGATCACAGGATTCATGAGTGGATTCATGTGTCATCTTCCTAATCTTCCAAATCGTCGATTTCACTCGAGCTGCAGCTCTGGTTGCTTTCGTGTGACAGCTGAATAGTAAAAAGTTCCTCTGGGGGCGCCAATCCGCGCGGTGACGCAGCGGCTCGGCAGAGCCCCGAGCGGTGGGTAGAAGCGGCTGGTCCCGGACTCGCGCAGCTGATCACTGCGTGCGACTGGTCCGGTGACGCGGGCTTTGGGGATTTTCTTGACTTGTCCATCCTAGTAGATACTAGCGCGCTTCCTCTCCGACGCCGGCTAAGGGGCTTTTCTTAACTTGTCCGTCCAAGTAGGCACTAGCGCGCTTCATCTCTGACTCGGGTTTCGGGGCTTTTCTTGACTTGTCCGTCCTAGTTGGTCCTAGCAAGCTTTCATCTACGATGCGGGCTTTGGGGCTTTTCTTGACTTGTCCGTACAAGTAGGGACAAGCGCCTTCCCTCTCCGACGTCGGCTTTGTCGCTTTTCTTAACTTGTCCGTCCAAGTAGGCACTAGCGCGCTTCCCTCTCCGACGTGTGTTTTGGGGCTTCTCTTGACTTGTCTGTCCAAGTAGGTACTAGCGCGCTTCCCTTTTCGACTTGAGCTTTAGGGTTTTTCTTGAGTTGTCCGTCCAAGTAGGTACTAGCGCGCTTTCCTCTTCGATGCTGGCTTTTGGGCTTTTCTTGACTTGCTTCAAGTAGGTACTAGTGCGCTTTTCTATCCCACGTGGGCTTTGGGGCTTTCCTTGCCTTGTCCGTCCAAGTAGGTACTAGTACGCTTACCTCTTCGACGCGGGCTTTGGGGCTTTTCTTGACTTGTCCGTCTAAGTAGGTACTACCGCGCTTTCCTCTCCGATGCAGGCTTTGGGACTTTTCTTTAATTGTCCGTTAAGTAGGTACTAACGCGCTTCCGTCTTGATGTGGGCTTTGGGGCTTTCCAGACGAGGTTTCAACGCGATTCCCGCGCCGACCTTGATCTTTGATGATCTTTTAATAGGAAGAGAAGCGCTGAAAAATATTACCATAAAAATTGAAAATGGACAGCTGAAGATTACCGAAAGGAAGGAGGAAGAATTATTTGTTGGATTTGGCGAAATTGATAATGATGATATCGACGTGGGAAGCTTGCCGATGAATCTCATCATCAAACTGTAGCTTAAGTTTAGGTAGCGAATGGTTTCGGGCAGCTTGGGCCATAAGCTCCACAATCCATAAGCTCCTATTCTTTAGCCTCATTGTGTGGAGGGAAGTCCCCGGGTAGGATTCCCGCGTTACGTCTCTAATTACTGAAGGAGTGTGGGGATTATGGAAATATACTGTATACTAAGCAGCGGGGGTGGATGTTGACCTGTTGTAATGCCACTCTTGAAACGACCTATAGAACATCCGATCCCGTGTGGCACTATAGGCAATGGACGCTTAGGTCCGCGATAAATTTAACTTGTATTACCGCTGTAATACAACAGGTAGAGGCTGCGCAAGCGACTTTGAACCCATAAACGGAGGTCGAAAGTACGCTCAAGGTTAATATTAGACGGAGATATTCTCCAAAACTGATAGTTAGGGGGCGAGGCTGCCCACTGGGTACCTTTCCCGGTACCTCGCCGTAAGGTATTGACCTCTAACGGGCATGTTTGCTTAGCTAGACGGTGACTCAGTCATCTACGTTCATCTCATAGGAGATAGAACGATCATTATCATTCATTATCGAACCAAGACGGAAGTTGGTTGACTGGAAGATATTGTTATGTAGCAATAAGTCCACTATTGTACCTTCTTTTAATTGTGCAATAAAGAGTTTTTCATTCATTCATTCATTCATTATCGTGAAAACTTCATGAAACGGGGTTCACCCCGCTGTAGTTGACAACGCAAGTTGTAGCTTAACCACTCGGAAGCCAGCCTTTGCGCGCAAAAAACTGCGCCGCAACTTTTTAGTCGATTTTGTGAATAAATACTAACAATATCGTTTTTTCATTAATTCCCTCTTGTTACCTAGTAATTGATCTTGCTAGTCACGAAAATTATATACAATTTGTATAATATTATATAATATATATGATTTGTCAGACAACGCAAAGTGCCTATAGGCACTGTCGGCGTCCGAAGGGTTAAGTTATTTATACACAGACTTTTTTTACAGAAAAGATTTAGACTGTCTTTTATAAGAAAATTTTTTAACCATAGACTATATCTTCGTCTGCACGTTCCTTTTTCGTTATCATTCCAAAATGACGCTGCATGGCTGAAAGCAGGAAAGACATATCAAAGAATCGTTCATTCATCCACAGAACAAAATGGCACTACTTTACCAATAGTGGAAAAATTCTCGGAACAAGAGGTTCCCGAAAAATTACCAGGAGCGGTCTGTAAACAGTATTCCTGCCCGGAGGACGACTGCTCAGCGCCAGGGCAGCTGCGTAAGCAATATTCGTGCCCAAAGGGTCACTGCCTAGAAATCGAGGAAATCCACGCGTTGACAGCTCTGCAGGAGTTTGTCTCTGGTTTCGTGCAGGAAAATGAACGACAACTGGCAAAACTTGAGTAAGAGAATCATTTCATTTTACACTAGAATGCCCAATTTGATTCCTCACGAACCTTCGAGTTCACCTTATTTTCAGACTGTTTGGATTAGAGTAAGAACCAATCATGATTCTCATGTTATTATCATGTTCATACTTAAGGCGACATGAGACCTCAGAAAAATATCCGAAATGGGCGTACACGCGAAAAAATAGGTGGAGTCAATTTTGTAGGGTTTGGCCAATAAAAATCCAGCCTTGACGAAGCGTCAAGCGCAGATTCTACATCCGCTCGCGCCGGCTACTAGGCACATACTAAATGCTCTATCGCAGCGCTAGTACAAAATAACTATCTTTACGCAGTGGTGGTATAAGGGTGTCAAAGCCAACGCATATTTAGCGTAACTCTCAGGGCGCTCTCACGATTTGATTAATTGGAATTAATTTAGGGCCTAAATAAAAAATCTGGCTAAGTGCTGCCCCAGGGAATTAACCAGTCAATATTAATAAATTATAATAAAACACACTCACCGCTTACATTGTAGGAGTAAACGCGCCTGAAAGTCAGTTTAAAGCCTTAATGTACCAGGCAACTTTTTTGAGTCCAAATTTTAAATTGGTTCCTTATCGAGGGATTCACTAATTTTTTTTTTAAATTAATGCTTATATTTTTCAAAAAACTCATAAAACTAAAATTCTTCAGATATGGTCGTTCTCAGGTATCATGTCGCCTTAAAGGGGAGGATGGTGTTAATATTATTATTAGTACAATGGACCATCTTGTATATAATAAAATAAAAATAAAATAAAATTAAAATAAAATAAAATAAAATAAATCTTAACCCAGTCGTCAAAAATTTATTTCTAAGAACGTTTTAGTTTATGTCTGGATTTAGGCATAAATTTAAGAAATTTAAAATAATATGAAAAAAAATACTTTTATCCATTTTTTTTTGTTCTATTTGTCAACACTTTTACGTTAATAATATTTAAATGTTATTTATTTTGAGAGATTATTGAAGAAAAAAATATGGTTTATTCGCTAAAAAAAAAACTTACCAGTTGTGATGTCTAAATTAAGAAAATATATTTTTTTAATTACCAGCGTATACTAAAGATGTGAATTAAATGTTGTGCTGAATATTTTTTAGTTATCCATATACGGGTGACTTTTTTATTAGCGGCATCTTTGAAGGGGGTGAATCAGTAAGAGCAAAAAAGCAACTTTTATTATTATAGATTAATAAAAATTGGGAAAAAAACAAAGAAAACGATTTTTAGTTTTGAAAATTTGAAAAATTGTATGTTCCGAAAAATAGTATGAAAAGAGTTCAGCGCATGCCTTAGTGTTACCCATGGTGGGTAAAATATCGCAAATATTGTTTATTCACTATATTTTACCTAGTGCTAGATGGTATAGTGCGCTCAACGCTTCTCAAACATTTTTTCAACAGTTAAATCTTTTTAAATTAAAAAAAAATGCAAATTATCGCATACAAAATAATTTTATCCTGTTGTGGTTATTTAAAAAAATTAAAATGCTTACATGTCATGAAGAAACCGTTAAGCGTGAAGTTTTAAAGACTGGGGCCTTAACCGCTTGAAAGTCAACATTCGCGCGCAAAAAACTGCGCTGCAACCTTTTGATCGATTTTGTAAATAATTAATAACAATATCGTTTTTTCATGAATTCCATTGTTATGTATTAATCTTGTTAGTCATCTATATTATATATTTATGTAATATATATGGAGGCCGGCCGAAACGGTTACGCGCGGATCTGTCAAACGATGCAGTGCCATAGGCACTGTTGGCATTCGACGGGTTGAGCTGACATGCCCATATCAAACTATAAGGCTCTGGGCAAACGAACCACCGGCCTCAGCGACTAGTGGACAGCAACAAGCAAATGACTGCCACTCGCTACCTTCGTTAGCCGTCACTTACTACCTTCTACGCTACTCACCACTCGCTTCGCTACTCGCCGCACTCGACAAACACCGGTGGCTGTGGCCGGTGGCTAGTTTGCGCCGAGCCTTACATAAGAATAATTTAAATCACTGGATTCAAGAAACTTGCCTAATCAGTTTTTGAACTAGTTTACATTCACCGATTACACTGATTTAATCACTTCCTACTAGGAAACTTACAGACAATTTGCCAATCTATGCTCCTTCCGCTTCTTCACCATGGTGATGCCACTCAAGGAGCATAGTTAGTTTGTTAGTTAGTTTGTCTGGGCTTTTTTCTCGCACTTGTCCTCTTGATTGGGCTGTTGTGCGTGGCTCATGTTTCTATTTGTGTTTATGTTATTCCAGCCAACCCAGGCTGTCCCAGGTTAGCAGCCTGATTGGGTTGCTACAGGCCTCCGGGACAGATTGTGGAGATTGTAGTATTTTTGCCTGTTGCTCTGCCACGCTCCTGCATGCCATGAGCACATGCTGTGGCGTTTCTTCCTCCATGCATCCTCTGCATAGAGGACTGTCTGTCACACCTATGGTAAACAGGTGTTTGTTTAGGGGACAGTGGCCTGTCATAGTACCTATGACTTTACGGGCACTCAAGGAGCATGTAAGCCTAATGACATAACCAACTCTCCTCGTCCTCCTCCCCCTCCTTACTGGATCCCTTTCATTCCTTCATGTCATTCTTTCCCTGTGTGTTTAATTTTATTAATAAATTTTGTCAGTTTTTTTCTTGTTTTCGGTATTTTATCATTTTAATTTCTAATTTTGTGTAACCAACCCAATACTTGTGAAATACACTTAAGTTATAGGTTAGCTGATAGATATTGCCGCAAAGTAATGAGCTCCTCTGTTTTCCTGAAAATATTTTTTATTATTATTATTATTACTATTAGATAATAATTGAACACCCACCAATGATGCGACAGTGCATTAGATCTTCCTACAACTCCTGGTTGATTGATTTGACTGGGAAAGGATTCATTTTCTCTCCCTCTCGGGAGACGCCCCAAGAAAGGAATTCCTTCCTTTCTTAAAGATACCCCCCTCCATCGATATATAAGGGCTTAGATAGGCCTTTCGCTCGTGAAAATTACCACTTCAATACCATCACGAATCGCCGCCAGTAGTAGTTCCACCAGTACAGGCACTGCCTAGTTTGGAACAGGCATTGCCTAGTCAGGAGTGACGCAAAATCATTATGTAAAAATAATTTTTATATATTGTTTTGTAACTAAATAAATAAAATAAAGTACTTTCCGGTGTGAGCAATCCCGCGACGAATATTGCTGTGCTATTATCTCGCATACTGTTCATTGTATTGCTCTCTCTCTCTCTGTCACATGTTTTTACGCGCAACGGATATGAACTAACTCATTTGTAACTGAGGGCATATCTAGGTCTTATATATCGATGACCTCTCCTCAACCTTGAAAATGTGCCCTATAGTGTATTCGGTTTCCAACTCCTGGCTGGAGCAAGCGGCACAATTCATTCTCATTCTACCTCAACTTGCAGGAAGCTAGCCTTGCCGAAAACATTCCCAACTGTATCAAGATATTTGAAAGAAGACGATGTGGAAGAGTTCTGGAACCGATATTATACGATTCTGTCACCGCAGACTGAGAAATTGTGGGACGGGCTGATTTACGGACTCGGAAAATACCTGCCCATTCTGAAAGGTACGTACTAAAAAAACGACTCGAGTATAATCTGCTGAATCCCTGATTCATCAACTTTATACCAATGCTCGCTCTGGCAGTCCATCGTTCATTTAACTTTCGGAAACTAAGTCGTCGATGGCGTCACCTACGTTGGAGTTTGTCCGTTGCTGCGGGCGAGCCCACCATCTCAGGATGTTATAACGACCCACGTCCTCCCGTCACTCATTGACATTGAGTTGAAGAGGATCTACTAATCCTAAAGTCCGGCAAAAGACCAAACTTAATAAAAAATGGCTATTCCGAGTAAATGGGAGTCAAAGTTTTTATTCCATCCAGGCACGATTTTATAGGCTTCTTTTTTGTCATACAAAATAGCCAGTAAGGTTTCTGTCTGATATCTTAAAGCTGAATGAAACGGACATCAAACATTCGTTCTCTAAGAAAGTTCAACTCATCTTTGCGCGCGGCACTATGTGTGCGTGAGCTTGTAGTTATACAGATTTCATTTGTATGGCAGTGATGCGACAGTCGTCGTCGTAGCTGCATGTGGGGTTATCGCTGTTTTGCCCGGGTAGTCTTTAATCAGGTATTTTTTTATTAATGATTTTACATTCCTGTCAAGGAAAGTATTGTGGGACGCACTTCTGTGTGTCTGTGTGTATTCTCCATTAACCTTGGTGAGAGTAGCGAATCCGAAAATTCATCATTCTATTTCTCGAGTAGCGATTCTGAATATGTTTAATAAATGTTTTTAGCAAATTGAGTTGTTTTTTTTAATAAAAATCCATATATTATCAAACAAATAAAATTAAACTAAGTTAGGTACTACTTATAACCGAGTTGTAACTCTTGCTGTGCTGTACCTCTTGTCTGTCACGCACACAGTCATGGTATATATTATGCAAGGTTTACCCACACATAGTTCCGCGCGCAAAGATGAGTTGAACTATCTGTACCACAAACATCTTAATTTATTACAGTGCTTAATCATGACCCTGAGACAGCCACCCGGAGCTGCCCGAGGCTATCCCCCCTTCCCCCTCCACCGATGCACAGTATAGCATAGGATTAGGCAGTTCTTTTTTTTGAGGAGACTATAGATGGGAGCTGAAAAATAAGTTAAGCCAACCAACACAAACTGGCCATCAGATCTTCAATGACTCCGTGCAGCTTGGTTGTTGTTGACAAACTCTGCCATCTGGCCTGCTCAACTCATGGTTCAACTCCCATTTGGTAGCCTACTCGAAGAGGGTCTTACCCTGTCAGGGCCGCTGTGTGAGCTTCCGCCATGGCTGCAATCCTGTATTCAGAGGCAGTTGGGATCTCAAGATCGCGGATTCCGGGGAATACCTCGGGTGGAACTGGGCGGTTGGTGCACTACCCGGTTTGCTAGGTATTAAATGCCCAGTTGGCAAAATCTGTAGTCATAGGTACTATGACAGGCCACTGTCCCCTAAACAAACACCCGTTTACCATAGGTGTGACAGACAGCCCTCTAGACAGAGGATGCATGGAGGAAGAAGAAACGCCACAGCATGTGCTCTTGGAATGCAGGAGCGTGGCAGAGCAACGGGCAAGAATACTACAATCTCCAGCATGTCCCGGAGGCCTGTAGCAACCCAAACGGGCTGATAACCTTCTGGGACAGCCTGGGTCGGCTGGAGTAACATAAATAGAAACATGAGCCATGCACAACGGCTCAATCAAGAGGCCAAGTGCGGGAAATAGCCCAGGAAAATTAACTAATGCCCAGTCGGCTCATAACCAGAGGGGTCTGGAGATGTATGTTTCCTATGACAGAGGAGGGTAGTGTCGACCTGACCTCTTCAACCCTGGAATCGATCCATCGGCCACCCAACACCGAGTGACTATGGCGGGCAAATGGCGCCTCGGTCTGCAAAATATTAAAACTGAATAACCGCTTACGTCAGGTAGGCAAACAACCTCAAACCAGTGACCGGGGATAGTAAGAGCGCGAGGTCGGCACCGCTAGGTTTACTTCCCAAAGCCTCTGGTGAGGCATTAGCCTCTTTAGAACGCGTTGGCGGAGCTAGACTGTGGACTGTGTTGTCCTAAGTCTCTGCGTATCATCATCTTCATCATCCCACGGCAAAGAACGATATATATTGTTATACTGGGCTGATGAGTCGGGTTTTCCCATTGTAGATGGCAGCTCCGATTGGTCATCAGGCCCAAGGTGCATGGAACCGTTGGACTCCAACGACAGTCAAAAGTTTTGCGCACACATTCCCATTGTAGTTATTTTTCAAATTTTCAGATCGCCATCAGATCAATATCGAAGTACAGAAGCTTCGCCAGCAAAATACGGAACTGAAAACTCTGATGAAAGGAAAGCTGCTCACAGCTCTTCAGTAGGACTGGATTGGTTAAAAGGACTGAATAAAACGCAATAAATTCTGTAGCCATGTTCATGGCACATTCTTTTTATTGTTGTTTCTACTACATGGCAACTCTATAGGGATGTCTGTTATTGATAACATTATTTTATCACAAATAATTATATAATAAAAATTGCTCCCTATTCCAAAGAGGCAGACATCACTACCTCTTTGAAATAGAAGGCATCACATATAAAAATCCCGCAATTAAAATTGCAGATGGCTAAAAAAATAAAAGGAACAACTGTTAGTAATAAATAATGCTACGAATATGCAACTATTGAAATGGCGATATTTTTAAACCACGAATCAAGCGGGTATTTATAAACAGAAAGGTTGCCTACTTAGACGAATAAATATAAAAAATATCAGCCTACTTCGACTTTTTACAAATTTCAATGACATGGTTAGTCATACAGCAACTCTGGTATACTAGAAAATATTTTTGTGTCGGCGTATCAGTGTTTTTTTTGTTTTGTTTTTTTTGAGGTAGACTCGAAAAGCTTGTTTTGACCGGTTTTACGAAAATATGCCTCGAGCTACAAGCTATAGTAGTTGGGGAGCCAGCGACAAAAATGTGCAAGAGTTCTCAGATTTGACAGCAGTTTGGCCATAGTTTCCAGGTTACAGTCAGGAGGCCAGATCCCGGGACACCTGGCGCTGGCGTACTAGGAAAGGTGTAATTTTGATTACTACCCCCAAAGTGATTTGGAAAAGCTGAAAATTCATCAGTAGACAGTGGATGCAATAAAGAACTCGAAATATATAGTCAGACTGCTGAAGCGTGTTTTGTTAGAATATCTCCATACATGTCACGCATCAGTCTATGATGTAGCGGTCAACTGCCATGCAATATAATGGTCGCAATGGTGCAATTATAATGGTATGGAGATGCTGATGCATTCGATTATAAAGCAGTCTGACCATA
Source organism: Micropterix aruncella (assembly GCA_944548615.1). Classification (NCBI taxonomy): domain Eukaryota; kingdom Metazoa; phylum Arthropoda; class Insecta; order Lepidoptera; family Micropterigidae; genus Micropterix; species Micropterix aruncella. The sequence continues at coordinate 10,593,483 of OX155963.1, read as the reverse complement.
TATTTTGAGTTCTTTATTGAATCCACTGTCTACTGATAAATTTTCAGCTTTTACAAAACACTATAAGTACTAATTAAAATTACACCTTTCCTAGTACGCCAGCGCCAAGAGTCCCAGAATCTGGTCTGCTGACTACCCCAGCATTCTATGGCCAAAATACTCTCTGATCTGAAAGTATCAGCTTTTTCAAAACTATTGCACTTTTTCGTCGCTGGCTCTTGCACTATAAACGATATGAAATTAAAAACTAAACAAAGCAACGCAAGTGGACAGTGTAAATAGCAAAGCCGCATTTTTTCGATAATCGCTTACGATAGGGTATTTAAATTGTAGTTTAAATTAAAAAGTAAATGGGTGAGGGGTGTAAGATAAAAACTGAGCGTCGCCTCAGTCTTTATATAAAACGGTTCCCCATAAGGGTTACCACAAAGGTTTAAAAAAATCCAACGACGCATTCTTCGAGAATACCTCCACGTCTCCAACGCGAAATCCCACGATTAACATTATATCACTTTTACTAAATTTAGTATGTTTTTTTTTTAGTACGACCGCCGAAAATTATAATGAAGCTGTATCAAAGGACTAGCATTTTACAAAATTATATCTCTTCAACTAACAATGCCTTTTTTATTACTCAGATAAGACGTACGATGCAACCGAGATATGTCTGTTTAATATAGTATGCCTTATCGATAAAAATATTAAAGTTTGAGAACCGTCCAAAATTAACAAAATAAAACTCGACAGTTATTTATATAAGTTATCGCTAATACTAATAATCAGATCAATGTTGACTAATGACATACAAAAAAGGAAATTTTTCACATCTCGCACAATGTTGATACCACGCTTGGAAATTATATGACACGAGTGGGGTGAAGCGCAGAATAATTTTGGCATATTAAGTCTTGCAAATTCAGTTTTACTTATACATACACATAGCCGCTCCCGAAATTCGCTATCAACTATATTGGTGTCAATGCTAACGACAAACTCCACGTCTACGATTTTTTTAATACTATATTTATGACACAACTATTTCATTTTTAACCGTATGGAATTATTGACATTTTGCAATGAAAAATAATTAAATAATACTCTTTATAATCGAATTTCTGTGAGAATTATGATTAAGTTGGAAGCAACTCATAGGTACGATATACTTATGGCAATCAAGAGGAAAAAGTGCTACGTTTGTTGCTAATTGTGATCTCGATCAATTTGACACGAACGAAACTACATTTCTCGAAGATTTCTTGATCGTAAATCTGCCCTACTGAAAGTGTCAAATGAGTATTGGGATCGAAATCTTCCAAGCCTCTATCGAAGAGGTCGTCGACGAGTCATCTTGGATTTTCGTTACTGCAAGTGAAATTGTAGTGAAAAAAATCCAAGAAGACCGCAGCAACAGTCCCTGAGTCTGAATGACTCGTGGACACACAATAGGATCAACCGGGTGGTCTTCAGCACAGTACAGTATCACATACATACACTAACTACGTATGTAAGTCGACTACGATATCTTTAGATGGAGTGATCACCGGTCGTTTAAAAAATTCAGCTACGTTTTGAAAGTCGCTATGCAAAAATAATGCCTCGTCTAGATGACGGCAAACACTTTACACCTAATCGAATTTAGAATAGGTTGATTGCGATATTTAATACATATCGATTTTTTTTAAATAAGTATGTTTCATTAAGAATAAGCGCAGTCTTCTACATCATTGCATTTAAAAACGTACTCTTCACAGATCGGAAGGCCTAAATTTAAGCAATGGTTGTTTCTCATTATCACAATAATCGAAATTTTTAACCTACAAACGAAATGGCAGCCCGAAGCCGTATATCACAATATTAACAAAAAAAATATATATAAACGAAAATGGCACAGAACGGTCGGTCGAATTTTGATACACATTTAGGCCTTCCATCGACCTACAAAAATAAATCACATCGACTACTCGGATTTTCCTTAAACGTTCCGGGATTGGTGTGATCTTGGAAGACTATCTATCATTACACTCTCTTCGACGTTAATTTCTAAATATTAATACGAATAAGCAAAATATACAGGGTGGCTCAAAAGTCTTTACAATTTTGAATCTCCAGGTTGCAATCTGAGGGCACATTCTTGAAAAATTTAGCATGCTAAATTTGTCTGTAGTCCATTTTGATTTCATGGACCATAAACAAATATATCATGCCAAATTTTCCAAAAATATGTCCCTGTGTCATAGAGCATTTCCAGGGAGAAGTGTGTGTCTTTTGTGTACAGGAGTTTTAACGTGAGCAGTATATAGTTTGTCGCCATTATTTGCATGATTTGAATGCAGCTCCATCTATTCAAACGATAAGTACAGGTGAAGAAATTTGAGGAAACCATTGATATATGATCCCCTAGACGGGCCTTTCGCACTCGAAAATCATCATTTCAAGACCACTACTAAAAGCCGGCCAGTAGTAGTTTGGTCGCAGTCCGCTGGCAGACAGCCGACCGTTTACAGTGTGAGCTGCCGCGAAGAATATTGGCGCGCTATTCTCTCATACTGTTCAATTTATTGCTGTCTCTGTCACATGATTTACGAGCAAAGGGTATGTGGAGCCAACATATTTGTATCTGAGGGCATATCTAGCTAATAATATATCGATGTAGGAAACTAGTTTGTTTAACCTTAAGATAAATGGCGGACTGGCCACCAAGAACATCATTTATGCCGCACATTACTACGCTAAAACTCCTGTACGCATAAGGCAAGCTTTTCTCCTTTCAAATGCTTTTACAAATAAAGTTCCAAGAATGGGTTTCTTATTCCATACATTGCTTGCAGCGCTCCGGCGCATACCGTTAGTCAAATTCGATATTCAAATTTTTAAGGACTTTTGGGTCGCCTTGCATCATCGGCACTTACTACTTTTTTAAGATAAGGCGGCCGGGCAGCGATGGCACTACAACGAATAAAGAAAGATGAGTATTGCCGCGCGGCCGCTAGAAAGCAAAGACTACACTCGCCCGTTAGAAACAAAATGAAAAGCGAAATAATGGCGCAGATCCCTCGAAACATTTTCATTTTATCAAATACTTAAGAAAGGCACGTAGACCCCCCAATCCGAGGACTGCACATTTGACCGAACGCGTCCCAATTCCGGCGGTTCCCTCGCGTTATAACCTATGACATTGAAATGATATCAATACCCTGCAATTTTGAGACTTGTTTCTTATTGATATCCGATTGGACGAGAGTGCTTTCTGTTTGCGTGTGTGCGATCGGCCGAGACAGTTGTCATTGGAGAGAGACAGAAGAATAAGACACTTATTTGGAGACATTACTAATTTACACAAAATAAATGGCTAATTGGTTTTGATATCGACAACAACAAAAAATACTGTGATTTTATTATTACATTTTAAAAGTAGCCTTACAGTTAAATTTCTGTGTTTTCTATGACTTTTGTTTTAGGTAAGAGCTGCGGATTCGTGGGCAGGATATAAGTTAGCATTTTAATTCTGTCGAGCGAATGCAATAACAAAACACACTTACAAACACGTTACATGCACACATACATATAAACGCTTCATAGTAGGGTTGGTTGTAAGAGATTGTCGCATGATAATATACCTGCCCATTGTGAACTTCACAATAAAGAGTAAACAAAACAAACACGCAAAGGATACGGTGTGTCTAATAAGACGGATCTTGAAATTTAGGCTGAAGTTGCTTCTGCGTAATATCCTCTTCAACTTTATAGGCTATGGTGCAGTTTGTGACGCTGAAAACAGCAACACCATTGTTTTACGCGTCAGCAGCCGATCTATGATGATAAAACTGCCCATTGTGAACAAACAAGCAAAGAATACGAAGTATCCGAAAAGACCGATCTTGAAATTTAGGCTCAAGTTGCTTCTGCGTAAAACTTTTTCAACTTTAAAAGCTACAACAGTTTGTAATGCTGAAAACAGCATTGTTTTGGAGCGTCAGCAGCTGATGTACATAAATAAACCTGTCCATTGTGAACTTTCACAATAATGAGTAGAAACAAATGATCAAGGGCATATGTATCTAATAAGACGGACCTAGAGATTTAGGCTGCAGTCTCTTCTGCATAATATTTTTTTAACTTTATAGGCTACCGTGCAGTTTGTGAGGCTGAAAACAGCATTGCTTTGGAAAGTTAGCAGTTGTTTCTTCACTTTCTTTGAATCCCTCGTCTCCACCAATCGCAGACACGCCCACAGCCCCGAAAACTCTTTCAAATTCCCGATACTTGTTTCTCATTGGCCCCAGTCACCAAAGAGCGTTATTTTTATAGACAGAAATTAAGAACTGAGATCAAGCTTATAATATAATCCCGACGGCAAGTCCGGAAGTTTTAAAAGATCACTAAAATGAGATGTGCAACTATGCGCTACGCACGCTTACAATACACGACTCCTTCGCCTCCGTATTCATAACTCTAATAGGAAACAATGTCGTCCATTTGGTGTGTCCTTGTAAGTAATGCAATTTATAATCAACCGGCCCCGCGAGATAAACGTTTGCACAGCCAAACTCCGCATTCGAGATATTCTTCGCATTCTGTATACTACTAAGTTAAAGAAGCCTCTCACAGCGAAACTCCCACCAGTCAACCAAAAAAAAATAATATATGCAAGTTACAGTAATAGGGTAAGTTGATTAACATATCGTATATAATAGCATTACAAAATTATAATAAAGATAAAAGATTATATCTTGATTTTTTCTTTGTCGTCTCTATGCTATATTTTATTTAGGTAAAGAATACAACCGTCCGTCCGTCTACTACGAACGAATGGGGTGATTTAAGGTCGGCCTAATGAGATCCAGTCGCATTTGAAGACTATGACGAATTACGATTGAAGAATGTATGTATGCTCGATTAGATGACTGTAAAAAAAGAAATCAATTCTTTCCCACCAAGTAGACAAGGATGATTTCATCTGAATATTAATTTCATTTAAAAAATTGCTGAGCTCTCGGTTGGCGGACGAACCAGGTTGGGTTCCATTTCATTTGTTGGCCCTTAGCTGAGAAAAGACCGGTGCCACCCGAGGCATTAATATCAGTTCAGTCCATGACCTTTCTCAGACTAACGGAAAACTGATCGTTTATCGCGTTGACTGATGGACTGAACTGATGGATTTTCATACATTTTGATAATTTCAATCACTCATCAGTCCGTTCATGATCAAGGTCACGGACTGAACTGATGCCAGATTGAACGTGTAACACCCGTCTAAGGTGGAAATCTAATATTATTGGTGTAGCTAGTATAGGAGATAATAAAAACAAAATGTCAGTGTGATTTTGGCCCAACCAGATTTAGCAAATTTCAAATCTGTAAGTCCAATGTTTCAATATTGAAATACGACTAGGGATTACTAGTTGCGGCACGTTTTTTACGCCGGATGGGAAAAAAAACACTTGTTGTGGTATGTGCACTACGGTGGAATTTTTGGACTTTCCTGTCATTCATTGTCTTTGCAAGTCTCTATCGGCGATCTGCAGAATAATTTCCGCAGTGCGCGGGGTTGCATGTAACTGCAGTATGGAAAGATCCATCCGGTGACGCACCGCAGTAAATCTGCAGCAATCCAAAGAATTTAAATCCGGACCAATGTGATTCTACAGTTCATAGATTTTCCGAAAATAAAACGTATGGAATTTTATCGCAATTTTACTCCATATTGCTGACTCTTGACAACAAGTTTTTCAGTTGTCAAATGCAACAACATTTCGCCACTTATATGTATTCGTTAAGTTTCCTACAGTTATATAACATTAATTTAAAATAATGTCTCAAAAACCAAAGTTAACAGTCACTCTATATAACATACATACACTCTTTAACCGTTACAATGTAGCTGCCTGCATAATCCTCCAATGCGAGTGACCAATTGTCAAAATTTTCAATATCCTCGGTAAAATACAACTATGATAATCATTACGATATCGTATTTAATTATAGATTAGTGGTGTTGATATATTTGTCTCTCTTCTTACGATTACGATAAGCAAAGTTTACACACTCCGGTTTCTTCTCTCTCCCTCTCTCTTAAATCCAAATGCAGTATACAAATGATCCTCTCGTTTTCTTTTTTTTATAAAAGTGGCGTGTAAAAAAAAACATCCTCGATCCGGTGTGTTCATAGTCTTGACACTTGATAAACTGGATCGAAAATAAAACACAAACCGCATGGTCCGATGATATAACAGCTCTCACTAGGTATGCACAGCATTTTATGCTACAGGGGTTGTACGTTGCGTGATTGTACCATAGTTATCTGAAAATAAAAATACATATATTGTAAAATCAGTGTGAAACTTTTGGCATAGTATACAGAGTTAGAACAGTAAGTGAACTCTAGAGTAAGCAAGGCGCGGCGGGGACAGGGTGCGAGAAAAGTGAGCAGAGAGATATGTAACGACAAACGCCGGTGGTTGTCTTTACGTGGGTGCGACATGTTGAATATCAAGAATGTTTCAATATCTGTAGTGCTCGAACGGCTGTGTTTTGTAATTTTTAAAAACAATAATACCTAATTGCATTTTTGTTACCATGACGAGTCGACGATTGTGTGTGCAGTGGTATTTATACAAATAAGTCTTACATCAATCGAGATTTATCGTTTCATTGTTTTCCGGTAGATCCTAAACTGTAAGTTTGTATAAATCGAAACGAATGCTCATGCTACTGGATCTTTTTCTAAAACTCTTTTGTTTTCAGGTCCAGATTGGCCCGTATTCCGTTTCTCGCAGGTGCCTAAGTTAGGGTCAAAAATGCTTAATTTTGAACTCACGTTTTGGTATTCAAGTTTGTTCCCCCATGAACCCCAAACTGGAGCTTAAATTGATATCAGAGCTTAAATTGATATGAAATCGAAGACTATCGCGGTTGTTTCACATTATAAATAGGATAGAAACAAATTTACCGCGTGAAGTTTGTAGCACCCAACGTTTCGGCGACGTTGCAGCCGCCGTTGTCTATGACCGTTAGACTGCAGACGTCGGGTGCTACAAACTTCACGCGGTAAATTCGTTTCTATCCTATCTTAAATTGATGTTAACATCATCTAGACCCTTTTTCGTATTCCATTTCTTCAAGTGTCATGGTGGATGGGTCTTGTTTGGGGTCTTATCTTAACTAAGAACTGTCAAAATCGAGCAGTCTGCGTCTGACAGCCAAGTAGCTCTTGTTTCTCTCGTGATTTCGAAGAATTTACGTCGCAATCTCTGAGATGTTTGTTCAGCATTGGCTTCTAATTTTAATAAGGGACAATGGATGCCGATTATCGTAAGTATCGTAAAATCCAGTGTTAATATGTTTTGTAGCTAAATAACCTTGTATATATTATATAGCCTTGTATATTTATATATTTTAAAACATGTGGGGAAATGTGGGGAAAATCAGAATGCGGTGAAGAGACGACGGCGAGCGGGCAAGGGAGTAACCGAGCTGTCAAAATTAAGAAACCCCACTTTGGAATGGCCAGACAAAATGGAAAATTTTAAGATTTAAGACAGGTTTTTAATTTTGATGAAACGAAATACAAACAAAATAACGACAATGCTTAAGTTCTTAATTTTTAGCACCAGCTTAGTTAAAGCCTGCGAGAAACTGAATACGGGTCATTATGCTTGAAAGGTGCGGGAAGAGAGGACCTGTAATTGTAATAGTAATCGTATTACGATTTGTGGTAGCCCTTGCGACGTCGCTCGCTTTGATTTCAATTTTGTTTTAACCTTTCAGGCCCCGCGACTCGCGGTTTACCCTCAGTTTGACTGCGATATCGAAGTCGCGGGGCCTGAAGGGTTAAGAGAAGCTACTGTCTGCACACTGTGCCTTTGGTGGAACCAGTGAAGCAAACATATAAATCCTGTGGTGAAGAAAGTGATGAATGAAATACAAACGGTGCTGCCATGGAATTCACCGACCAAAAATCGGGCCCATCATATATATATATATATATTTTTTTTTACACTTCTGGAAGGTGAAGGGTGGATTCCGGACTAACGACCGGCGGTGGTAGGTTTAGGACAGCTGTCTTGCCACATGTGAGCGTTCACCTTACCACCCATTCACTCCCCCTTCGAAGCCATAGAATTTGAGATGCAGAGATTGCGGTTTTAGATATTTTTTCTAGAAAGGAGTTGATTATTTTCCTGGAGAGGCCAAGATCTTTAAAAATGTGAAACAAAGATTTAGCTGGCAGGCCACGAGCGCCTACTTCCACCACGTGAAGGTGAACAGTGAAGCCGTTCCGGGTGGCGGCATTTGCGAGGTCATGGTATTTATTTAATTTGTACTCGTGGTCTTTTGGGATATTTGATTCCCATGGAACAGTTAATTCTACGATAAGGACCATCTTCCGAGATAGAGAGTAAAGAGTTATATCTGAACGCAGGGCTGTGCATCCGAGACTTTCAGGGAATTTATACTGCTTAGAGACCGAATCGACCTCCATAATCCAATATGAAGCTTTCTCGATTATTGAGAAAGGTTTTGCAGTGAGATGTTTTTTGCCTTTAGAGCCAACCCGCACAAACTGTATTGGGGGTTTGGAGGATACTGTGGAACCCTTGTTGGCACGAGCCACTGAGAGGCTATAACCTCTAATTTCTAACCTACCGTGTTTAGAAGAAACACGGTAGAATCCACCAAAACCCAAAAGAATGAAAGTAAAAGGACGCCACCTACTTTTAAAGGAAAAGAAGGAAACTTATTCAAAAAAAAAAAAAAGATACCTGAAAGAAATTTTGAAAAGAAAAAAGTTAACCTCGAAAAAAAACTATCTCAGAGTGTGGGCTAAATATTCACGGCATTGGATTTGGCCCACATAAAATCTATTTTCCTCAGCAGGCACTAAAGACTAAATAAAAAGACACAAGGTTATGTGAAATCTTCGTGTAATCTCCGTGAAATATCGCCACAGCGGCTACCCCTTTTTCGCTCTCGCCTTATCGGCGTGTCAAATGCGTGATTCCGATTACAAAGTCTCCAGCCAAAAAAATGTTGCAGTAATTTCCGAATATGAAGGCAAATTTCGTCACATTCCGTGACGATCTCGTCACTTAAGCAGCAGATATATAACGTAATAAAACAGAGGTGCCACCAAACTGCGCAAGGGAAAAAAATCGATTAAAATCGCGCTGATCCTACATGAAAAGCAACCCCAAAAGAAAAATAAATGCTCACCAGGTTAGTTACGAACACTTCACATAAAAATTATTTCTCCCCCGGCAGCATTTAAAACCGAACTACGGCGGCTCCCACACCTCGCGACCAATTTTCAACGACCTGCCCTCAGCCATCTTGAAGCGAAATAGAACGAACTCGGAGCGGAAGTCGGTGAGGATTACGTCAAAACAGCTTGAACGCTGTCAAATCGAGAAGGAAAAAAGAAGGCCAAAATAGCAACCTCGACCAATCACGTGAGAGCTCGGCTTCAACCGGATGACCGTCGACTTTCGCGAACTTAGGTTATCTGTCAAAATTTGAAGTTTACGAAATTTCGTAAACGGTTCATTTAATTGTCAAAATATGGGAGAAATTCATGAAAAACAGCGAAAACCAACAGGAAACATGACTAAACACGGGGAAAACATGGAAAAACGGGTGCAGCGAACATAATCTGCACAAAGGCGTGAAAACAAGACAACAAAATATCCGGTTTTTGTTACAAGGCTAAGTACCTCGCGAATAACAGCAAGGACTTTGTCGTGGCGGTAAGTGTACCGTCCTTGATCCAAGGCCACCTTGCAGCCAGCTAGAATATGTCTAGCTGTGCAAGGGGTGTTGCTACAAAGGGGACATGAACTATCCTCGGCATAGCTCCAACGAGCGAGGTTACTCTTTCTTGTACTCTTTATTGTGAAAATGTCACAATGGGCGGGTTTATTGTCATATGACAATCTCTTACAACCAACCCTACTATGAAGTGTTATATGTATGTGTGCGTGTAAGATGTCTGTAAGTGTGTGTCTTGTTATTGCATTCGATCGACAGAATTGAAAATGCAATTCCGTTAATTTGATCCCAACGGAAAATGGTGACCCAGCCGGGAATCGAACCCGGGACCTTACAATGTAAGATCAGGCGACTTAACCACTATGCCACCGGGCCGTGTTACTGGGGTCTTAATTTAAACAAAATTAAAATTTTAAATAAAATTTCAGTATCTCTGGCGTCCAGTCATACAACATTACTTTCCAGTGCATTGGAGGAGGAATGCAAAAGTCTCCAATTGTTGTCCAATCATTCTGGCATTGAAGGCCAATAGCGTGAGCCATACTATCGCTGTCGTAATCTCCCCGCAAGAGAGACTTCTTCAAGTCCACATCGCTCATGGTTGTACTGCCATTCCCCAGACCAGTGCCATTCTGGCTGATTCTTGTAAGGAACTTTTTGTGGAATTCAACGCGGGCTTGTAGATCATTTGACTCACTACGGCCACTTACTACGTGCTTCGATATTGCTGGATCCTATTGCTTAGAATCGAATTGTTGGTTATTCTGGAGTTGGCGTAGAGCAGAGAGGGCAGTTTTAGAGCTAGCCCAAAATTGTGTTTGGACCTGAAGAGAGTCGAGGGGTCAGCTGGTTTGGCTAAGGACAACCAGGATTTTAGACTAGCTGTCACCAGTGCATCCAGACGAGACAGTTGGGTTTTGGTGAAATCGTAAATAAGAAAGGGCCATGACAAATGTGAAGAAGGGCCATACAACTGTTTATCTCATCCGTAAGACTTTTCAATGTTTAACAGTTGAGATGCCATAAAGGTAGATCGGTCTTTTGCAGTGGTTGAAAAGTTCCGCGCTTAGCTGTTTTGGCCGGCCTCCATATAATATATAATATAAGAGGGTTGTTCCAGAAGTTTGTTCCCAGAAGTAAGGTTCCCAAAGAGCTTCAATCCCATGGAAAGATGTAAGGCGAAATCCAGCAACACCGCTGTGCGCGGCTGTTCCTCCACTCTCGATTCCGACCGGCCGCGCTTCACTGTGCCACTCAGTCTTCGCTCAGCTGCTGTCTGAGATGGAGGTGTCCATTGTTGCTCCCGCCAAGTGTGAGATTCGATTCGTAATTGGCTTCACGCCATGGGATTTTCCACTGTACTGTAATAACTTCCAGGAATCCAAGCAACAAGTTCACGGACAGTAATCCTTCTGATTAGAAGCATTTTGAGTTGGATCATCTTGATAATCGCCTCCGAAACTGATAGTCTTCCACTCCGTTCTTCATCGTTCTACATTTTTGGACGTGTTGAACGGACATACAATCATCGCCATACAACTCTGTCAACTGACGATGAGTATCCATGGGTGGGAGTCCCTTAGGCGTGCAAAAAGCGAATTAAGGAACGAATCTCGCACCTGGTGGGAGCAAAAATGGGTACCTCCATCTCGGATGGCTGACAGAAGCTCCATCTCGGATGGCTGAAATGCAGCTGGGCGGAATCGAGAGTAAGGAAACAGCCGTGCACAGCGGTGTTGCCGGATTTCACCTCGCACCTTCCTGTGGGACTGGAGCTCTTTCTGGATCAACCCTTATACATGACTAACAAGATTAATTATAAGGTAAAAAACAAGAGGGCATCCAGTGTTTGCGAAATATAATTCAGGCGGCAGAGCCTTTGACGAATATCGCAGAGAACACCGCCCAAGACGAAGTAAAGATTATTTATGCGGAACCAATCTTCTGTGAAGCTTTGATCTACAGAAATATTGGCGCAATAATAGCCTTTACGCAAATCTCAACGAAGTTGCATAAAAAAATATCTGTCCTACCAATAAAGTTCAGTAGCATCCGAGAGGCTATTATCAACAGCTGGACTTATTCAGAGTGATTTAAGAAAAAGGCTATCACTTAATAACATACAAATGCTACATTTTTAAAATAAAATTCTTCTTATCGTTACTTCAATGTCTTGCACCTAACTTGCAAGTACGTAATAAAACTTTAATAAATAAAAGTTTCATCTAAAAATTAAGACAGACAAATTAGATTCCTTCTGTATGTATGAATTAAACAAAACTCAGTATTATTTTGTAGTTTTATGCAAAATGAATAAATCACATCAGAACTGTGACAATTATAAGAATCAGAATCGTAATCGGTGATTATTTTTTTTAAATGATCGGATTCGGAATCATCACTGATAAACAATAATGGTTGCATCCCCGATTTTGACTGAAAAATGAGATGAAAAATTTAACTCTCTGCACAGCTCAGCAAAACACTATCTTTCGATTTACTTTCAGTCCTATGAAACACTTCCTGAAAAACTGGAGAAACACTAGTATAACAAACAGTGTATATATAACAAACACTAGTATAATAAGCAGAGCAACAGAATTTTTACAGGAGAAAACTGTTAATTCATGAAGTGTAAAGACGGAAGTGACGGATAATAGCCAAAAGAGTTGCAGATGCTATTAACAATAGCTATTTTCAAATTAGTTTAAAAGGATTGCATAAAACAGGGCCTTTTTAAGTGGTATGACTGTATAAAACTAAAGAATGAAACGTGAAGTGGAAATATGGTTACTGTAGCTCACCTCATGGTTACTGTAATTGTGCCTGCTGAGATGTCAATGACAATGCCTGCTGAGATGTCAACGACAATGCCTGCTGAGACGCCAATGATAATGCCTGCTGAGATGTCAATTGTCCCTGCTGAGATGTTAATTGTGCCTGCTGAGATGTCAGTTGTGCTCGCTGAGATGTCAATGACAATGCCTGCTGAGATGACAACTGTGCCTGCTGAGATGTCATTTGTGTCTGCTGAGATGTCAGTTGCGCCCGCTGAGATGTCAATGACAATGCCTGCTGAGGTGTCAATTGTCCCTGCTGGGATGTCAATTGTGCCCGCTGAGATGTCAATGACAACGCCTGCTGAGATGTCAACTGTGCCTGCTGAGATGTCAATTGTGCCTGCTGAGATGTCAATTGTGACTGCTGAGATGTCATTTGTGCCATCTGTGGTGAGTCATTTGTGGCTGTGGATGTGTGATGTGTCATTAGTGGCTGCGGCTGCGGCGTGGGCGTATGAGGAGGTGGAGGAGATGCTGTATAAACAAAACAAAAATGCATATTTAATATTACAATAAAACCTACACTTTGTATAGGTGATATCTATTTGTAATTATATGGATTTGTTTTACAAAAAAGTCAGTTCAATAAGTGCCGGAACTGGATTTATATGGAACAAAAAAAAAAGTGATACCATCGCTTGGACAATTATGCGACACACTCTTCGAAAGGCATTTGTTGGAAACAGATGAGAATAGAATCTCTGCACTGTATCCCGTGGCGCATGATTTGGTCGCAAATGTTATGTGACGAGTTTGTCCGTCTGTTCGTCCGTTCGCACCTGGATCTCAAAAACTATGTCATAGAGAAAAATGGTCAACGGCAAACAACTCGCGGTCTGAAATGGTCTGAAATGGGTTCAACGCTTCTTATTGTATTATTTATTGACTTTTTAATCTAATTCTTTATTTTGTAAAATTTTCTATTGCTTTCATAAAGTTACAATTTTCAAACGCTTAGTACGAATAAGCGCACTGCGCCTGGTTTGAAATGTAAAATGAGCCATATACATGGAACCAAACTGCTACAGTATGAATGCTATATTGTTAAGATGAGACAGTCCTTAACAAACAATTTGAGATATTTCGGAAGATCTACCAACTAGAGCATATAGTACACAATTAGTTATGTACCATTTAATTTCTTTAAAAATTACTGAAATGTGTTGAATTAGATAGACACACCCTCGTGTAGTATATTAGCTAAAAATAGAAAGTCTCTTATTAAGACAGGTAGTCAGCAATCGTCGGATTTTAGTTTTGGTAAAAATTACAGAAAGACTTGAGCAGCAATATTGAATCAATTTTTGCCAAAAGCTTTGCCATATTTAAGTGGAAACCATTCGCAAGATTCACCAGGCTTTAGGGGACGATTCCATGAGAACCTCTCGCATAAAGGAGCAGTACAACCACCTCAAAGATGGCCTCACCTGGCGCTGGCGTACTAGGAAAGTTGTAATTTTAATTAGTACCCCCTAAAGTGTTTTGGAAAAACTAAAAATTCATCAGTAGACAGTGGATGCAATAAAGCATATGATCAGATTGCTTCATAATCGAACGCATGGCGTCAGCATCTCCATACCATTATATTGCACGGCACAACCGATTCGCCATAGACCGATGCGTGACATGTATGGAGACTAACAAATATTTTCAAATTATTACATCAATAGTGCAATCCTAGCATACTTTCTAAGCACATTGCGGACATACGTCGTGTGTTCAAAAAGTATCGAATCTTGGGTCGGCAAAAATACATTTATTGATTTGGAAATCCGAAACTCTAATCCCCTCTGAAGTAGTCTCCTTGGTAATATACACACTTCTCCCAGCGCTCCCGCCCCTGCCGGAAAACTTCTGGAATGCAGTTTTTTGGAATAGTATGCAACCATGCCGTCGCATTCCGTATGATGTCTACTCTTGAATAAAATCAGGTCCCTTTCAGTTTGGTTTCTGGATCGTATCCATACACCCATGTTTCATAGCCTTTGATCACGGTGTTTAGAAAGTTGAGGTCAATGTTTGGGTTGTCCAGTAATTTCCAGGCACTATTGCTTCTGCTCTATTGTTAGCAGCTTCGATCGTCAACCACTGGAACAACACGCCAGGGTTGAATCATTCCAAAGCGCTAATTAAGGCTAACGACCGTAAGATGCTCGTGAGGCCGTATCGCTAAATAGGAACAGTCTACGCATACTGGCGCTCACGGGGCATTGTGGCCTGAACAAACACATGTTCAACCTCAAGCTCCGAGACACAAAAATGTGCAGGTTCTGCCAAGGGGCAGAGGAAACACCCCAGCACCTCATGTGCGAGTGTGGCCCGCTGATGCGTAAAAGATACACCCTTTTAGGTGGTCATTACCTCCAACCTGAGGAGGTAAAACAATCTGGCGCCAAAAGCCTGTTGCGGTTCTTAAATGACACGAGGCTTAGCGCAGACTATAGTATCAGCAATGGTCGCAGTGTTACAAGGCTCATAAAGACCTTAGAAAAGCCCCACTCAAATAAATAAAAATAACAGCTTCGATACAAATTTGCCAGATACTCTTGTCATGCCGAAATACTGTCAAAATTAGATGTACCGATGCAATGCATACTTCTATATCGTTCGCAATTTCTCGGACTGTGATACAATGGTCCTGCAAGACCACAGTCCGTACTTGCATAATGATATTGTCATTCCGACTTGCTGAGGGCCTACCAGAATGTTGTTCACTATCCACTGATGTGGACAGTGAACCACAGTCCAACTAAAAATTTAATTAAAGTTACTTACTGGTATATGAATCACCTATGGAAGCAGGTGACATTCCAGCCATCTTGGCCGAATGATCATCCTGCATGGAAACCTGTGTGCTTTGTGTAGTCAGACCAATGCCGACACTTGTATATCGGCCCCCCAAAGGAACAAAACTCAAATCGCAAACGCCTGGAGAATCAAACGCATTATTAACATTCGTGTTGGTCGCCACACTGTTGATAGTAGATGTTATGCTGTTGGCCGACATGTTGCTGTGGTTCTCTCGATGGACGCGGTTGTGATGCCTAAAAAATAAACAGTAAATTTAATCGAAAATGTATTGCTAACGGTGACATTTACACCAAGTATCTAGGCTAAGTATATGGATTGATTATGCATTATGCATGGTATGAGATTGCTCAACTCTATAGTACGATTTGGCAACCCTTCTGAAATGGCAAAATGTAGGTGGCGCTGATAGCATTGACGGCCAGTGATAGCAATTTATTTAAGGGACCATACGCAGCACACTGCATTTGTTGATCGGGTGCTGCGGCACCACCAAATAGATGCAGATTTCTCAAAGAAAAAAAAACCAGCGCTCTTGTTGTATACAGCCTTTATCAGTAAAATGCAATGTTATTTCATTTACCTTATTAGATATGAATCCCTGACAAAGGTCCGTCCGCACACGCTACACTCGTAACATTGACCAGCATTATGAGTACGAATGTGGAGTGCGAACTGTGCTTTTGATGTAAATGTCATACTACATCGTTCACAGTTCAATGGTTTATCAGCTACATGTGACCACCTGCGAAAGAAACATTACACAACAGATCACAATTCTGCCTTTTTGCTGAAAATAATTAAAATCTCTAGTAATCAGTATGTATATACAAAAGGCCTCTGAAAAACTACCTTAAATTTGGAAAATGATTCCTGAGGTGCAATAGAAAAAAAAAGTAGAATGAAATATTGTGTTTTTTTTTGTTGGAATTACGAAATTTTGAATTACAGGGGATTCTAAAGGAAAATTGAATGTAAAATAATGTTTAACTTTTTTTCGGTGTGGGCGTTTATTATTGAGGAAAAAATTAGTTTATATTCAACCTTCGGATATTCAGTACTTTGTTTCCTCGGTAAATAGGGCAAATCCCAAAAAAAAGTTTCAGATGATTTTCAACTCATTTTTATCCGTAGAATAGTCTCCTGTAATTTGATATTCCTCTAATATCAAAAAACATTTTACCGAGAAAAAAATCAGTGCTTTTTTTTTTAGTTTTTTTAAATTATAAAATTTGTATGAATCATTTTCTAAATTTAGTACATCTTTGCAACACAACAGCGTAGTGTATAAATGCCTTCATCCCTCAGTGGCCGTTCCATAGAAATGCTCTCTTCTCATTAGTAACCAATATGTTTGTAAGTGTGCCGTTTCTCATTCATATCCATCAGTCATGGATATCTAAGTGACTAGGTTGACCTTCTGTTTAGTGACAACTAATTATACAAATGCCTTCTTTTCCTCAGTGGACGTTACGTAACCAAGCCCTCATCTCGTTGCTGAGAAGCATGTAATGTGTGAAAAATGCATGCATGAAAAATGTTTGCGTTTTTTGAAGACATTTATGTGAATGGCCAACCTTCTAGTGATCAGTAGGTATATAAACGCCCACTTTTTCACAGTGACCTTTATCTATAAGTGCCCTCTTCTCGTTATGTAAATGAGTGACCCGGTAGTACATTTGCCTTCTTCCCATTAGTGACTGATAATGGATGTAAATGAGCAACCTTCTGTATATTAACTAGGTGCATAAAAGCCTTATTTTCCATAGTGGCAGTTATGTCAACATGCCCCTGTCTCGTTAGCGACAGGTATGTAAATGTGTCTTTTTCTCTTAAGGTATGTCCATTGGCCCTTTTCCCATTATTTGCTCTTTGCTGATTAGTGATGTTATTTATGTAAACAGGCAACTTTCAATCGAAAAATAGTGATGACTAAGTATATACACATGCCCTCTTCTTGTAAGTGACCGGTATGTAAATGTGCCCTTTTCTTTTCAGGAATATCTTTTGCCCTTTTCTCACTATTTGACTTTTGCTCATTAGTGATCGACATTTAAGTAAATAGGTAACTTTCAATCTACAAATAGTGAATATTAATTATACAAACATGCCCTCTTGTTGTTAGTGGCCAGTATGTAAATGTGCCCTTTTCTGTCTAGGTATATCCTTTGCTCTATAGAGATGTATATTTATGCCAATAATCAACCTTTTGTTTAGTGGTTACTTAGTATACATGACCTCTTCCCGTTATGTAAATAAGCCCTTATGTTTTCCATGACCTGGTACATTTGCCCTCTTACCTTTAGTGACTGATAATTTATGTAAACGATCAACCTACTGTTTAGTGACAACTAGGTGCATAAATGCCCAGTGGCAGTTATGTCAACGTGCCCTGTTCTCGTTAGTGACTGGTATGTAAATGTGCCCTTTCCTCTTTAGTGGCAGATGTGTCTATTTGCCCTTTGCTCAGTGATGGATATTTATGTAAATAGGCAACTTTCAATCTACAAATCGTGTCTTCTACGTTTATAAACATGTCTTCTTCTTGTTAGTGACTAATATGTAAATTTAGCCTTTATTCTTCAGATATGTTCATTCGTCATTTGCTTTTTAGGGATGGATATTTATGTTAATAGGCAACCTTTTGTTTAGTGGTTACTTATTATTTAAACATGCCCTCTTCTGGATATGTAAATGAGCCCTTTTGTCTTCCGTGACCCAGTAGTACATTTGCCCTATCCTGGATATTTATGTAAACAGGTAAGTAACTCTCAATCTACAAATAGTGACTACTGCGGACATGAATATGCCCTCTTATTGTTAGTGTCTGGTATGTAAATATGCCCATTTCTCATCAGATATGTCAATTTGTCCTTATCCCTTTATGGAGGATATTTATGTCAATAGGCAACGTTTTGTTTAGTGGTTACTAAGAATATAAACAGGCCCTCTTCTCATTAGGGAAAATATGCAAATTTTGTTAGAATAATTATTAAGATTTCATGTTATAATTCAATACCTGTGTGCTGCAACGTAGCTCTTCACAGCGAATCTCTTCTGACAAATATCACAGGCATATGGTCTTTCTCCTGTAAACCAAAGGGTAAAGACTTCTGTATTTCGAGCAAATGCAGCTTCATAAAAATAGCTAAATATAATCGCAAACGAATGATTCAGTCGTTACAATAATGCAATGAATTAAGCGGTAAGTATGAGATGGAAAGACGGCAAAATGCGTAAAATAACAAGATGAGAAAAGCATGATTAAAAAAGCCACATTAAAGAATAATCCAAATTTATTAAACGTCGGTACCGCACGCCGGGCGAATAGGAATAAACATAGATTTGAAATGAACATTTCGTACTTTGCCGTCTTTCGCAGACAGAGAATCGCCGGAATAGAATCTCTAAGAGCTAACTACGTAAATAGGGCGAGTGGCGTTCCGTACCGGTGTGTATGCGCTTGTGGACGTTGAGCGTAGATTTCTGGGTGAATCTCTTCAGGCAGAGCTCGCACTGGTAGGGCCGCTCGCCGGTGTGCGTGCGGTTATGGATCTCCAGGTACGGTTTGCAGGTGAAAGCGGCGGGACACTGCAAGCACTGATACGGCCGACCTTGCACTGATCGTAGGGCGAAAGGGAATTTTTACTCGAGACGAACGAAAGAGGCGGCACTGACGCGCGATTGGATTATTCTTTAAGACGAGCTGCGATCGGGAGCGGGGTAACGTACCTGTGTGCGTGCGCTTGTGGATATTCAAGGTGGACTTCTGGGCGAATCGCTTGAGGCAGAGCTCGCACTGGTAGGGCCGCTCTCCCGTGTGCGTGCGGTTGTGGATCTCGAGGTACTGCTTGCAGGTGAACGCGGCCGGGCACTGCAGGCACTGGAAGGGCCTCCCCTGCACTGCGGCGGAAACGGAGTTAGAGCGGGGGCGGGGGGGGGGGGGGCGGCCGCGGCGGAGCCTTTCGGACGCGACGGAGCGAGGGGGGAGAGAGTTACCTGAGTGCGTGCGCTTGTGGATGTTGAGGCTGGACTTCTGGGTGAAGCGCTTGAGGCAGACGTCGCACTGGTAGGGCCGCTCGCCCGTGTGCGTGCGGTTGTGGATCTCGAGGTACTGCTTGCAGGTGAAGGCGGCGGGGCAGGAGAGGCACTGGAACGGGCGGCCCTGGACTGCACGCAAAGCGCGTTTTAGGGGGTGGCGGGGGCCCGCTAGTCGGGCCGAGACGGACGGGCGTCGCGGGCGCTCGCTCGCGCGTCCGAAAGGCTCTCGCGTCGCGGGCGTCGCGAGGGAGCGCCGCGCGACGCCTAGCGTCACCCACCTGTGTGCGTTCGCATATGGATATTGAGGCTGGACTTCTGCGTGAAGCGCTTGAGGCAGCGCTCGCACTCGTACGGCCGCTCGCCTGCGAGAGACGGCGTCAGCGCGTGCGAGCGGGGCGCCGGGCCTCCGCTGCGCGCGCGGGCAAAAGCGGGAATCGCAGAGCGACGCGGCGGCGAGGCCTAATTTCGCGATCGCCGATTCCGCGAGTTTCTTTCCGTTCGTCGCAATTTTGGCGCGGGCCTTACGCGCGACCGCGACGTTTGCGTCGCCGCTTTTGCGATACGATTAATACGTCGTTCGAATGTAAAAGATACCGATGCGAATCTCCGAAATGCGATTAATTTAAAGATGATATCGATCGCATTTCCGACGCGCGGCATGCGGCGATCCGAGTTAAATCGACGCGGTCGACGATTATTCAAATAATAATGCGGAGAAGCGATCGGTCAACTGGGCTAGTTAACGCTGTAAAAATACCACCACCGGCCAATCACCCCCGCGATGCATTCTCGAGCATTATCATTACGCGCTAAACGTAACCGTAAACGGTTTGATAAAATTTTGAACGCCAATTTTAGCAAAGCTGACCGAATTGAAAGATGGTTTGATGATGAAGTGAGCGGCAGGGCTAGGTTTTTTTGAGTCAGTTCCGGAAAGGAGAAATTAAATTGCGAAAAGAACTTATTTATATTAGTGTCTTCGATGCATTAGTAGGAAGAAAGACAGACATTTCCGTTTGAAAAGTAGAAAGAATTGAAGAAATAAAAGCGCAAAATTAGAAGCGGTGAATGATAAAATCCAAAAAATGTTTCACAATTTTGTTCAATTCCCTTCTTGTTTTGTTTTTACGGTTCGATTTAAACGACGATGCCAATGCGATCAAAGTGAAAACTAATTTTGGATTTATTAGCTATGCGGTTACGATGAAGTCGGATGAAGTGTTAGATACGTTATACATACACGGTACATATGTGGGCTACTAACCCGTATGTATTTTTTCGTGCAAATTGAGGGCGCACTTCTGTGTGAACGACTTGAGGCAGACGGTGCACTGGAACGGCCGCTCTCCTATTCGGCGGCGGGTCCGAACGCGTCGCGCCGCGCGCAAAAGAGGAAGGATCCAGAAAAGAATCACATTAAGACAGGACACAGAGGAGCGGGGTCTGCGGTGACGGGGACGATTCGCGCGCGGCACACGGGCAAGCAACGAGACACGCGACGCGGCCGGCCGGAGAACAGACAAGACAAAAAAACAAAACGCCCGCAGACGAACGACGCGACGGCGACGCAGGCTGTGCTAACGGCGACGGAAGCGCTTGTTTATTTGTCCAAATCGGTATATAAAATGACTGATGATAGAGAAAAATCGCGATAGTTACATGCTCGTGCTTATACTGTGAATAGTTTTTGAGTATGGAGTGAAACTCGCGTACGCCGTCAAAATAAAAACAATAAAAGCCTACGAATACGAATTATGAACCCGTCAACCTGCCCAGCGTTCCTGCTCCGACATGTTAGCCTACGCCTAGCCTCTAAGGAAAAGCACTCAAAAACTATTCACATGTCCGCTAGGTGCCTCAAGTTCACAACCGGTTTCCATCGGAGAGGGGGGCTCGGCCGAACGCGCTCGGAAGAGCGTACTACTCGCTTGCTTTTCTCCCATAAATATGCATATTCGGCGTGAAAGTGAAGGACTGAGTCCACCGTAAGAGTAAGCGAAATGGAGAGGCACTCTAGTTATTGCATGTTTAATATCCATCCAAAAAGCTGTAATGGATTGCGACTAACTTTTTTCACATTTTAGCGGTATGTGTTTTGTAACTACTAAATTTGGTAAATATACCGAAAAGGTAGTTTTGTTTGTGATCGCAGGAGCAATTTTAGCAAAAAAAAAGTGCGAGAATTACTGCTAATGGGTAGGATTTCTATATTAGTTTTTTCTTTTTTTTCGTTTATTATGTCTTTCTATATTTGTGTTTTCTCTAAAGTTGTTAAAAATCCTAAATAAGTAGAATTTTATAATAATAACCCAGGCAAATTCTGGGGCTTAATGAATGGGGTTTCTGTCATTTTTTATGAAAGCTTCAAACTACACTGAAAATATGCATACTTAAATGTATTAAAAAAAACAGGAAACTGAAATTAAGTCATTGACTGCCAACGAGACTCGTGGTTGGCTTTAACAAGAAGCTTTTTATTACATAATTAAGAGACAATTCGGAATCACTTTATTGAAAAAGCACATTCTTTGAAAAGCATGTTCTTTAATGATCAATCAATACATTAGAGTTTTTATTAATATCATATGATTTAATAGGATTGGATTTTCAGACCAGAAATTACGTTGATTCCAATTAATTATTTTTGCAAAAACTTCTATACTTTGGCCAAATTTTGAATTCTCTTTACATTCCGTAAATTTAACAATTCAACATTTTTTCTGCGGATAAAAATAGGTTTTCTCGAAATAACCGACTACTATTGATTATAATGCCTATTTGACAACAGTTTGCCTATTTTTTTTTCAGAATGTCAGAATGTGTATTTTCTGTGTAAATGAAGATTTTAGTAAAAATGGCAGAAACCAATTGAGACTTAGAAATTGCTCC
The DNA here is from genome assembly GCA_944548615.1 of Micropterix aruncella. Taxonomy (NCBI): domain Eukaryota; kingdom Metazoa; phylum Arthropoda; class Insecta; order Lepidoptera; family Micropterigidae; genus Micropterix; species Micropterix aruncella. Next base: position 10,571,140 of record OX155963.1, on the reverse strand, counting down.
CTCAAGACTTAAGTTAGTATGAGTGCTTTAAAGATTTTCAAAATTCGTATTTGCAAAAAGGGGAGACTTTTTATTGAATACTGCATATCTATGCGGGGAACACAAGCCAGGAAATATATGATAAAATGGGCCAAAGGCGGCCCCCCTCGAATAGAAACGAGTTGTATTGGACTCTCCGATTAGTTACTCTTGGAAATATTTAGGTAAAAAGGACCCACCGGTGTGAATGCGTTTATGCGTGCCGAGGCTGGACTTCTGAGTGAACCGCTTGTCGCAGATGTCACATTCGAACGGACGCACTTTGTTGATTAGCGACTGCATGTGCTCCTCTATAACATTTTAATACAGCCCCGTTTGTATCGCCACTTTAAGAGTATGAGCAATTTTTATTTGATTCTTGCGTACCCGTATGAATTTTGGCGTGTCTTCCCAGGCTGGATTTTTGAGTGAAGCGCATAAAACAGATGTGACACTGGTAAGGCCGCACTTTCTCTAATAAGGCCAGTCTGTGTTCCTCTATAATACAGAGCGATTGACCCACATTAACAAACAAAACAATACATTTCCGATAATAGGCCAGTCACTAGGGAGTTTTGACCGAAATAAAATGTCAATAAATATTTACGATTATGTATGATGAAGTAGCATCTGAAGATATAGTCTTTCTCCGTCAATATCGACGTTAGCAACAGCTGTGCAAAAAAAAAGTTTTTTTTTTAATGTTTTATTACCTATTTATTCACTTCATTGATAAAATGCTCTAAACGTGTATCAAGAATCCCTTTTCTGTGCATTTTGCACATCTTTGTACGGGTTTTTCAGATTTTTCAGGATTATTCCTTTGGTTTTCTGTCCTAATAATAATGTTTTCTTACAAAGATTAATTCATAATCTACAAATATATTTGACAGTTAGCTGTCACTGATTTTTTCAACATATATGAGTATGTCAGAGTTGGAATGCTACAATATAAAAATCAAAAATATACCAATGATATAAAATAAAACATAATTAATAGAGTAGTAGTAGCGGAGATCTTCTCATTGACATTCTATTACAAAGGAATAATCCTCAAAATCTGGAAAACTTGTACAAATAATGTGCAGAATGCACAGAAAAGGGATTTTTATTAGAGTAGATTAAATTCTCTACAAAACAGTCCTACACATCGTTCTTAGTCGACCTATACTTTCGTAGTAATAGCCGTGTGAATCTGGTCATTATTGCGCTGAGCTGTATGGCAAATTCACTGCTCAACCATATTTTCATGATTGTGGATGCCCGGACCACCTTTAGTAAGCATACATAGTTTAACAATTGGGATATTAACTGCCACTTTTACCCGCTAGAGGACGACGGATCTTGAAAGGTGTGAAGTATATGACGCATCCCCTGAGCGAGCAATTGTACGAAGCTCGGTGTGTAAGAACTGAGGGATAACATAGATAAACCGGTCCGACGGTTAAACAGTGTTGCCGAATAAGTACAGTTAAAATATTTTAATATCAAATATTAACTATACTAAGGAAAGAATTCTAGGAAATAGTTTTTTTTGTTTTTGACAGTATTTATGGTTGGCAACACTGCCCCTCTATCAAACCACCATGTTTTCCCCCTTCTGCTTCAGGTATATTATATATATATAATAATAAATCTATGTTCTCCCTCACTCATTACACGCCGAGCTTCAAACGGATGGTCACTTAAGCGGTGCGTCATTCAATTTGCACCTTTCAAGAACAGTTACCGCTCGAACAACTTCAAACTCTAAAAACTTTGACTATTCGCAGAACAAAAGACAAATAAAGCAATTACAAAGAAGATCAGCACATAAGTAGAATATTCACGGGGCTATTACAACGAAAGTATAGATAGAACAAAAAAAGATATGTTGAACTATTTTATAGAGAATTTAATAAATTTTAATTTTGTCTTAAACAATTTTCCAATAAATTGAATAGGAAATACGACATTTAAAAAAACACAATTTTCAGGGTTTTTCTGCGCAGCTGTTACTCAAGCTGACCTTTATGGAGAAAGACCCTACTTCTTCTCAGACCCTACTTAATCGTACGAAATCGCAAAACCTTCACCAACTTTTCTTTCCACTTTTGGCGCTTTGTTTCTCTTTGGTGAGTGGCCTATGAGAAAGGGGAAGCTCGAAAGAGAGATACTCAAAAACTATTCAGATTTGCTCGCCGGGACGGGGGGAACCGTTCTGCCTCAATATCTTTCAGCACGTTCTAGAAGGGTTATTTAAGGACCCACCGGTGTGTATTTTTCCGTGTCGCCCCAGGCTGGACTTCTGCGTGAATCGCACATAGCAGATGTCGCACTGGTACGGCCGATCCTTGGCCAGCAGCGCACGCCTGTGTTCCTCTGAACCAAACCATTATCAAAGTCAGAATCGAGAAACTGACACAAAAACAACCGTAATTGCCCTAAATATTTCATTTCAACAGAGAGAGAGAGAGAGACAGAGAAAGAGTTTACTTTATCTAAAATTGAGCGTTGGCAAATTTAAGCTATAACCCAGTCAGAAGCCAGGTGCCTACGTTTTACTCCGAAAAAGTAAAGAAATTTTGCAAATTTCAATTTCGGTACATTTTGAGGTGCTTAAACATACTGATTTTGCATCCTAATAAGTTTCGTGACAAGAAGGCGGCCATAAACTATCACATAAGTAATATCTCTAAAGTTGTAAGACTTACAGCAAACATATCTTCTGCAAAAAGCTAATACAATTTGCAACACAGTCATTGAGGGTGCTCCGGGACACGAAAATGTGCAGGTTCTGCCAAGAGGCAGAGGAACTCCCCTGCACCTCATGTGCGAGTGTGGCCCGCTGATGAGTAAAAGATACACCCACTTGGGTGGTCATTACCTCCAACCTGAGGAGGTAAAACAATCTGGCGCCAAAAGCCTGTTGCGGTTCTTGCAGAACTATAGCAGGTGGCGAACACAATAGATCAGTAATGGTCGAAGTATTACAAGGCTCATAAAGACCTTAGAAAAGCCCACAAAAAAACAGTCATTCATTTAATCATAATTTTATAGAGGATATCATTCAGTTGTTCCTGAGAATGTAACTAATTCGTCAGAAATTGAAAATTATTTAAATTGTGTCACTCTCTGTAATTTAAAATAATGCTAGTTCTATTTGCTTTAAAAATATGTGATAAATACGGGTTTCCAGTGATTTTCAGTGAAAATATTCTTCTACGTACAGTACAAGCAGTTTCAGTCTCAATAGATTGCTCTATAATCCATAATAAATTCGCATTTAGAACCTTGTAATTCGTTGTTATAAAGCATTGCACTTGCCACATGTGGCATAGTCCTCTTTGCTAAAAAATTTAAAATTTTGAGTCGCTTTTCTTGCATTTCCGTATTGTTCAGTGAATTGGATTGCAGGTGAATCTCTCCTTGTCCAGCTTGAAGAGATGCCCTGTCAGATTGTGGCTCTGGTTGAAGCTGAAGATGGATCGCAACTATTCACAGTTGTAATAGCCATTCGGTATTTTAAATGTTTCTTTGTTTTTCCTCTAGCTTCGACAAATTTAGGCATGCAAGCCCTTCCTTATAACTGTATCGGTGGAAGCCTATTATCATCCTTGTTGCCCTTTTGGTACCCCCTTAATCGATTTTATATCTCTCACAAAACATGGACTCCATTTTTGGAAGGTATACTATAAGTATGGGACTCTCTGTAGGATCTTAGGAATCCTGCTGTTGTTATTATTTGGAAGGATTTCCAGATTGCTACTCCGCATCTACAAAGACCCTCACAAGACCGCCGTTACATCCTGCAGTCCAGACATCTTGGATAGCACAAGTCTTCTCATCAGATGCTGGAACCATTAGACCGTGGCTACATTGCTCCGAGGAGACAAAAAGAAGAAGCTTCCCGTCGGGTCAGCTTGGGTAGCGACGGAAAGATAAAAACAAGGTACATTAACAGTGCAGTCAAATTCAGGAAAAACATTTATCTCGGGCGCTGCGCTGGGAGACCTTACTTTTGGGGCAGTTAATTTATTGCAGAAGATATATTTGCCGTAGTACATAACACTATTGAGATATTATAACAATCGTTTCGGCCGCCATTTTGCCAAGCGCCAAAATCAGGAGGGTGCAAAATCAGTAACTCAAAAAATACCAAAACCCGAACTTGCTAAACTTGCTCACTTTTTCGGAGTGAGACCCCCTCCCCTATAGATCGCCTCCGTTACTAGGCTACTAGTGGAACGGGTTAGAGAGAATTTGACGCAGCGAACCCACCGGTATGAATCTTCTTGTGTCTGTTGAGGCTGGAGCTCTGGGTGAACCTCATCTGACAAATCTCGCACTGATAGGGCCGGTCCTTAGCCAGCAGCGCGCGCATGTGCTCGTCTAGAAGTTAGCCAAAGCCCGAGCGTTCATCGGCTGAACCGACGAGAAAGGCCCGCTTCGGTGGGTCCAGACGGACCCACCGAATCGCGCCTCTCCCGCCTCCTCCCCCCGGTATCCCACACATTCACATATATTCGCCCTGACCACTAGCGACTCGACTCAAAAACTATTCACATGTTTCGCATTTGGACATCCCACACTCGTTACACATGTCGCTCGTTGCGCACGAGCACAACCCGCACGCGAATTCCTAATAAGAAAGACAACAAAATAAAATATAACAGCAATATAAATGCGTTGAGTTTTCGTCTGCGAAATGTCTGCGTCCGCGTTTTCGAATAAATGACTTAGTCTCATCGCGAGGCCAAGAGGTAAAAATACATAAGAGATTTCGTGAACGCGTTCACCGGAAGATTCGAGGCTGAAATGGCATACGAGTATACAAAACTGTTAGTGTAAGATAACATATAGATCCTGGGGAAAAGCATACAATATTTAGAAATGGTGAAATTTAGTAACAACTAGGGATGAAACGATTATTAATTTGCTGACTACGATATCCATTTTGATTATTTTGAAAAATTATTGTCATAGTTTTGATTTGATTCATTTATCATACTGTGCAAAACATGACATTGCACAGTAGATAGCTTACATATCGTAATATTCATACCTACATAAGAAATCTAATTATATGTGTTATTACCACAATATTTCGAAATTAAACTGTTTTTTTTTTTTATTCAAGTTTTACCAGGTACTTGTGTAAGAGAGATATGTAGTTAATGTTACAAACAGGATTTTTTATTCCAAAAATATATATTTATAAGTTATCAGGTGGTAGGCTATTTCTTTAGTACAGCTGTTAAAAATAGATCAGGTGTTAATTAACTTAATTGGAAGGACAGATATTTTTGAGCAATTTTCTTGAGATTCAGGTTGAATCTCAAGAAAATTGTCTGAATTTTACATAAATAAGACTCTATTTAGTATTGAGCGATGTTCTCTGCAATATTAGACAAAGGCCCCTGATCCTTTGCCTTCTGAAGATTTTTTTCACAAGCGCTCCAGATGCCATCGCCTCGTAGTTTGGAAGAAACTTGAAAATTTCTTATTATATAGGCATGTCTGGGATTTTGATTTTTTATAACATATATCAGGTGTTATCAGATTTATCAGATTAATCATATTGTAATCGGTTCAATGTTGCATCCCTAGAATAACAAACACTAAATAAACTCTTTTAGTAGTGCATACAAACCAAATTTAATAAATTGAGCTCTCATTACTTTTAACAGGCCGGTAAATTCTATATAGTTCATCATACAAAACAAAAATGCAAATTAATATCGAATAAAAAACTGAAGGGTCACGAACTTAGCACAGTGTTAGATCTTGAATTGCCAAACTCACGTTTCAACTCCCATCCAGTAGTCAGGGCCGCCTTGTCAGGGCCGCCCGCTGTGAGCTTCTGCCATGGCTGTAAACTGCAGTCGGAGGCGGTTGGGATCAAAAGTTTGCGGATTCGGGGGTACACCTCAGGCAGAACTGGGCGGTTGATGCACTGCTCGGTATGCTAGACTTGCTGCCCATCCGGCGAATGAGCAGGGAGGTCTAGAGATGTATGTTTTGTATGACAGCGTGGATAGTTGTCGACCTGACGTCATCTATCCTTGAAACCATCCGTAAGCCCCCGATCCCGAGTGACTATGGCGGTCAAAAGACTCCTCGGTCCGTAATATTTTTAGACTAAATTACCGCTTACGTCAGGTAGAGGCCGCGCAAGCGACCTCAATTCCGCGACTAGACTGAAGAATGGAGAAATCCGGCCAAACCTGGTAGTGAGGGCGCGAGGCCGGCCCGCTGTTTCACTTTCCAGTGTCTCTCGGTGAGGCGTTAAACTCTCACAAGCGAGTTGGCTTAGTTTAGGCGGTGGATTGTGTTGTTGAAAAAACGATCTAATATCGTTATAACTTCCTGGGTGGCGGGTTCGCCCATAGTAATTGACAACTCCAAAGTGTGCACAGTATCATAGAGAATGCTGATTGAGCAGATTCTGGTTTATAGAAAATTAATATTTTTCTTCAAAATCTATTCACTTTGCGCCCGGGACGATACTATGATTTAACAAAACGCTACGTTTCAGGACACTGACTTAGTTTATTTGAGAGTAATTTGCATTGGTGTTTCGTAAGAAGAAGTGGTCTCTTAAAATATTCCTCTTTTTAATTGAGTTCCTTGTTTCCTACATATTTAATATGAGCAGTTTATATTCAAGTTTGGTTCGAGTACCGAGTGACCGGAAGGACTGTAAAAGTCGCAAACTCAAATTGTTACAAAATGGAAAAATAGGTGTTGAATTTGTTATCAAAAAGAAACGGCGATCAAGACTAGATGCTGACGCCTTGCGATTACGACTCGATGATAAACTCCAATTTAGTAGTTTTGAAATTAACGCATTTTTGAGTTTATTTAAGTTTGAACTCTTCCTTAAGTTTAAATTGTTATCAATTTGTCTGCTTTTGTCTTCCCTATCCCAGTACTGTCCTGCCATAAAATTAGGCAAGTGAGTTTGTCATATAGACAATGCTGCAAGGCAGTTAGTCTTAATAAGCTGAACATATCGATTAGCTGAAAATGATGAAAATTCAAATGAGATTAAACAAAAGCAGTTTCCTATTTCAATAAGTTTTGTTTGAGAATTCACCAATTTTCTAATGATGAATATTGTCAAAGGGTGGTGATCGATGATCTATTCATCGTCCAGTAGACTATGATATGATGAAAATACAGGAAGTTTCGGAAAGGACTGCTGTAAGTAACACTGAGCGTAATATACTGCAATCATTTCAGATCGCTCGACTGTTTCGCTCGCTCGTGTGCCGATCGAACCTCTTCCGGCGAATGCGCTCCGTTACGGGCTCGTAAAAACATCGCTCATACCGGTGTGTATTCTCTTATGTACGGTGAGACTGGAGTTTTGGGTGAAGCATTTGGAGCAGACGTCGCACTGGTAAGGTCGCTCGCCCGTGTGCGTTCGCATATGCACGGCCAGAACGGGCCGACTGCGGAACGCCGCCGGGCACTGTTCGCACGGAAACGGTTTTCGCCCCGCCCAGTACCCTGCGGACCGAGCCACACAACTATACCGCTGAGTCGGCGGGACAGGGTTCGGGTTATTCGCTCGTGTGTTCGCCGTTTACATAGGGACTACGCTAGAGGAAAAATTATTCCGGAAAGGAACACGCGTATCATACAATGGTAGCTATTTTCATAATTTAGCTAAGAGCTGTTTACGTAGTTGATGACTCATTTTACACCATTTGCTGAAGTCATATTATACAATTTGTATTCCATTCTTCATTGCATAATGTAAATATAAGTGTAAAATGACTAAACCGAGTCAATCAACATTTCAGAATAGTACTCAATCTATGCAGAACCAGTTTTGATGAGCCGTAGTCGTTTTATACAAATGATATTTGCGAAGTTATTAGGTGCGTTAGTTAGGAAACAATAGAAAAAAAGTATGATATACAGGATGTGTTTTCATTAACCCGCATCTTTGAAGTGGGTGAATCAGTACGAGCAAAAATGCAACTTTTACTAAAAATTTATGCAAACAAAAAACCTTTTTTTAAATATTTATTAGTATAAAAAGCACTGAGTGCACTGCGCCATCTAGTGGTAGGTAAAATATCGTGAATATTTCTTAATTGCGATATTTTTACTTCTGCTAGATGGCGCGGAGCGTTCAAAGCTTGTCCAAACACAAGTTATATTCTTCAAATCTACAAAAAGATTTTTATTTATTTTACAATCAGTATTATCAAGTACTGATTCTAGCTCGTACTGATTCACCTACGTTAAAGATGCCAATTAATTAAACCTCACCCGTATAAATAATATGGATAACTTCAGTATAATAGTGCAATGAGGGAAATAGGTAAAACTATGATATACATTTACATTTGAAAAAAATGAGATTTACCACTTTGAATGTTTAGTGATTTTTTTGCTAAATAAAAAACTGCACAACCTATCATGTATGTTTTTTTTTTCTGAGCTGTTTTTTTATTCAGTTAGGACACTGGAATTTAGTATACTTTGTATAACATTAATTTTAGATTAGAATAAAAAAAAATAAAAATAAACAATTTTAAGATATTTAAAATTTGCGAACAATATAAAATGAGGCGAAAAAGTTGTCTAATGATTCTATGACTTTCGTGGAATACTATAAAAACCATTTTATGAGTTTTCTCATTAGAAAGATGAGTAATTGCACTTACAAATGATATATGCCCCCTACATAGCTTCATAATACAAATTATGTTAATATTTGGAGGTCAAATTATGTAAATATTCCACCCCTGTGACCATTAAGTTGTCATTAAGGATGAATACAAAAGGAAATATCGAGTGCTAACTACAAAAACGGATTGTTATGAAACAGGCTGGAGGACCCAGAAATCTGACCATAACTGGTAGTAATGGCGTGAGGATGCCTGGCTGGTTGGCAATTCTGAGTTGCCTCACAGTTCAGAATTGCCAACCAGCCAGGCATCTTATAGACAGTTGGACTGTGGAATGTACGGTGTTCTTAATGGTTCCGTCTAGCTTGTGTGGTGTTGGCCAAACTCTGTCATCTGGCCTGCCCAACTCACAGTTCAACTCCTATTTGGTAGCCTACTCAAAGAGAGGATTACCCTGTTTGGGTCGCTGTGAGCTTCTGCCACGGTTGTAATCCTGCAGTCGGAGGCGGTTAGGATCAGATGATCGCCGATTCGGGAAAATACCTCGGGCGGAACTGGGCAGTTGAAGCACTATCTGCCATTGCGGAAAAAATGAAGAAAACCCCACCCGGCGAATAACCAGGGGGGGTCTGAAGACGAATGTTTCCTATGACAGCAGAGGGTAGTTGTCGACCTGACGTCTTCAACCCTTGAATCGATCCGTCTACCGCCCGATGCCGAGTTACCGAGGCGGGCAAAGGGCGTCGCGGTCCACAAAATATTCAAAATGGGTCATTCAAATTCATATCAGGTAGAGGCTAGACCTGGGGGCCTTAAACCCGTGATCAAACCGGGGGACGAAGAAATCCGGCCAAATCTGGTTGTAAGTCCGAGGTTGGCCCGCTGGGTTCACATTACAGTGCTTCGCGATAAGGAGTCGGTTTCTTACAGGTGTGTTGGTGGAGCTAGACTGTGGGCTGTGTTGTCCCTAAGTATCTCTGTAATGACGTCACGGCTGAAAGAATGATCCATATCGGTCATATGGATGTCCCAGAAATTCATAGAACCCTTATGGAAATCTTGAGTTCCCGCAAAATCCAGTTCGGGGACTACTGTATTTAATGAATGCGCGTTTTTTCTTAGATATCTGTGTAATTACATTCATGTATATTGAATCTTCTCTCGAGCTCTTCACAGAGCTGAAAGCATATGCAACTAATCAATCGCAATTTGGATCAAGTCTTATTATTATTAAACTTTAAGTATAAGGAAATTCATTAAAGCTGCTGCGAAGGTCGTAAAAAAAAAACTAAATGTTTATTTAAACACTAACATGTCGTAAAGTGCGACTGATAATGATGTTGAAAAATTTATATTCTACGTCTGAACAACTTGAATTTTTATATACCTTTTTCGAAATAGTCAACAGTATAATAGCTCCTTGATCAAAAAAGCTTAAAAAAACACTAAAATTGAAAAAATAATAATTCTGGATTTATATCTAAGAAAAGCATGTCCGTTAGAATGACCTTCTGCAACCAGCGACAAGAGCAGAAATACAGAATGTTGGATAATATATTTTACAAAAGATACTTGATATATTATTATATCTCTAAAATTTCATACGCAAAACTCAGTAAAAATTCTATGATTAGAATTTACTAAGTCTAAAATTGTAATTTAATCATATAACACCGATCACGGGCGTTAAGTTTCTTGACAATACTGTTATTCTATCAAGCAACTTGTTGATTGTCAAGTAGCCTAGAGTAGTGACGTACAGGCTACGAAATGACAAGCGTTCATAGCTGTCGCAATTTCTACCGTTTAAGATTAACAGCTGATCAAACAACGTATTTGGAATCATTGGGTATTGACGCAGTATAGAATATCTAAATTATTAGAAAAACTTCAAAGACATGGATAATACACCCGAGTAACCCAAAAACTAAAACAGTACAATTTCACAAGACAATGAATCCAACAACGACAAATACTAATGAATGTAACAAAACATCGTGCAATCAAGTATTCAGGATTAGTGCAAAAAAATAATTCAACGTCGAACACACACAATCGAATAACCCAAACGTCAGATAGAGTAACCAAGAGTCGTGAAAGCCCAGGAAGTTGTCGATTTCGTAAAGAACGGACGTCCAAATGCCTTCACCACCCCCCGCGACTGTTTCAATTTAAAATGGGATGTCCACGCTATAATTTACTATTTTATTTCGTAAAAAAAAAAAAAAAATCTCAGTCAAATACGGCTGGCCAATCAGGGCGCCACACACACATGAAATGATAAAATGAAATAGTATATTTGTATCCTCGTTGGAATTGAAAAGAGCATTGGCATGGAGGATCAACGAATATAATAGGCAACAAGTCAAAAATCCTGAAAGAAATATTTCTCATTTTTTAAAGCAAGCGCAAGCATGATTACTACTGAAATCACAAAACAGGCATTTCAAAACTGAAAGACAACCGTGATACACAATACTTTCAACGTTGTACTACTTGCAATCCAATGCAAAATCGTATAAAAAAAATATAAATATGAATAAAACAACTTTGTTTAATAGAATGCACTGCAATACTGAATAATATGCGACAATCAGAGATTGACTCTTTTGTCATCCCTTTTTGGATGCAAAGATAAATTTCACATAGTGTTCAAATGAAGCAACAAAATGATCACAGCATTACCACAAGGATTAAGGCCTGTTGTCCACATATGTCTTTTTGCCGTGAAAAACTACGGTTATTTCGCCATATCTAGGCACGGTCGTCAGTCGTATGGATCACTATGGAAGTTTGTCCACAGAAACGGCAAAAAAACGGCACAGCGCCGTGTCTATGGACAAGCTTCCATAGTGACCCATACAAAAACGCGCCTAGACACGGCGAATTAACCATATAGATTTTCACAGAAAAAAATCATATGTGGACACAGAGCCTTATTGTTTTCGAAATTTTTGACTCTGATTTTGAGAAAACTTTCCATTAGTTTGTTTATTTGTAGATAAATTATTACGATTGATCTCTGATTGTTGCAGTTATTTCTCATCCATTTTAAAAGATTTATGATCAAAAAGATAAGTCATTCGTTGCAGTGACCAAAAAAAATGTTTTAAATCTATTGAAGGAACATTTTCTCGATTAGACAATTGCAGTACATTCCCCGCAGGCAACAAAACATTCTATGAAAACATAAATCTTCTAAAGAAAGAGTTGCAAACTAAAATGAAAGAAGGGTGAACGCACCGGTATGCAAGCGCTTATGTGTTCCTAGGCTGGATTTCTGGGTGAAACGCTTATCACAGATGTCACACGAATAAGGGCGCACCTTCTCGAGTAAGGCCCTCGCATGCTCCTCTGTATATTATAAGGCAAGTAGAGGTGTTTGCTCTTAACTTAATAGAAAATAATTTGACAGGACTTAAAGGTCGAAGAAAATAATGTATTTTGCGTAAAACCAACAAGCTTATGGTCGACGCATGAGATAGGCATTTTCAAAAAGATATATTTTTTTTAATGAAATAAGTATACATCAACATATAAACTGATTTTAAAAATACTGTAAATAAAATGATATTCCAAAGAGTTGCAAAATAAGCAACGCTGCTCAGGATTTTAGAAGCGGTGTATCAGTCTATGATAATTAATTATTGAGTTAAAATATCACAATAGACGAGAAGTCTGAAAACCGTAATTGTTTCTTAACTTTCCAATAGACTACCTCGTAATTAACTACAGTACAAGCTTGATGACCTACTCTTTATTGAGAAATTTCACAATGGGCTGGTTTATTATCGTACGATAATCTCTTACAACCAACCCTACTATAAATGGTTTATATGTATCTGTAAGCCCTCTTGTCCGCACACGTTTTTTGCTGTGAAATCCTACGGTTAATTCGCCGTGTCTAGGCATGGTTGTCAGTGTTGTATGGATCACTATAGAAGCTTGTCAACGGACAAGGCAGAAAACCGGATGGCGCCGCCGCCGTGTCTGTGGAGAACTTCAATAGTGATCCATGCAACACTGACATGGTGAATTAATTGTATATTTTCACAAAATTTCAAAATTTCACAGTGTGTAAACAAGAAAACTAAGTGTATGTGTTATTGCATTCAATCGACAGAATTGAAATACAGTTCTGTTAATTCTATCCTGACGGAAAATGGTGACCCAGCCGGGAATCGAACCCGCAACCTTACAATGTAAGATCAGGCGACCTAACCACTAAGCCACCGAGCGCTGTTTGGTAGTCTAGTAGTTGCAGTAATAAACTGTTCACCGGACGAGATGCTAAGCACAATTATACACCTAATTATCCAGTTTTGGTTGAATATTTCCAAAATGATAAATAAAAAAAGAGATGATCGCATTTGCGAGATCATGATATTTTGAGATACTTGATTCCCATGGAACAGTTAACCCCTCGAGCGCTGATGTTTGAATTGTAGTTTCTCTTAGAGAACGCGAAGAAGAAGATTACATCACAACAAAAATATAGCGTTTCAGGAAAACGACGATTACTCCGAAACTACTATACGGATCGTATAAAGAAGACTGTTTTATGTTCCTGTTGAAATTTGCTATTAGATACGTGTAATGTCGTTTTGTAAAGCAATAAGCATTATTCAGAATTATCTGTCAAAGTTGTGGTACAGAAAAAAAACTGCCTTGTCCAACATTTCTATGTTTTTTCTGGAAATAAATCACCCTATGCAAGAGATTGTGAATACTTTTATAATAATTATAATATGCTTCATTCAACCTATGACTTCGTTTTACTTATACCCATACAAAAATAAAAAAATATTCGGTGTTGAAAATCAACATGAATATTGAAGTTTTTGGTTTGGTTTGGTTCAATCATAGACTAAAAAATGGCGACTGTATGAAAAATAATGAACCAACTAGTTAACAACGGAGAATCTTCTCCTCTTTTCGCACATACCACAGTAAGGTATGTGATACGGTATGTGGTTTCGCACATACCACATACCGTATCAAGGGTAAATAATTGGAAAATATCGGCGCCGATCTCGGCTGGGACAGATGTCCCCTTTGCCGCTCTACGGTAATTTCAATTGTGGGACAATTGTCCCGTTTGCCGCTCAAGGGGTTAATTCTATAAAAATGGTCATCTTCCAAGATCGGGAGTAAAGAGTTATTATATCTGGACGGAGCGCTGTGCATCCAAGACTTTCAGGGAATCGATACTGCTTACAGACTGAATCGACCTCCAGAATCCAATCAGAAGCTTTCTCGATTACCGAGAAAGGTTTTGAAATGGGGTTCAAGAACACCTTGAACACATTATTATTTAACTATTATTATGAACACATTATTATGTGATTGTACACGATTATGAACACATTATTATGTGATTATTTAGATGAAAAAAATACCACCTAAAAAATCTGAAAGACTATCACGACTGTTTAACATTATAAAATAAGTAAAAACAGATTTTAGCCTGTGGAGTTGGTGGTTTTGGCATTATTGTAAATACTAATGTCAAACCCGTTTTTATCAAAAGGATGTTTACCAACTAAAAAAAATATTGACACCCCACCGCATTAAAAAACAGGTTAAACCCTTATTCTGCTGTTGAATCAGTAAAAAAATATATGATTATGGAATCTACTGGAAGACGGAAACTAATGCTGCTATTGTTTAGCCAATGAGCTGTTTTCGACAATAAGCCGTTTTCTTAGACATGAATTAGCCCTTTGCATAGTCGTGAATATTAAGTCTATACTGGAAACTGTATATCGACACCTCTCAGCTGAGACCGTTTCAAACTTGTTGGTTTTATACACTATATTCTTGCTAAATTAGAAGCAGAAGATAGTATTTAATGTATAGTAAGAAGGATAGTATGTATAGTAAAAAGGATATTATGCTCAGGATAAGCGGACTACAAATATTTCTCTTATAATTTCTAGAACATTAAGAAAGATTGCCACAGCATGCCAATGCTCTTGCTTTGTTGTGAGCGTAGTAAGATTGAGCATCCCTATGTAAAAACTGCCAATTGAGATTCATTTTGATTTCGCAATGATGATGTTGATGAGAAACGAAACACATTCATATTCAGGAATACCTCAAAGGCATTACCTTCAAAACACATTTTTTTTCCATAAAGATTGTAAATCTACAGATTGTGTCTCTCGGTAATGCGTTTGAAAAGGGGAGGATTAATAAATAATTAATCATTTAAACATAAAATCTATAAATTTAGAATCTGAAATCAGCCTGTCATTTAATCTCGAAAACGGATATATGTATTTTTCGAAGTGAACAGAAAGTGGGACATACCTGTGTGGACGCGTTTGTGTGTGTTGAGGCTAGATTTTTGTGTGAAACGCTTGAGGCAGAGTTCACACTGGAATGGTCGTTCGCCTGTATGTGTGCGCATGTGCACTTCCAAGTAAGGTTTACGACAGAATGCCGCATCGCACACCTGCCAAATAAAGAGAAATATAGTATATGTCATAACAAATTAATGGCTGAATCTGGGTATGTGGAATTAACCATTGGGATGCCAAAAAGGCCGATCGGCCTTTTGGGTTGTTTGAAAGATCCGTCCGTAGCCATTCGTGCCGGCATCCATATACAGGTGACTTTGAATTAACCGGCATCCTTGAAGTGGAATCCATTTTTTTTTAAAGTTTGAAAATTATATATTTTAAAAAGTTTGTATAAAAAGCACTGAGTGCGCTAAATTTAGTACTCCCACCATCTAGCAGTAAGTAAAATATTGCATATTGTTTATTCGCAAAATTTTACCTACCGCTATATGCGCAGCGCTCTCAACGCTTATCAAACTTTTTTTCAAATTTACAAAAAAAAAAATTTTTTTTTTTTAATTGTATTTAAAGTTGTTTATCTCACCCTGCATATTATCTTAATATATATAAATTACGTGTCACGTTGTTTGTCCGCGATGGACTCCTAAACTACTTAACCGATTTGAATCAAATTTGCACACAATGTGCAGTTTGATCCAACTTGAAAGATAGGATAGCTTACGTCTTAATTTATAGTCGCGATATTATTTTATTGCAATGTCTATTATTTGACATTCGCAATTATCTGTTAGTTCCAAACGATTTTAACAGATGGCGTTATCTATTGAGTAATCCATAGATGGCGCTGCTATGTTAAACCTACAAACGTCACAGTCGGCCAAGCGTTATTCTAAATTCAAAATATTGTGAAGGTAATACAGTGAAATTATTCCTGCTTTTTAATTATTTGTGCTTCATTGTTCAAAACTCTTTAATTAAAATATATACATGTAAGTATTATCACATAGTTATAAAAGTGGAATAACTGCAGTATAGGAACCTCTCTCCAATTTTTTTCATTTTAATGCTAAATCTGGAAGAAAATTGTGTCGGTCGCTATAAATAAGCGAGATATAGGCATTCAAAGTTTAAATTTTAAAAACAGGCCAAAATAATATAATATAAAAATGGATGTTGGTATATCTGTATGCCCGCCCGTCTGTCCGAGTTTAATAGACTCCGAAACCGTTTGACCGATCACCATGAAAGTTGGCATATATATGTATTTATTCATGGTTAAGGTTTTTATATATATATCCGCTTTGTTGTAACTTTCAACTAGACGGCGCTGCAGCACACCAACTTCTATACTGCTCAACCGATCGCCATGAAAATTGGTATACATTGGTATTTCAGAAAAGATATAACACGGGCAACGCCGGGTAATACCACTCGTATAAATATATATTATACATGAGTAACAAGATTAATTATTACGTAACCAGAGATAATTCCTTAAAAACAAGGATACTGATAGTATTTACATACAAAATCGACCAGAAAGATGTGACCCATTTATGCATGTGAAGGCTGGCTTCCGAAAGGTTAAGAGTAATTCCCCGATGGAAGTTGGCGCTCACCTCTTTAAAGATATATTTTGGTCCCTCTAGAAAAATAATCTTCTCCTTCCTAGAAAAAATATCAAAATGCCAGAGATTCATCTGTTTCCTTCTCATGGGTGAACCTTATCAGTGTGTATCCAGTAGAGGTGAGTTAGGAATTCTTCCACAAATGCCAAAGTGTGGGTTGTATTTTGGAAGACTTAATGGGGATTTCCTCGAATTACTCCACGTACAAATCGTTGACTATTGGCAATACTAGACAAAACATCCAGCGAGAATAATCAGCATTCTCCGAGCACATATTGCACATTGGAACAAATCAATGGTTGCAGTTTAATAATACAATGCAATACAATCAACTACTCCAGTAGATAGGCATTCCTACACTTGGATGCGTCACAAAATTAAATGCTAAAAATTTTATTATTAAAAACATAACTATCGTGATAGTTGTCATGGCTGTTATATTATATTCAATATTACCTACATACAAATAATCAAAATATACTAATGTTATTTAAGAGTCAGGGAGAATAACACCGGAACTTCTGTTAGGTGTCTGCGAGCGTACTTAATATTTTGGTAGATGTAAGAAGAAAATAGTCATGATTCCTGATTCTACAAATAGCGGCTTACAAGAACTTCTTGGTGAGACTCTATATAAACTGCGTACCGATCTTTTCTGGAGGAGAAAACTTCTTTTTGATTTTGGTGCCATTCCCCAAAACAGTAGGCCATACGTTATTAGGAGTGAAAATATGCAAAATAAACGGATTCAGCTGCTTCAAAACCGCATAAACTTCTTATCTTTGTAATCCAACTGTTCTATCAAAAGAACAATTCTATTTCCCTCAAATGATCAGGAAAGCAATCAAAAACAATGCCAAACTTCAATCGAGATGAAGATTCCCAACTTTCCAGCATATGGAATTCTCTAATTAAGAAGTTCTCATCGCTGACCCCTGTCAACAGGAATGTTAACCCCTGGGAGGCCAAAAATGCCAATCTGTGGTTGCAGTGGTTAACAGATTTGCGGATAACCATTTCAACCGGCTTCCATACATATTAAATAAATATATGATATACGAGTACGTGACTAACAAGATTAATCATTTAGTAACAAGACATAATCCTTAAAAAAATGATATTGTTAGTATTTATATACGAAATTGACCAAATATGTGCAGTGCTGTAAATAATAAATAAATACAAACGGAGCTGCCATGGAATTCACCGACCGGAGTCGGGCCCATCATAATACTATTTTTTTACACTTCTGGGGGGTGAGCAGTGGATTCCGGACTTACGAACCGGCTGTGGTAGGTTTAGGACAGCTGTCTTGCCACATGTGAGCGTTCACCTTGCCACCCATTCACTCCCCCTTCGAAGCCATAGAATTTGAGATGCGCAAATCGCAGTTTTAGATAATTTTTCTAAGAAAGAGTTGATTATTTTTCTGGAAAGGCCAAGATCTTTAAAGAGGTGAAATAGAGATTTAGCTGGCAGGCCACGAGCGCCAACTTCCACCGCGTGAAGGTGAACAGTGAAGCCGTTCCGGGTTACGGCATTTGCGAGATCATGGTATTTATTTAATTTGTACTCGTGGTCTTTTGGGATATTTGATTCCCATGGAACAGTTAATTCTACGATAAGAGCCACCTTCCGAGATAGAGAGTAAAGAGTTATATCTGGACGGAGGGCTGTGCATCCGAGACTTTCAGGGAATTTATACTGCTTAGAGACCGAATCAACCTCCAGAATCCAATCTGTAGCTTTCTCGATTATTGAGAAAGGTTTTGTAGTTAAATGTTTTTTGCCTTTAGAGCCATCCCGCACAAACTGTATTGGGGGTTTGGAGGATACTGTCAAACCCTTGTTGGCACGAGCCACTGAGAGACTAATTACCTCGCGAATAACAGCGAGAACTTTGTCATGGCGGTAAGTGTACCGTCCTTGATCTAAGGCCACCTTGCAGCCAGCTAGAATGTGCCTAGCTGTGCAAGGGGTATTGCTACAGAGGGGACAAGAACTATCCTCGGCAAAGCTCCAACGAGCGAGGTTACTGGGGTCTGGAAGTGTATGCTGAAAGGCATTCAAATAAAATTTCAGCATCTCTGGCGTCCAGTCATAGAGCATTACCTTCCAGTGCATTGGAGGCGGAATGCAAAAGTCCCCAATTGTTGTCCAATCATTCTGGCATTGAAGGCCAATAGCATGAGCCATACTCTTGCTGTCGTAATCTCCCCGCAAAAGAGACTTCTTCAAGTCCACGTCGCTCGTGGTTGTACTGCCATACCCCAGACCAGTGCCATTCTGGCTGATTCCAGTAAGGAACTTTTTGTGGAAGTCTACGCGGGCTTGTAGATCATTTGAATCACTACGGCCACTTATTACGTGCTTCGATATTGCCGGATCTTTGGAATTGCAGAGAATCGAATTTTTGGTTATTCTGGAGTTGGCGTAGAGCAGAGAGGGCAGTTTAAGCGCTAGCCCAAAATTTTGTTTGGACCTGAAGAGAGTCGAGGGGTCAGCTGGTTTGGCTAAGGACAGCCAGGATTTTAAACTAGCTGTCACCAGCGCATCTAGACGGGACAGTTGGGTTTTGGTAAAATCGTAAATAAGAAAGGGCCATGACAAATGTGACGTTAGATAATTGTCATAGATCCAGGCCTTACGAGGGCCAGAAATTAGCAAGGCATCTATTTTCGCCAGGCAACTTTTGAAATGCTCTATAACATGATCGCCCGAGACGTCTTTTTCCCTGATGGGTGATTTTTCTGCCGAGGAATTTGAAATGATTGTTTGGGTCTATAAGGGAGATATTAGAGCCCTTATAGACCAATTTGGGGTCATAGGATGTAAATTTTGTGCCCATGCGGGCGAGTCCAAGGCAAAAACATTTGGAGGGCTTCACTTTTATACAGCCTGACCAGTCGCAGAAAAGCTCCACTTTCTGTAATAGCAGGGAAAGCTGCTTGGGGCTTCTGGTGATGAAAGTTAGGTCGTCGGCAAAAGCGAGGCACGACGAGGTGTATTGGCCGTCTGTTTTAAAACGGTAGCCCCACTTCCTGTCAAACTGGGTCAGGCTTTCCAGCAGTATATTAAAAACTATATTAAAAATCGTCGGGGAGAGGCAACAGTCCTGAAATAGTCCAATTGAATATGGTATAGAGCGGGTAGTCCATTCTTGCGTGTGAAGGCTGACTCCCGAAAAGTTAAGCCAGACATAGTGAGATATGCCTGCAGACGATTTTCAAAATTCACGCCAAAATATTCAATGTTACAATCAGCACCAGCTGGCATCGCAGCGGTAGAAATTGAACTATCCGCCCCAATACAAAATGAATGCAAAGAAATGTCAATGTCATAATTGACATATGGAGAGGGTGCAAGCTGGATATGGACTGAGACCTTTTCTTTGAAATTTAGTGAACATGGAGGTTTTCACTTATAACGGTAAAGTTATAAGCCCACCGTGTTTTTAAGAAACACGGCAGAATCACCAAAAGAAAAAAAATAATCTACATGGACGCCACCTGTCTTTTAAAGGTAAAGACGGAAACTAATTTAAAAGAAAAAAAAATACCCAAAAAAAAAATTACAACAAAAAAAAACTATATCAGATACCCTAAAAAAATCCATCTCAGAGTGTGGGCTACGTTGGTTTTAATTAGATTTGGCCAACAGAAAATCCTTTTTACCCCAGAAAAACACAAAAAAAACACGCATATATAAAAAGTTCATATTTAATACGCCCAAAGGCAACTTCACTCCAACTCGCTGAACGCTAACGTGTTCCGCCACAGATTGGGGGGTTAGTTTCCTACCAATGTAGGCAAAATATCCAGGTAAAATTGAAGTCTGAGGTTAGGCACTCACATTCCATGATAATTCACTTAACCTTTGCAGCAATTAAAAGCAAAACAGGTCAAACAAAGGTGCCACTAGCTGAAGCAAACGAAAGAAATCTGTGAAAATCACACCCATCCGCTTCTGACAATATCCCCAAATGAAAGAAAAATGCTTACCAGAATTCAAATAAATAGCCTACATTAAAAAAAACCTCCTTTAACTCGGTATTACATTTTACAAAAAAAAACGGCTGGCTAAACGCAGCCTTCACTGCCTCCCACCTTGAAATTTTGACAGCTCCTGTGTCGCCCATAAAGGGTAGGGTTAGACCAGTGTCGCCGCTAGTAAACCAAAGAGCGACTCCTGGCAATATCGAATGATAACTGCGCAGCTCTATCTGTCAAAATTTGACATTTACGAAAATTCGCGAACATGGTATAAACAATGCCCGAAAAACATCAAAAAACTACCAGGAACATAAAAAACACCGGGAAACCATGAAAAACAGGTTCGGCGAACATAATCTGCACACAGGAGCGAAAACAAAACAACAAAATATGCGGTTTTTGTTACACACTATAGTGGAATATGATTTTTGCACACAGTAGCCAAAACCAGCTCATCGTTGAATTTACAAAGTTCGTTCGTTCGTTAACATGTACCGGTCAGGTTAGGATACATACTCTATGTGGCCTGGGTGGTCTTGTCGTTCGCCTCTTGTATGTTCTGGGGGTTGACAACTGCAGGCAGGATAGAAGGTGGTCTTCATTCTTTAGTATTACACAGTCACAAATGGGATTCTCTGTGTAGCCCAAGCGGATGAGATTGGCTCGGTCTCTTGTCACACCCACCATCATTCTGTTGAGACTACGCCAGGTGGTATAGGGGAGATGGTACCCTGGTATTACGTGTTTTTTTTACGTCCTCACCAAGTGAAGCCCTCCATTCAGTGATGCGGTTCGAAGATTGACTGCCTTGGAGCGGTTGTGTGTGGCTCAAGAATGACTTTCGCAATATAGGGCATTTGTGATGTGGTTCTTGCCCGTGCAGTGGCTGTCTGGGCCGTCCATCGCCTTTAGGCGTTCACAATCAACCAGGACAACTTGACGTATTGCAGGGGGAGCGATGCCGATGAGCGGATAAAGCTTTTTGACGGGAGTAGCATTATTAGCAGCAGTTATAGTTAGTTTTCCTGGGCATTTTCCCGCACTTGGCCTCTTGATTGGGCTGTTGTGCGTGGCTCATGTTTCTATTTATGTTACTCCAGCCAACCCAGACTGTCCCAGAAGGTTAGCAGCCTGTTTGGGTTACTACAGGCCTCCGGGACAGATGCTGGAGATTGTAGTATTCTTGCCCGTTGCTCTGCCACGCTCCTGCATTCCATGACCACATGCTGTGGCGTTTCTTCTTCCTCCATGCATCCTCTGCATAGAGGGCTGTCTGTCACACCTATGGTAAACAGGTGTTTGTTTAGGGGACAGTGGGCTGTCATAGTACCTATGACTTTACGGATTTTGTCCCTTTTTAATCTGGTGAGGTTGCGGGCAAGTTTTTTAGATGCTTCCGGAACCGCGTTCTTTGTTTGCCTGCATCCTGCGTTTTTTTTAAATTCTTTAAGGTGGGTTTCGTCGGTGTTCCTGCGTAGCCATGTTTTTATTTGGGCCTTGGGGTATGGGCATCAAGGGTTCCAGTCCATATACTATTTCCTTTGATCCCCTTTTGGCCAGTTCGTCTGCCGCGTCGTTGCAGCAGCAAAGTTATAAAATGGCATTTGATTTCTAATCCAAAATTTCCTCATCACTGAAAAATGTCTTTTTTCTCTATGATTTCACAACCCCCCTCTCTTCTTTTCGAGGATTGCAATAAAATGGAAACAAATGTCGAACAAAGAAAGTAAAATAAGATAGTTATTACTTACGGTACAAGCGAACGGCTTATTTCCGGAGTGCAATTTCATATGAACATAGTAAGAAGAAGCGGAGGAGAGGACCTTCCCGCATACTTTGCAGGCCTGAGGTTTTGAGCGCTGCGGCACCACTCCGGGTCCCACACCTTGCTCTAGTTTAGCCTGTACGCTCAGACCTATTATACCCTGCCAGAACAAAACACACAATAAATATTAATAAAAGGTTCATTTTACTTTCCTGGCACTAAGGAAATTATTGTAAAAGTCCTTAAAAAAAAAAAAAACGATGTGGCGATGGAAATATCCTTTTTGAGACTCCTCTATACGATTAGGACCATTTCCAGACAGAATTCTGTTTGTGAGTCTGTGGGTGTATTCCTCCACGATAGCGCCTAAACGCTTTATCCGACTGAGCTGAAATTTGGCATGCAGGCATCATTCGGTCATGGCAAGGGTTGAAAAAATTGTATTTGAAATCGGTCCACCAGAGGGTGCGCTAGTCATTCCTCAATCTCGAAATATTGCAGTTAGACTAGAACTTCGGTACGCAGATGCCTTGTTGGATCGAAATCACATTGTGAAATTTCGGTACGAATATCTCGTATACAAGTGACGTATTTGTTTTTAGTTGCAGGTTGAGGCGGAGTTGAGGCGCAAACCTAATGGATACTACCCACTTTTAGAGCCGTAATTTCGTAGTTTTTCCTTGTTTTTCAATTCCTGGCGTTGTTTTGGCGTGTTTGCGAACATTTCTCCAATATTTAATATAAATAAAAAGATCGTGAATGTCTATTATGACATTCTACCAAATGTCATATTTGACAGTTAGAGCTGTGCGAAGCGTTTCTTTCTGCCGGGAATCGGTTTATTTTATAGAGGCAAACATGTTTTGGGTTGAAATCTACGCTCTATGCTTCCGTACATAGCTGTCAAAAGAAGTCTATCTCCGCCATCCACTGTCTCAGAAAAAAGGATGGCGAGCTCAGCACAGAGTGACCAGAGAAAACGACGCTGGGATTGGAAGGTGCTATAGGAGGCGATGTGCTGGGGTTTCATTTAGTGAAGGCCTTATTGGCGGCGTTAATTAAATGTGAGAGTGTTTGCGTAATTTTGGTAAGCTATTTTCTTCTATAGTGGGTTAATTTCTGAAGTGGATCGGGGTGATTTTGACCGATTTCTTCCATTGCTTCAGTTTGCTGGCACCTCTGTTTTACCTCTGTTCCTATTTCTGTTTAACTATAATTTGTTGCTATTTATGCTATAATTGATGCTATGATGCTATAATTATGTAATGAAATAAATTACATCGCAATGTCACGAGGAGACCTGCTTCCAGAAATGGAATAATCCATATCTTTCTTGGATGCCGCGTTTGTACAGGAGAAGCGGCTCGGATTACCGTCATTACGGATTGAAGAGGGTGCCTTAAGGGCGAAATTATATAACATTCTCCAGAAACGTGTTTTTTCTTTTTTTTGCCTTTTTGTAAAACAGAGTTTCCTGGGGACCACATTAAGTGACATACGACAAGTCCACCACCTGAGATAATTGTTGCTTAGTGTGCAGTTGTTATTAGTTTTTTTGTTTGAATAAAGTTTCCGTTTTTCGCTTCTAAAAAGACGGTGGCGTTCATCATTTTTTTTATTTTTTTATTTTGTTTAAGTGTTGTGTTTCTTTGTAACCCGTGTGGTTATAAGCATTCAAATTCCATTTGCATTAATCGGACTTTCAGTAAAGAAGAAAAGTTATCGGATTGGTTGTGATTCTTTTTCCACTTTTGAAATATTTGGACTTTTCATTAACGAGTTTAATCAAGGAAGAAGAAAACCAAGAGGGATGGTTATTTTAGTTCAACCTACGAAAGGAAACGGATTTTTCAATTGTCGTTTTTCAATTGCATTTAGAAAATGGATAAAAACAGAGGATATCTTATTAAAACTTATTTTGAGACCGAGTTCATGGTTATTTTTGAGTATAATCTCTTAAACTTAGTAAAATGTAGAGAAACGAAAGAGAATATAAAAATGTCAACGTCCTCAGTTACCTGAGAGACCTGCGAGTGCAGCTCCTCCTGGTCGAGTTCGTGCTGCTGATGCTGAAGCTGGCGGTGCTGCTGCTGCAGCAGCAGGCTGTCCTTGGTGTCCTCCTGCTGCTGCTGCAGCTCCATCTCCTGCTGCTCCTCCAGCTGCTGCTGCGCCGCCTCCAGCTGCGCCTGCGCCTGCGCCGACTGCACCGCCTGCTGCTCCTCCAGCTGCGCAGCGGCCGCCTCCAGCTGCGCGTGCTGCAGCGCCTCCTGCTGCGCCTGCTGCAGCGCCTCCACCTGCGCGTGCTGCAGCGCTTCCTGCTGCGCGTGCTGCAGCGCCTCTTGCTGCGCATGCTGCAGCGCTTCCTGCTGCGCGTGCTGCAGCGCTTCGTGCTGCGCCAGGTTCAGCCCCACGATGGCATGGTTGCCCTCGCTGCGGATCAGCGCCGGAGACGACGAGTGGATGTGCGGGTGGGACGAGTAGAATCTGCACGCGAGCGATAATAACCAATCCATTAGGAAAACGGTCAAGGAATAAAATACAAAGACGGAGGGGAAAAACAGAAGACGAAAGGAAAATAACAAAAGAAAACTAGAAGACAGACGACGCAGACTAGACGGATAGACGAGCTGTAAAAACTGAGTAGAAAGCGAATTAATAACAAAGTACTCGATCGCATAGCTTTAAAGCTGAAATGGATACATATTTCAACTGTATTACCCTTAGGTTCTCTAGTTTCTGTCTGTATGTGGTCAAAAATTATTTTTGACCACATACACACAGAAACTAGAGAACCTAAGGGTAAAGCGAAAAACATTGTTGCTAGAAATATACACATATTTCTGTTCTTAGTGATCCAAGCTGATCGATCGCGAAGCATTGCTAAGGTAGCTACGAGCAACGCACTGCCGATATCCACACAGAATGAGCATAGGAAAAAAATGGAAGATGTGCAGCAGTGGCTCCGCAGTGAACCGCAACACAGTGTGGTGTCAATGCCGAAGTTATCATCGCAATTGGCGTTATTATCATTGTTTCTATCATCGCCACTTGTTATCATCGTCGCCTTCTGTTATCATACCCTCCTGTTATCGTCCCCCTTGTCATAATCGCCACTCGCCCGTTACCATCACCAATCGTCCCTATTTTCCTCCCCTTTGATAATAAGGGATTTTATTTATCTCGAGTAAACCTTTGACTTCGAAAGTCTATACACCTATCTTCTAGAGAAAAAAATATGAAAACTAACCGAATTAAACGTTTGAAAAAACAAACAATTAAATACTGTAATATATAGTACGCGAGGCACTGCTGACTTTAAACTGAGAAAAAAAATATTTCTCATACCTGAAATATTTTAATGATTTTGTTTCATTGTAGTTACTTGGTAGGGTGGATATTACACATTTATCTTGAAAAAGTGGTAACTCAAAGCATATAAAAAAATATAAAATGTGTAAAAAAAAAAGTTTAGTTGTCTAGTTAGGTTGGCACGTACGTACTTACAAAAGAAATAAAGAAAACAATAATTATGGAGTTGAATAAACGAATTTGTAATAGTTATTATTCATGACCTACGAACGCCTTCTTGTAAGATGGATTACATTGAGGAAAGCCCTGTGACACTCCCGTCACTGCGTCGACACCAAATCCTAAAACAGGCAAGAAATAAAGGGGAAAAAAGAACAAAAATAAAAATGATTAAAGGAAAACGACCAAAAAAGGAAAAAATCTAAAAACGAGTTAACGATTCAAAGCGAAGAAAGGCAACGCGGAGAGATCGAAGAGGGGGAAGAACGGATGGGAAGGAACGGAAAGAAGAA
This sequence comes from Micropterix aruncella, assembly GCA_944548615.1. Taxonomy (NCBI): domain Eukaryota; kingdom Metazoa; phylum Arthropoda; class Insecta; order Lepidoptera; family Micropterigidae; genus Micropterix; species Micropterix aruncella. The sequence goes on along the minus strand of OX155963.1, from coordinate 10,544,984 downwards.
GCGCGCTCACCCCATGGGCTCGGCCTTGATCTGCTGCTCGAACATGGAGATGGTGGCGAGGAGGTCGGAGGGGGGGGCGCCGCGCGCGCCCAGCCCCCCCACCCCCACCCCCACCCCCACGCCCCAGTGCGCCGGGAAGCTAATGGTGCCGCTGGGGGGGCCCCCTGCGCCCCCGCGAACCTACGCCCGGGGGCATCATGCCCCGCACCACCGCCGCAACCTGCAACAATGAACGAGCAAACCTGCATTACGAGCTCTCTCACCTGACCTTCCGCCCGAAGCATCCGCGCGGAAGCCGCTCCTCTTCCTTTAACCGTTTCCGCGTGAGCTCGCCGTCGTTTAACCGCGACCCCTAAATACAAAGCGACGCTTTCAGGGGTAGCTTCTCCAACTATTAGCGGTCGTACAGAATCGGCCGTTAAAAAAAAACAGATAACCGACAGGACGCTCGCTCCCACAAGTCGGATTAACAAGTGATACAAAAAAACCCATATGTGCGAAGGCCGGTGTTTTTTTTAAATTTATATAATGAGGGTATATTCTGTAAATTAAAAAATGCGACAAAAATATCCCTAATTAAGAAGTACCCCTAAAACTCTTCGCAGATGGCGCTAACGGCGATCGACTCTCGGAGGAGTTAAGCGAGCGAAGCACTGTGCGAGCGAGCATAGAGCATCCACATAAAGCTCGGACGGTCGACCACCGCAATGCTAGCAGATGGCTTTCACAATTTTTAATCATAATAATGCTAAAAACCAAAAAAAAAACAACAAATTCATACCTTTTAAAACATAAAATGCACAAGACTCTATTAAATTATAAAAAAACAGCTAATTTGGCATTTTTTATAATTTGGGGTAACATAGTAAATCTGTCGATTGATTTTAGCATTGAATCCAACGACCCGAGCTTTCGCCCTCTGCACTCTTTAGCGGGACAAAAAGTGGCAGTTAAACTCCCCAATGTAGCGCTTGCAGTCTCATCGTGTAATCTTCTTATTAATGTCTTCTGTCTTAGAATATAATATCTATTACATCTGCAAATAAACAATTTTCAATTTTCAAAAGGCCATCCCCAAAATGCCCTTTCTAACATTGCATTCACACATTCGCCCAAAGTCAAATGTTCTTTAACAAAGTCTATGAAGACACATTATAAATAAAATGCAAACGGAGCTGCCATGGAATTCACCGACCGGAGTCGGACCCCATCATAATACTATTATTACACTTCTGGGGGGTGAGCAGTGGATTCCGGACTAACGACCGGCTGTGGTAGGTTTAGGACAGCTGTCTTGCCACATGTGAGCGTTTACCTTACCACCCATTCACTCCCCCTTCGAAGCCATAGAATTTGAGATGAGGAAATTGCGGTTTTAGGTAATTATTCTAGGAAAGAGTTGATTATTTTTCTGGAAAGACAAAGATCTTTAAAGAGGGGAAACAGAGATTTGGCTGGCAGACCACGAGCGCCAACTTCCACCGCGTGAAGGTGAACAGTGAAACCGTTTCGGGTGACGGCATTTGCGAGATCATGGTATTTATTTAATTTGTACACATGGTCTTTTAGGATATTTGATTCCCATGAAACAGTTATTTCTACGATAAGGGCCATCTTCCGAGATAGAGAGTAAAGAGTTATATCTGGACGCAGGGCTGTGCAACCGAGACTTTCAGGGAATTTATACTGCTTAGAGACCTCCAGAGAATTGACCTCCAGAATCCAATCTGCAGCTTTCTCGATTATTAACAAAGGTTTTGTAGTTAAATGTTTCTTGCCTTTAGAGCCATCCCACACAAACTGTAATGAGGGTTTGGAGGGTAATGTCAAATCCTTGTTGGCACGAGCTACTGAGAGGCTAATTACCTCGCGAATAACAGCAAGGACTGTGTGATGCAGCGTTACAAGGCTCATAAAGACCTTAGAAAAGCCCTACACAACAAATAATTAAAAATTAAAAAAGGACTTAGTCATGGCGGTAAGTGTATCGTCCTTGATCTAAGGCCACCTTGCAGCCAACTATAATATGTTTAGCTGTGCAAGAGGTATTGCTACAAAGGGGACATTAACTATCCTCAGAATAGCTCCAATAAACGAGGTTACAAGGGTCTGGGAGTGTACCCTGAAAGGCATTTAAATAAAATTTAAGCACCTCTGGCGTCCAGTCATAGAGCATTACCTTCCAGTGCATTGGAGGCGGAATGCAAAAGTCCTCAATTGTTGTCCAGTCATTCAGGCATTAAAGCCCAATAGCATGAGCCATACTATTGCTGTCGTAATCTCCTCGCACTCGAGAGACTTCTTTAAGTCCACATCGCTCATGGTTGTACTGCCATACCCCAGACCAGTGCAATTCTGGCTGATACCAGCGAGGATCTTTTTGTGGAAGTCTATGCGGGCTTGTAGATCATTTGACTCACTACAGCTACTTATTACGTGCTTCAATAATGCCGAATCCTTGGAATTGGACAGAATTGAATTTTTGGTTATTCAGGAGTTGGCATAGAACAGAGTACACTTTTAAAGATAGCCTAAAATTGTGTTTGGACCTGAAGAGTCGAGCGGTCAGCTAATTTGGCTAAGGACAACCAGGGTTTCAGACTAGATGTAACCAGCGCATCCAGACGGGACAATTGGGTTTTGGGCAATATTGTGCGTACTCGAATGTCTATGTATACCAATTATGGTGATAGGTTGAGCGGTACAGAAGTTGACGTGCTGCAGCGCAATCTAGTGGTAAGTTACAACATAGCGGATATCATAAAAACCTTCTCCATGAAAAATACATGTGCCAACTTTCATGGTGATCGGTCAATCGGTTTCGTGGTCTAAGCTTGGACAGACAGACAGGCGCTCGTGGCCTGCCAGCTAATGTTTCACCCTTTTAAAGATCTTGGTCTCCCCAGGAAAATAATCAGCTCCTTCTTAGAAAAATTATCTAAAACCGCGATTTACACATCTCAAATTCTGTGACTTAGAAGGGGGAGTGAAGGGGTGGTAAGGTGTATGCTTACACGTGGCAAGACAGCTGTCCTAAACCTACCACAGCCAGTCGTTAGTCCGGAATCCACTGCTCACCCGCCAGAAGTGTAATAACACTATATGATATTATCCATACGATATTATATACAAGCAGTACGGATATTATCCATTTTTGTATCCGACTGCATTTATCACAGGCATGGTTGGCTATAATTCCCTCTGTCTCAGAAGAGAAATGCTGACCATGTCCTATGTTTTCAATCTAATTCGTGGTAAAACTGATAACCCTAGCTTACTAGCAAAGGTGGATCTATTCATACCAAATAATTATCTCCGTACTCGATCGCACCATCTTTTCGCGGAGCCGTTCTCGCGCACTAACCTTACGAGGTGGAACTTGTTGGCGCGTGCTTTGCGGCGCTTAAATGAAATTCACTCGATGGCACCAGATTTCGATATTTTTACCGCCAGCCCTCACTTGTTTAAATTGCAAGCTATTAATTATTTATTTTTACATGATAGCTAGTATTATACGTATCATTCTATTTGTATAGTTATGGTAATATCTTTATTAATTTTACTTTTCAATGCATTGGTTTTACTGTTATGTTGATTAGTAATAACTGAATAAACAAAAATAAATAAAAATAAATAAATAAATGATGGGCCCGACTTCAATCGGTGAATTCCATGGCAGCTCCGTTTGTATTTTATTTTTTATTTATTTACATACATTTTTACATTTAAAGATATGAAATGTAAACTTTCTTTTGAGACTCCTCGCATATTTCTCAAGTCTTTCACTGCAAACGTCCGGTATAGCAGACAGAGATGAAATCGTCCAAATTTGTAGGATGACTAAATTAATTAAAAATCTGCAAATCGCTCAAAATTCACAAAAACTGTGATGCGTAGAGTGTAGTCACTTTCAAACTTTACAGACATAGTGTCAATACTTTATGAAATATAATATATGTATTTTAGGAATTTGGCAAAAAAGTATGGACACTCATTTGAAGGCATTTTTGAGGCGTGGCCCCCACTACAGCACAGCGTCCACTAAACAATTTACTAATAGGGATGGAAAAATCCATTTCGATAATATTTTTTTAGTCATTTGTTTGTTATTGATTTGGGCAGTACCTAACACTTCTCATTTTCCTGCTGCTGACATCTTTTTTCGTATATAGCTATCCACTTAAGTGTGGGTGATTTCAGCCAGGTATTTTCCTTAAAAACTCGAAGGTATTTGAGCCCTGGAAACATGAACCGAACGCTTCGGACCTCGATTTGTAACGAATAACAATAAAAAATGCAAATTTGAATTTTTGGCACAAGGTCTCATCGACAATATGGGCATTATAAATGAATTGGTTTAATCGGCACAAGCAGAATATAGTTACAGACAAATCGAATTTAATTCGATTCTCTTATCGGAGTGCCTGTTCATAAAAAAAAATATTGGTTCTTTACTAATAGACTTTTCTAGTCTTCTACTATTAGACTTTTCCAATTTATTTTTTCCAATGAGAAAATTTTTACTCAACAATAAAATAATCTCAGGTTGTTCATGGGACATATGAGTCTCATAATTTCAAAAATCATTCTATAAATTATTGAATTGGAATAATTTATAATTTATATTTTCATGTTATTGAGACTCTAATCTTTGAAAGAATCTTAAAGACTTGAAAGAATCTTCATATTAGCAAATAAAAATGTAATTATTGTTTAAAATATGAGTTTTTTTTATATCGCAAATGACCATCAAACTCTGAAGATTTTTAAAAATATATAAAATATTTATGGCGACTTTTTCAATAAATTTTATTTTATTTTAGTATAATAAGATATTAAAATTTTGAAAAAAGTTGTAACTTTGCATTATTATGGATCATGTTCATTATATGACATATCCTATCAATATATACAAAATCTATTGAACCAATTTTCACAAAACTTGACACACATGTTATTTACATCGCCTTTTAACAGTTAAAATGTATTTAAAAAAAACCATACTCTACCGCACAGCTTATGTTCCTCAAAGGATATTCAAAGAGTAAATGCTCAAAAAGTTCATAATTCTTAGTCCAAATTGGGCAACTTCTTAATATTACATTTTTAAAATAACAAAACATTTTAAATATAATACAATCTACATTTATAAATTATTAAATCACCTAAAATCATGCAATATAGCTGTTATAATTTCGCTTTCAATGGAAATGCGAAAATTCATTGACACATTAGGATTTGACGAATGTCGGTGTAATTTCCAATAGGAATATGTACTTATTTGGATGCAAAGTTTGAAATGTGAATCGCAAGATGCACTGCAATTACCTATGTAAATTGCATACCTATCCAAAACAAATGAACATAGCAGCGACATACTTGTTTTTTTTATCAAAGAAAACTCAACATTTCCAGAAAATATTATATTTTCCAATAAGATATTTTATTCTCAAAAATAAAATAAACGCAAGTTGTTGAGTTGTTCATTTATTCAGAGTAAATGTTCAAAAAGTCCATAAGTCTCCAGTCCAAATTGGACAAGTTCTCAAAATTACAAATCACAAAATTTTTATTACAATACAATGACATTTATAAATCAACAATAAACTATTAAATCATCTATAATCAGGTAATGTAATTGATATAATTTCCCGCTTTTAATGGAATTGCTAAAGTTCATTGAAATATCAGAATCAGATGCATGTCAGTGTAATTAATTTCCAATAGGAATATGTACTTATTTGAATGCTGAATTTAAAAGGCGAATTGCAAAGTGTAATACCGAATGCACTGCAATCAACAATGACAACGACATACCTATCTAAAATAAAAGGACATAGCAGCTGATATACCAGGTACTTTTTTAATAACTGTTTTTTTTTGTGGATAAATGTCATATGTATATAACTGATTAAAATAAGGAAACTCAAAATATTTAAAGTTTTATTATTGTGATGTTTTCATTAAATTACTAAGTAGGTACCTATTGTAGAATTTAAAAGATAGGAATTATGTATCAATGGAAAGTCTCCGTTATCAGATTAAAAAGCTTGCTGTTTTTTAAATTTAAATCTCATTTTTAGTATTTAAAACTATCCTTTTCAAACTGCAAGTTTTTTCATCCGTTAACTTAGACTTTTCATTTATACATAACTCCTATCTTTTCAATTCTACAATAGGTACTGGAATTATTGCAGTATAGGAACCTTTCTCAGAAATTGAAAAAATAAAGAAATACTACTAGATTTGATCATTGTAATGTTAAATATGAAAGAAAAAAGGTTCGGACATGTAAAATTTCTAAACCAAATTTACATACAAAAAAAAAAAAAAATTAAACTCATTTTTAAGGTTGTTTAAAAAAAACTAATCCAACCTACCGCCAAATAGGTGTTTATGTATTATTTAAAATAAAAAAAAACTTTACCTACCGAAATGTATGGGTTTGGCGCTTTTTTGAATGCCTATATCTCGCTTATTTATTGAGACCGAATAAATATTATTGCAGATTCGGAATCAGCGTGGTGAATATAGTCTGGTGACGTTAAAAAAACAACAATCTGTAAGAGGTTCCTATACTGCAATAATACCCAAATTTCAAATTTCTTGAAATTACAATATACCATTTTTTTTTAATCACAATACAATTTAATTAAATTAAATTATTAAATCTTCTAAAATCATGCAGTGTACTTCATTAAAGAAAATTGCTAAAAATCGCTAATAATAACAAAATCTGACGGCTGAAATCTAATAAGATGTTGGAAAGTACGGTTTCCAAATAAGAATACGTACTTATCGGAAAGCGTAAAATCTAAAGGGAAAACACAAAGCGCAACTAAATGCACTTCGATGACTAATAAAGCCGGTGCGTGCATTTCTTTCGCCATAACAAAGGATCGAACGCTTCGCCATTTCGCTCCGCCGAAGGATTACAGCGGCAGAAAAGGGATGGAAGTACTTGGTCAGCCATTGGCGATGGCATCCACCCACATCCACCCCCCGGTCATCGATAAAATGGCCAGCAGAACCGATCGCCCAGCGGAAGGCCTGATGATAGAGGCCATTGATTTCCCGAGCGCCCGCCGGCGAAAAGAAAAAACAATAACAAAGCGATAAACAAAGCTATATCCAGTTTTAGCGAAAAAAGTTATGTCACAGTCGCTATTAGCGCTGTCAAAACGAACGTTAACATACACGCTCGCCGTACGCACGGCGCGAAACGAACGCGAAACATAATATAATCTAGCATAGAAACAGCCATTCAAACAAACCATCTACACCCCCGCTTATTTTTCTCTACATATGAGGATGCACCGAAGGCTCAACAAAGCTCAACACAAACACTACGAAGCATCGCATCCGTTCGGGCGTACTTACATTATTGTGTACGTCTCCTATGCCTTTAAAAGACGATGCTGCGACGTCGAACGACACATTACAATAACGATAATCGCGCGAATTCACAGAAATTGGCCATTCGAGTTATGTTTTTTCCCGGACACCGACGCAGACATAAGATGGCTGCTATAGGAAGATCTGCGCATTCATTCGTGCGCATAGAAGCCAAGAACGCTTGGGGACAGCCACCGACCAATCGCAAGCCACGCGCCAAATTTGAAATGTTCCGCGCAACCGATGCACCAAAATGCATCCTAAATGCAATCAAATCCAAAAAGAAAAAACATGAAATATAAATATGAATAGACCGTCAACACGAACAATCCTCCCGCAAATAATGGAACACCGTCTATTCTACCGTTTCTACCCGCTGCATCTCTAGCTTCTTTTTCTATCTCCGCCAAACTGCATCGAAAAAAAATCTTTGGAAACTCAAACTGCTCAGCCACTTTACGCAGACATTTCTTATTTTTATTCCCTTTGATATTCAAGTGCACGTCCAGTAAAATCTTGCTGTTGTATTTCTTCTCGCAAAATTCGCATTTATAGAACATCTAAAAGCAAAAACAAAAACGAAACACCTTAGAAATATCCACTACAAATCGATTAACAAATATGTGTATTTACATACCGGAGTTTTGATATAATTTGCTTTGAATTTTTGCATTTCTGTAACCTATAAACTGACTACGAAGCTGGAGCGGGTAGATAAATGTAAAGGAAAAACCGGACGGAAAAATAATGGGACGAACTGTCAAACGAAAGTCAAAAATCGGGTTTGTTGTTCATCTGTTTTCAAAATGAGCGGTATCGTCCTCGAATTCAAAGACTTAAGAACCATACCAGATTTCGATTACGATTACTCCCCAGACATTAAAAATACTCGAATCCCCATAGTCATCGATAATGGTGAGTGTTTAATTTCGTTTCGTTGATTTTAGGTTATGTTTACTTCATTGCTAATTGTTTGGCCCAGGTTCCTATCAAAGCCGCGTCGGCTGGGCGACTTCCCCTCAACCCTTGCTAATTTTCAAAAACCTAATCGCAAAACCGAGGAAAGAAAGATCGAAAAAGGATGGAGATCCACCAATGACACCACCAATTCAAGTCGGAAATAACATCATCAACATCGAAGCAGTCCGGTATGTTTTCATCTTTCATCGTCATTTAGAGCTAGAGGAATATAATATGCAGTTTATAACAAGTAACATGTCTAGCAAAATTTGGAATTATTGCAGTATAGGTACCTTTCTCAGAAATGGAAAAAACAAAGAAATACTACTAGGTTAGATCATTGTAATGCTAAATGTGAAAGAAAAAAGCTTCGGACGCGTAAATTTTCGAAACCAAATTTACATACAAAAAAAAAAATATTTTTTTTTTACCTCAGTTTTTAAGGTTGTTTTAAAAAAACCTAACCTAACCTAACCTAGCCTACCGCCAAATAGGTGTTTATGTATTATTTAAAAAAAAAAACTACCGAAATGTATGGGTTTGGCGCTTTTTTGAATGCCTATATCTCGCTTATTTATTGAGACCGAATAAATATTATCGCAGATTCGGAATCAGCGTGGTGAATATAGTCTGGTGACGTTAAAAAATCAACAATCTAGAAGAGGTACCTATACTGCAATAATACCCAAAATTTTAATGCGCCTTCAAAATATTAATATTTTAATTCATAATTATGCTTTAAAGTTTTTTTGTAAATTAATTTTATCTTTCGCAGTAAAAAATAACACTTGCTGGGTATTGTTCACACACTTTGAAATAAGATTTACCTATAATACATATATTTTATGACTTAAAATGCCTTTAAAAATATAATACTAAAAAATTAAGTTATAAAGATTCCAGAAAATCTGCATCTGCAACTTTAATATAACCTTTATAAAACTATAGGTATTATTGCAGTATAGGAACATCTTCTGGATTGTTGATTTTTTAACGTCACCATAGTATATTCACCACGCTGATTCCGAACCTGCAATAATATTTATATCGGCCTCAACTCCTTTCTAGAAAAATTATCTAAAACCGCGATTTCTGCATCTCAAATTCTATGGCTTCAAAGGGGGAGTGAATGGGTGGTAAGGTGAACGCTCACATGTGGCAAGACAGCTGTCCTAAACCTACCACCGCCGGTCGTAAGTCCGGAATCCACCCTTCACCTCCCAGAAGTGTAATAATTATATATGATGGGCCCGATTTTTGGTCGGTGAATTCCATGGCAGCTCCGTTTGTATTTTATTGTTAAAAACCTGTTTATCAGGATGACAAACAACGAAAGAGTTGTGACAGCCGGAGAGACGGTGGACGGCGTGAAAGAACGCATCGGATCGATGGCCTTGCAAGCCAGATCCGATTATACTAAAGCAAAAAAGGAAAAAAAGAAATTATGCCCCCAGGAAAATCACCTGCCAGGAAAAGACCTCTCTGGCGATCATGTTATAGAACATTTCAGTAGTTGCCTGGAAAAGATAGATGCACTGCTAATTTCTGGCCCTCGTAAGGCTTGGATCTATGACAACTATCGAACTTCACATTTGTCATGGCCCTTTCTTATTTACGATTTCACCAAAACCCAACTGTCTAGTCTGGATGCACTAGTGACAGCTAGTTTAAAATCCTGGTTGTCCTTAGCCAAACCAGCTGACCCCTCGACTCTTCAGGTCCAAACACAATTTTGGGCTAGCTCTAAAACTGCCCTCTCTGCTCTACGCCAACTCAAGAATAACCAAAAATTCGATTCTAAGCAATTCCAAGGATCCGGCAATATCGAAGCACGTAGTAAGTGGCCGTAGTGAGTCAAACGATCTACAAGCCCGCGTTGACTTCCACAAAAAGTTCCTTACTGGAATCAGCCAGAATGGCACTGGTCTGGGGTATGGCAGTACAACCATGAGCGATGTGGACTTGAAGAAGTCTCTCTTGCGGGGAGATTACGACAGCAATAGTATGGCTCACGCTATTGGCCTTCAATGCCAGAATGATTGGACAACAATTGGAGACTTTTGCATTCCTCCTCCAATGCACTGAAAAGTAATGTTGTATGACTGGACGCCAGAGATGCTGAAATTTTATTTAAATGCCTTTCAGCATACACTTCCAGACCCCAGTAACCTCGCTCGTTGGAGCTATGCCGAGGATAGTTCATTTCCCCTTTGTAGCAACACCCCTTGCACAGCTAGACATATTCTTGCTGGCTGCAAGGTGGCCTTGGATCAAGGATGGTACACTTACCGCCACGACAAAGTCCTTGCTAGGATAGAAAACGAATTTACCGCGTGAAATTTGTAGGACCCGATGTTTCGGTGACGTTGCAGCCGCCGTTGTCTAGGGTAGACTGGAGTACGCCGGAGTCTACTTTAGACAACGGCGGCTGCAACATCACCGAAACGTCGGGTCCTACAAATTTCAAGCGGTAAATTCGTTTTCTATCCTATTTATAATGTCAAACAACCGCGATAGTCTTCGATTTTATAAAGTCCTTGCTGTTATTCGCGAGGTACTTAGCCTCTCAGTGGCTCGTGCCAACAAGGGTTTGACAGTATCCTCCAAACCCCCAATACAGTTTGTGCGGGTTGGCTCTAAAGGCAAAAAACATCTCACTGCAAAACCTTTCTCAATAATCGAGAAAGCTTCAGATTGGATTATGGAGGTCGATTCGGTCTCTAAGCAGTATAAATTCCCTGAAAGCCTCGGATGCACAGCCCTGCGTCCAGATATAACTCTTTACTCTCTATCTCGGAAGATGGTCCTTATCGTAGAGTTAACTGTTCCATGGGAATCAAATATCCCAAAAGACCACGAGTACAAATTAAATAAATACCATGACCTCGCAAATGCCGACACCCGGAACGGCTTCATTGTTCACCTTCATGCGGTGGAAGTAGGCGCTCGTGGCCTGCCAGCTAAATCTTTGTTTCACCTTTTTAAAGATCTTGGTCTCTCCAGGAAAATAATCAACTCCTTTCTAGAAAAATTATCTAAAACCGCGATTTCTGCATCTCAAATTCTATGGCTTCAAAGGGGGAGTGAATGGGTGGTAAGGTGAACGCTCACATGTGGCAAGACAGCTGTCCTAAACCTACCACCGCCGGTTGTAAGTCCGGAATCCACCCTTCACCTCCCAGAAGTGTAATAATTATATATGATGGGCCCGATTTTTGGTCGGTGAATTCCATGGCAGCTCCGTTTGTATTTTATTTTATTTATTAGGCATTCAAAAAAGCGCCAAACCCATACATTTCAATAAATAAACACCTATTTGGCGGTAGGTTAGATTATTTTTTTTAAAAACTACCTTAAAAACTGTTAAAAAAAAATTTTTTTGTATGTAAATTTGGTCTTAAAATTTTACACGTCCGAAGCTTTTGTCTTTTTTACATTTAGCATTACAATGATCGAATCTAGTAGTATTTCTTTATTTTTTCGATTTCTGAGAAAGGTTCCTATACTGCAATAATTCCAAACTATAAGCTGCGTAAGTGAGGTCCTAGTAACAACAATATGACTATAAGCTGTATAAGGGTGGGTCTTGTAACCATTATACAGTCTTTGGTGGTGTAAGGGTGATGTAGTAGCTTTTGTTTTGTTTATTCTATAAAGGTTATTTGTTCAACTGTTATTCAACTGCACCATTTTAAAGATACTTTAATTATCTATCTTTTTATTTACGAATTTTTCGAAAAATCCGTTTTTTTTGCTTTATTGAATAAAAAATTCGTGCGCGGCGCTCTATCGGAAGACGTTTAAATTATTCCGAATCAATTACTTTCACAGCCGCAAATGATTCGGAATAATTTCAACGTTTTCCGATAGAGCCCAGTTATCTGATATCAGAAAAAAATAAAAATAAAAAATAAAAACAATTATAATTGCATAAGTTGTTAAAAATGCTATGCAATAGCTTTACCGCGGCAGTCCCCGAGTGCCACACGTATTTTTTTTTAATTCTACTGGTAACCTGTTTTAAAATTTTATGCTTCTCCATTGTGTCGTCTTTTGGAATCGAGGGGTTGTAGCTATATTTATGTGTGTACATTTATGTGTGTACTTGTGCCTTGTGTTGTGAGAATGTATGTGGGACTGAGTTTGGTGCTTTCTTTGTTTTTATGAAATTCGCACAGGCTTCCGTGAATAAGTATGGCATAAACGGTGGGAATCTTTAGTTCACGAAATAGTGGTTTGTAAGATTCTCTCATATTTAATCCGTGTATTGCTCTCACGGCTCTTTGAGGTAAAATAAATACGTCTTTAATATCAGTGGCATTTGCCCACGATAATATCCCATATCTCCAGTGGGGTTCAACCAGAGAATAGTACCCATTCAGAATTTCCCTTTCGTCCAATATCATTCTTAATCTGGATACCGCATAGCAAGCTGAGTATAATTTGGACTTAGCTGGTCTATATGGCTTTTCCATGATATATCCTCATCGATGTAAATTCCTAGAAATTTAGTGGACTTGGCAATGCCGAAAGAATAATTTAACGCTAACTATTTTTCTTCTTTGTTTGAGAAGTTTATCAACACTGTTTTAATTAAATTTAGCGACATCTGGCTCGATTTAAAACAATCACCGATTTTAAGTGTTCCATTCATTAATTCCTCCATTGTCTTACTACTGTCACTTTTAAAAATACCCATCGTGCCTTCAGAAAATTGGACAGTTGTGGCGCATGTTTGTTAGTTGCTAAATCATTGCAATAGAGAGTTCCCTGTATCATTTATTTCCTTTTTATTAGTCAAAATTAATAATGGCCGATGATCATGGAAATGGTTATCAACAACGAAAATAAAAAAGGTAACAGTTGCAAGCAAATCAGTGAATCAATATACAAAAAGAAGAAATAGATGAACATCTGTGACGTCTTCTGGTATCATATGACGATTTCCAGATTTTTGATAATTTAAATAAATTTATAGTTTAAAAAAAAACACTAAAAACACGCTTTTATAAATGCACGTAAAATAATATCTTTACTTATAGTTGTTTTGGACATAACCAGCAACCGACAACTCACGTCAATATACATCGTATATAGATATATCAATATTATTCTATTTACACTCTCCATGTACAAGTCTACGTATATACATTTTATACAGGCACCTATGTCAATATTTACACTATTTGCACTCAATATTTACAAGACAATATATAATAGGTTTGTTATAACCTTGAAGCCTGATCGTGTTCAAAGTCCATTACGTGACCTTTCTCACAAGTGCAAACACGACTATGATACGATATTCCATCTTGGAATGCCAGTTCCTGTCTTCCGGCTTCATCATCAGACCTTGAAACTGAATCGTGGTTAAAGTTCATTACAAGACCTTTCTAACAAGTCCAAACACGGCTATGATACGATATTCCATCATGGAATGCCAATGCCTATCTTCCGGCTTCATCATCAGACCTTGAAACCTAATCGATTTCAAAGTTCATTCCAAGACTTTTCTAACAAGTCCAAACACAGCTATGATACGATGTTCCATCATGAATTTCCAGTTCATATCTTCCGACTCCATCATCAGATCAGTTCGACAGTACCATATTATTGTATTGTCATCAGAACTACATACAGCTGCCAATTTTCATGACGCTACGATCCTTGGAAGATGGTAAAATTAGTTACCTTAGATTCCATTACATAGTTAGTTACATACAGGTCGTCCTAATAAATTACTAGGTTAAAAAAAGCACTAAAAACACGCTTTTATAAATGATCTTAAATCGTGGTCAAAGTTCATTACAAGACCTTTCTAACAAGTCCAAACACGGCTATGATATGATATTCCATCATGGAATGCCAGTGCCTATCTTCCGGCTTCATCATCAGACCTTGAAACCTAATCGTGGTCAAAGTTCATTCCAAGACTTTTCTAACAAGTCCAAACACAGCTATGATACGATGTTCCATCATGAAGTTCCAGTTCATATCTTTCAACTCCATCATCAGATCAGTTCGACAGTACCATATTATTGTATTGTCATCAGAACTACATACAGCTGCTAATTTTCATGACGCTACGATCCTTGGAAGATGGTAAAATTAGTTACCTTAGATTCCATTACATAGTTAGTTACATACAGGTCGACCTAATAAATTAATAGTTTAAAAAAAACACTAAAAATACGCTTTTATAAATGATCCGTTGAGTATGAGTCAACCAAATCTGGTCGCGCGTTTTTTTCACTTCTTTGACGTTCTCATATTTATTCATAATTATCTAATTGTTTTACAAAATGATATTTCAATATTGTATATTCGAAATTTCAATGCAATCATTGTGCAGTTGTTCTTTTTATGATTGGTGTAGTAGTTTTGTAGTTATAGTACTTTAAGTCGATGTCGCCGAAAATCCTGCAAAAGAGACAGATGCATCCATGAAAATACCCATTTACTCCAAGGGTTAAATCATAGTCAAAGTTCATTACAAGACCTTTCTAACAAGTTCAAACACAGCTATGATACGATGTTCCATCGTGAAGTTCCACTTCATATCTTCCGACTCCATCATCAGATCATTTCGACAGTACCATTTTATTGTATTGTCATCAGAACTACATACAGCTGCCAATTTTCATGACGCTACAATCCTTGGAAGATGGTTAAATTAGTTACCTTAGATTCCATTACATAGTTACATACAGGTCGACCTAATAAAAGCGTGTTAAAAAATATCAAATTTCGCAATAGAATTTCACATTTCATTCATTATATTTTTCTTGTAGGTTTCAACTGAAGACACAGTTTGATAAGAACGTGGTTACACATTTTGAAGCGCAGGAGCAGGTTTTCGATTACATTTTCAGTCATCTCGGAATCGATACGGAGGGATATATTGATCATCCGATTGTGATGACAGAAGCTTTCTTGAATCCTAATTATTGCAGACAGCGTAAGTACCATCATTTTTCCTACTCAGTTCTATCGTTTCAAGATTTCACTATAAGGATAACCGCGGACTGCGGTGCGTTTTATTTCCGGGGGATTTGTGGACTATAGACGTCCATGGAACCGCGCGCACTGCGGAAAAAAAGTTGGGCCGGATTTAAATTCTGTAAATTGTTGCAGAATTTTTGCGGTGAAAGAGCGAAAGTGAAAGTTGCAGGATTGCCACTACGAAAAATCGTAACGGAACTGTACTACATCATCAAATATTATATTAATATAGACGTAACTTCCGTTTAAAAAAATTGCATTTTAATTTATATAATTTTCAAAATAGAATTTCGTTTAGAATAATTAAAAAAGTGAGAAAAATAATAGATGTTGCTGTCACCGCTTGCTCTTTATGGTCCGTTTAATGATATAAAATGAAACAATATCTTCGAAATGATTTATTACGAAATATATAAAAAACACGTTTGGATTATTGAACATTATTTTTTAGTTTCTGAAGACAAATTGTTCTTAAGTGCTGCTAGCGCAGTGCCCTAAACAAAAACGCAGTGCGCGTACCGCAAAAATGCAGTGTTTTTTCCATTCGGCGTAAAAATCGTATCGCATCGCAGCGCCCAGCTTTAAATGCTACGATAAATATATGATAAAAATATGATAAAAATAGATATGTATAAAATTATATAAAAATTAGATAGAGTCTATCCACACTTCACACAAAATAATTGAAGAAATCCTTGTTGTTTTTCTCATGTAGTAATGTGCAAATTAATGTGAAAACGTAATAATGTTCAAAAATGTATTTATTGCCCACTTAACGTACACGTGAATCAAAATATTGTTTTTTTTTTAAATGATAAAGTTCTCAATTAACTTCATTTACTTATTGGGGGTTGTTGGGTATGAAGTCCATGAGATTCTTGCAGTTTTCAATGATTTGTTTGCATGTGCTACATTTATTTAGTTAGAGACATATTTACATTACATTACAATTGTATCCAATTGGAGAATTTACTGCTCTCGGACGTATCACAATAAACTTAACCCATATATGCCCAGTGGGTCGTTTTTGTCCTGTACAACAGGTTATAGAAAACGTGCAACATTTTAAACGAAAACGCTTATTTGTGGCTTCTAGCGCCACCTATCAGATGGTAAGGGTATTATCTACTAAAACAAATAGGTGATTTAATTTGTATGGTAGTTTTGAAACTTCTGGTGTCAGTTCAAGTCATGACTTCATTTTTGGTGGCAAAAAACTGTGTCTTTGTTGAGAATAATGTGAGTAATATTTTATTCTTTGTAGATATTCCTGTTATGTTTCTTTTATTATAAAATTAGATAGTTTACTGATCCCATAATGGTGAAAGTGCTCAGATATAAATGTTTTTTGACATGGAGACAGCTGTCAAATCACCCGTGGGTCGCTAACGACCCCTCGGGAAAATCTATATAAGTAATAAATATAATTGCTATTTCATATTTCTAGGTCTAGAAGGCCGCTTACAACGAATGAAATCATAGAGGAGTTGGAAAATTTAGACTTCGACGATGAAATACAAGGTGCTGATATTTTTATTGACCCTCCTGGCAACGGCAGGGTATCTGACGGTGATTCTGGCGCTGAAGAAGATGTACATTTCCATCATTTATCCCGTCGACAGCTGCTCGCACCTGCAAGCCTTATTTTGAGGCGTCCATTTGCTGACGAAACCAAGTGCAGCGAAGATGAGGAACCTGATGATACACCACCATTGCGAATGGAAGAAGACAGTTGCACAGGGGCACGCGGAAGGGGGCGTGGAAGGGGTCGAGGAACAGCTAATCAACGCCAAGCGGGTAGGAATCGCACCTGGGTGAAAAAAGATATTCCCGGGAATAACCGTGAGTGGACCACACCGCTACCTAGGTCTGTTACAACTTTATCAGAAAATACTGACCCTGTGACATTCTTTGAGCTATTTTTCAATCCTGAAGTTATCGATTATTTAGTCAGACAAACAGTAATATATGCTGTTCAAGAGGGAAATATGAATTTCTCTTTGTCTGACAAAGAATTATATTGCTTTATTGCTATCCTTATTTTGTCTGGTTATGCTCCGTTGCCGCGACGCCGCATGTTCTGGGAGAGCAATGAAGATACTCACAATATCCTTGTCACAAAAAGTATGCGACGAAATCGATTTGAAGAGATAATGCGTTATTTTCATGCGGCCGATAACTCCGAACTGCCTGAAAATGACAAGATGGCGAAAGTACGCCCGCTGATTGATATGCTAAATGCTAAATTTCTACAGTATGCTCCTATCGAAAAGGAAATAAGCATCGATGAATCCATGGTTCCATACTACGGTAGACATGGTTGCAAACAGCATATTAGAGGGAAGCCAATTAGATTTGGCTTCAAAATGTGGATTGCTGCGACAAGATTAGGCTACTGCCTGTTTGCAGATCCCTACCAAGGGCGCTCTGAGCGTGTTGAGACCGGATTGGGACATCATGTTATCAATAAACTGATAACTAAAGTACAGGGGGAGTATCCCAATACAGATTTCTCTGTCTATTGCGATAACTTTTTTACTGGACTACTATTGGCCAGCGACCTCAAAGGTAAAAACGTGTTTGTGACGGGTACAGTGCGTAATAACCGTATTGAAAACTGCCCACTAAAGGGCGTAAAGGAATGTCAAAAAGAAGAGAGAGGTTACTATGATTACCAATTGGATGAGACAAATGGGATATGCACTGTTAGGTGGCATGATAATAGCGTCGTGACTCTCTTATCGACTGAACACGGGGTACAGCCCATCCAAACGGCGAGAAGATATTCAGCTGCGCTGAAATCAAGGATTAACGTACAACAACCTTATCTAATTTCGCAATATAATCGATATATGGGGGGTGTGGATCGACTGGACGCCAACGTGGGCGTATATAGGATTGCTATTAGAGGCAAGAAATGGCATATGCCTGTTGTATTTTGGATTATTGACGTCGCGGTGAATAATGCTACACTTCTAGCTCGCCAGTACCGGGGCGACGTCGACACGTTGGAGTTTCGACGGAGCATTGCCCGTACTTTGCTGCAGAACCACGGAACCGAAAGGCTTCAACCCGGACCTACTCGAAAGGTCCAAACTACCGTACCCTATTCGGTGCGGAAGCACAATTCGGAGCATATGATCGGAAAGGCTTTGACAAGACTTCGGTGTGCTTTATGTAAAAATAAAACTGTAACGGCGTGTAGTAAATGTGGTGTCAATTTGCATGTAAAATGTTTCTCCCAGTTTCATTCTTGAATTTTGTCGGTAAATAAAGAATAAATAAAAAATAACATTTTTATTCAACATCAGTTTAAAGTAACACATTTGACCCAGGGGTCGTTTTCGACCCTTTAAAAAAAATACTCTTCCCCCACTCCCACCTCAAATCTTCACTTGGATTCTTCATAAGAACCCTTCAGGTGTCCACATATCCAAAAACGAAAGATATCGGAGACCAAAATAGTTCTGGGCATATATGGGTTAAGGTACTAATATAAAAACTACTCCAAGTAACAGGCAGTTATTATTAGCTGTTCGCACTTTACTAGTTTGAGTATCGTACCTATTTGAAATACAAATAAAAAATCTAGCAAGTTCAGTATCATAGCTGAATAAAATAATTAAAAATAATCGTGAATTCTTAAAATCAGATCATATAAACAATCAAAATATATAAAAAAAAGTAACTAAAATACTAAGAATAGCTAAAGTCTAAAAAATAAAAAAAAATCAATATAATCAATATTTTGCGACTTTATAAATGCTGTTTTTCAATTACTCTTGTGTTTCATCACTGTTGCTTATATATGAAAGCAATAACAAATCCATTAATACTTATATTAAACTAGGTGTTTAAAAAGCCATATACCTGGAATTCGGTCAGATATAGGAAATCTCTTCAATAAAAATAAAGTATTTACAATTGGAAAGATCTATTTATCTACAATATTTATGACTATCACAACTCACTTCAATTATGATTTATTTCGGAGTTGGAAATTCAGAATATTCTTAAATATGGCTAATTTTACGATAACTCGATGTTAACTATGTTTGCACCGGACCAAAGGACGCTCGGCCCATTGCTCTCACAGACACTGTGGCCAAAATCTTTTTTAGCATAGTCCACACGAGGATGAGCGAATTCATGCACCGGAATGAGTACCTTGGAGTATCAGTTCAAAAAGGCTTCATGCGCGGCGTCTCGGGCTGCCTCGAGCACAACTCTCTCCTGGCTGCTGCCATCAAGGATGCGAGACAGCACGAACGCCAAATCAATGTATGCTGGCTCGACCTAGAGAATGCCTTTGGGTCAGTCCGACACAGTCTCCTCCACTTTGCACTCCGCTGGTACAACTTCCCACCAGTCGTGCGTGACATTGTAGCCTCCTACTACAACTGTCTGACTTTCCATGTTAAAACGCAAGAATGGACTACCCGCTCTATACCATATTCAATTGGACTATTTCAGGGCTGTTGCCTCTCCCCAACGATTTTTAATATAGTTTTTAATATACTTCTGGAAAGCCTGAGCCAGTTTGACAGGAAGTGGGGCTACCGTTTTAAAACAGACGGCCAATACACCTCGTCGTGCCTCGCTTTTGCCGACGACCTAACTTTCATTACCAGAAGCCCCAAGCAGCTTTCCCTGCTATTACAGAAAGTGGAGCTTTTCTGCGACTGGTCAGGCTGTATAAAAGTGAAGCCCTCCAAATGTTTTTGCCTTGGACTCGCCCGCATGGGCACAAAATTTACATCCTATGACCCCAAATTGGTCTATAAGGGCTCTAATATCTCCCTTATAGACCCAAACAATCATTTCAAATTCCTCGGCAGAAAAATCACCCATCAGGGAAAAGACGTCTCGGGCGATCATGTTATAGAGCATTTCAAAAGTTGCCTGGCGAAAATAGATGCCTTGCTAATTTCTGGCCCTCGTAAGGCCTGGATCTATGACAATTATCTAACGTCACATTTGTCATGGCCCTTTCTTATTTACGATTTTACCAAAACCCAACTGTCCCGTCTAGATGCACTGGTGACAGCTAGTTTAAAATCCTGGCTGTCCTTAGCCAAACCAGCTGACCCCTCGACTCTCTTCAGGTCCAAACAAAATTTTGGGCTAGCGCTTAAACTGCCCTCTCTGCTCTACGCCAACTCCAGAATAACCAAAAATTCGATTCTGTGCAATTCCAAAGATCCGGCAATATCGAAGCACGTAATAAGTGGCTGTAGTGATTCAAATGAACTACAAGCCCGCGTAGACTTCCACAAAAGGTTCCTTACTGGAATCAGCCAGAATGGCACTGGTCTGGGGTATGGCAGTACAACCACGAGCGACGTGGACTTGAAGAAGTCTCTTTTGCGGGGAGATTACGACAGCAAGAGTATGGCTCATGCTATTGGCCTTCAATGCCAGAATGATTGGACAACAATTGGTGACTTTTGCATTCCGCCTCCAATGCACTGGAAGGTAATGCTCTATGACTGGACGCCAGAGATGCTGAAATTTTATTTGAATGCCTTTCAGCATACACTTCCAGACCCCAGTAACCTCGCTCGTTGGAGCTTTGCCGAGGATAGTTCTTGTCCCCTCTGTAGCAATACCCCTTGCACAGCTAGGCACATTCTAGCTGGCTGCAAGGTGGCCTTAGATCAAGGACGGTACAATTACCGCCATGACAAAGTTCTCGCTGTTATTCGCGAGGTAATTAGTCTCTCAGTGGCTCGTGCCAACAAGGGTTTGACAGTATCCTCCAAACCCCCAATACAGTTTGTGCGGGATGGCTCTAAAGGCAAAAAACATTTAACTACAAAACCTTTCTCAATAATCGAGAAAGCTACAGATTGGATTCTGGAGGTTGATTCGGTCTCTAAGCAGTATAAATTCCCTGAAAGTCTCGGATGCACAGCCCTCCGTCCAGATATAACTCTTTACTCTCTATCTCGGAAGGTGGCTCTTATCGTAGAATTAACTGTTCCATGGGAATCAAATATCCCAAAAGACCACGAGTACAAATTAAATAAATACCATGATCTTGCAAATGCCGTAACCCGGAACGGCTTCACTGTTCACCTTCACGCGGTGGAAGTTGGCGCTCGTGGCCTGCCAGCTAAATCTCTATTTCACCTCTTTAAAGATCTTGGCCTTTCCAGAAAAATAATCAACTCTTTCTTAGAAAAATTATCTAAAACTGCGATTTGCGCATCTCAAATTCTATGGCTTCGAAGGGGGAGTGAATGGGTGGCAAGGTGAACGCTCACATGTGGCAAGACAGCTGTCCTAAACCTACCACAGCCGGTTCGTAAGTCCGGAATCCACTGCTCACCCCCCAGAAGTGTAAAAAAAAAAAAAAAAATAGTATTATGATGGGCCCGACTCCGGTCGGTGAATTCCATGGCAGCTCCGTTTGTATTTATTTATTATATATTTAAAATATATTATATATTTAAAATATATTATTTTCAGTGAAGATTCATAAAAGATAGTATATTATTATGTATGCTCACTAGGCACACCATGTTGGACAGCTGACCTTAGCATATTATATACATCAGTAAACTGAGCGGCAATGACATCATGAGACACATTACAGAGTTTAAGCAACATATCCCAGTCGTTCCCCTCTATATGCTGCTGACAAACTCGAGCATTCTTAGGAATATATAGTTTGTACTCATATAGCATATGCAATTTTATCATTTCAGTTATTCTGCGACGGTTTTCTGTTAAACAGTTATTATAAATTCAATGCTTGGATGTATTAGGTTCCCTCATATAGGCTCGTTGCGTGCGCGCAACATCCACGCAGAGACTTAGCGCAGGGTGGACGGGAAGTGGGAAAGGCAGGTCACCGTGTGTAAAGTACAAACGATACAAAAAACTAGTATTGGGATATCAGGTAATTAGCCATATTTAAGAGGCTATAACTCCGAAACGGTTCATAATTGAGATGAGTCAGTCTAGTAAAAATGTTCTACATAAAGAGATCATTCATTTGGTATAATAATGTGCCATATTTGATTATTAGCCATATTTAAAAGAATATGACTGCAAAACGGTTCATAATTGAGATGAGTCATTCTAGTAATAAATATTCTACATAAAGAGATCTTTCAATTGGTATAATAATATGCCATATTTGATTATTAGCCATATTTAAGAGGATATAACTCCGAAACGGTTCATAATTGAGATGAGTCATTCTAATAATAAATGTTCTATATAAAGAGATCATTCCATTGGTATATGCCATATTTGATAGAATGAAGGGTGGGCCCAAAATGCCCATTCTCTTTTATTATTTGTGCTCACATTAATTTGCACACTACTGTAACTTCCACATTTCTTTTTTAGTAATGTCAGAAATGCTTTTCGAGTGCTACGGCGTACCTTCAATATCCTACAGCGTCGATTCGTTGCTGAGTTTCTATCACAATAATATTGGCGACACTGGTTTGATCATAAATTGCGGATACCACACTACACACATCGTTCCTGTAATCAGAGGTGAAATCATGCCCTCACACGCCCGACGGATTAATATAGGTAAATCGTCTTACTTTTTTCTTAGTAGGGTTTGAAAATATCATGATATTTATATAAATATCAAAATATCAGATATGCATCGATATTTATCTGATATACAGGGAAGTTTTAATTAACCGGCATCCTTCAAAGGGATAAATCAATATGAGCAACTAAGCAACTTTTGATAAAATAAAAAAAGACAAAAAATACTTTTTTGTTTTATATTTTTTTAATTTTATTTTTATTTGGGAATTTAAGAGAACTTGACTGTCAAATAAAAGTTTGATAAGCGTTTAAGCGCACTGCGCCATCTATCGGTAGGTAACATATCGCTAATAAATAATAGCGATATTTTACTCACCGCTTGACATTGCATCGTAATCAGTGATTTTTAGACTGTTTAAAAAAAAAATACAAAAAATAAGGTTTGTTTTAAAAAAATATATATATTTTTTAATTTTTCTACAAATGTTTAGCAAAAGTTGCTTACTTGATCGTACTGATTCATCCCCTTCAAGGATGCCGGTTAATTAAAACTCACCCTGTATATCAATACGAATTATTGTCCGCACTTCACAGAGGAAGAGTTTTTAATTTGGGAAAAGTTTTAAAGGTATTGTATCATCCCATACAATAACTACCATACAATAGGTTACAATGTCAAACAAAATTCAGTCAAATTCCAAAAATTTGGTCAAAACTTTGCATATTCTATTAGGGATACGAACAAAGGAGAATGGGCTTTTTGTATAAAAGTTGTACCCTGAGTGTAACGACTAGGGACTTATAACAATTAATTGTGCTTGTGTAAAGAAGTAATTATTTATTTATTTATTTTTATTGGAATTATCAAATTAACCATTTACAATAAGTATAATATTAAAACAACTGGCAAAAACTTTCCTCTTTTATTCACTAGCTAGTGCTGCCCAACTGAGATATACCCGTTCCAGGGCAAGTAATATCAAAGTTCAACTCATTAATCCATGTCGTATTGGAATTATACACTACCGAAGTTTTGCATATCTGGATGATTTTTTTAAATAAACTAGTTTCTAAATCTTGTCAAAAAGATTTCTTATATGAATCAACAGTTCAACTTAAGACAATCGTAAAGCAAAATTCAATCAAATCCAGCCAGGAAGAAAAAAAAGGTGACAATGGCCCAGGTGCAAAATCTTACCTGCCACCCATACTGAGTATTTATCTCTGTCTTTATTATTTACTGTGTCTTTTTCATACATTTGCTACGGTCACTCGATGCGCGGCAGTAACTCTTTACGTTTACTTTCTTAGACGCGGGTTCCTACGCTCATATCCTATGATAAGAGGAAGTGGCTCTAATTCAGCTTGCAAGATTTGACCTAAACAAACATACTGACAAACATTGCGAGGTAAATAAAAGCTTGTAAAAAGGCTGCGAAATGTCTCGAGTTGCCGGTGCGCCGCGTGAAAAAAACCCCGAGTGCAAACGGCCGAATGAAAACCATCATTAATAATCGATATTGATAGGTTTATAGCTTGTGATATTGTGTGTATATTTTATCTACATATTTTGTATATAAGCAATATAAACAGTATTTAAATAAAACGAAGCAAATAAGGTATTTTACTAAAAAATGTATAATTATTAGATACAATATTTTGCAATTTTAAGACTAACTTTTTTCAGTCCCGTCTTTCAGCTTAGGGGTCGTCCATTAAGCACGTGAGGTTATTTATCAACTTTTTGACTCCTCCCTTCCCCCTGGTTTTAAACTACCCCCCCCCCCCCCACCACCACCTAAAATCACATGTAGTTTTTAGTTTTTTGATTCAAAGTATCTTAAAAATGTTTATAATATCCTTAAATAAGGGTATATCTAATGTATTTCTGGAAAATTAAGCACCATGATAAAAATATCCAGACAAATATTAAGATTGCAGGTTGTTTCTGACTGGCATAAATATAATAAAGGAGAGGTGTAAGTATGTAAGGAACATATAATTGTACTGGTACATGAATATATTTAATGGAAATTGTTCGCAGACCCCGGATTAGCCAGAATTTCTTTAACACTAGCAAGTGGATAAGCATATTGCAAGTCAGCTGTTGGCACTGTGCTTTGTTGAAGATCAAAGTCGGTCTCAAGCCACTCCGTGTCATCATTTTCGCGCACTACTTAGAGAATCTCTCTCGATCTAGCGATCGATCGTCGCGTGAGGATGCGTGAAGGAAAAAAAAAAATGCATCTCTGCACTATTATTGCTCGGACCATTAGGTTGCTTGTGACATGTATTAACATGTGCCTTAACATTCTTCTTTGGGCAGAATTACAATCCACACCGCTGGCACGTCCTTCCCGCAAACTGCTGACGATCATTCTAATAAAATAAATACAAGAATATCTCACTACACCGCTCCCTCTCCCCTCTTGTGATATTTCGTGATTTTTTTTCCGAACCCCTTCCCCCCTCTTTCGAGCCTCACGTGATTAATGGACGATCCCTTAGCTGCTATAGAATGAAATATTATGCCCGCTCCACACATTTGCCAGCGATGGCCGCATCGCCTTTGTCCCTCTCGCTCTTTCCCATACATTTTTCTGACGTCATAGTGGTGCCGACTCGCTTCCACGTTAGCAAGATTGGCCATCATCGGCCATTGTGAAGCGGGGCCTTTACACTTGTAATAAGCTTTCCTCGAAAGCTTACTTTTTGGTGTATGTGGCTAAGTGTTACAACAAACTTTGCAAGTGGGTACGAAATTACCCATTCTCTTTTATTGGTTAACTTATTGAATGAGCTATTTTTGTATAAACATGGCAAAAACATTCCTATTTATTTAGTTTTAAGTTATAAAAGTTTAAAAGTTATAAAAGTTTAAAACTTATAAAAGTTTTCTATTAATTCCAAAAGAGATCCAAGAATCACTCTTTTACTAGAGCTCACGGCACGAGCAAACCTTTTGAAGACTTCATATATTTCTTTTGACAGGCGGTTTCCAGATGGTCACCTACCTCCATCGGCTCCTTCAGTTGAAGTACCCTGTCCACGTCAACGCTATAACTCTATCCAGAGCCGAAGAACTGTTACATGATCACTGTTTTATTGCATACCATTACATTGAGGAGCTGCAGAAATGGACTGAACAAGAGCACTATGATACCAACGTGAGGAAGATTCAACTGCCGTTTGTTCAGCAAACCACTACAAACTTAACAGGTATACTATGAAAGAATGATGATGAACTCTTATTTATGAAAGAGTTCCATCCGTCCATCCATTTGCACCTGGATCTCAGAAACTATAAGTCCTAGAGAAAAATGGTTAATGGCAAATGAAACGATATGGTCTGAAACTTCTTCCCCTCTTATTATTTAGTATTATTTATTTTCTTTTTAATGTATTTTTTGAATTTTTAGACTTTTTCATCTAAGTTATAATTTCGATGACAGGTCCTACCAGAGGGCGAACAAGCCAGCGAGCCTTGACAGTTGTAAGATATACGATCAAGCATCTACCAACTAGATCGTACATTATACAAAATCAGTTATGTACCATTTCATTTCTTTAAAAATTCCTGAACTGACAAAAATGACTTTTTAGACTGCCTTACGATTTCATCGAAATATTCCTGGAAATCTTACACCTGCTCATGCCTGATATTATATCGAATGTATCAATATATTTGTCATCCTGCTTAGTGTCCCAATAAAGAGGGACACAGGACCGCCATAAGTCTGGCGAATATCTGGGCGGCTAAGTGCGCTCAGAACACTACAGATTAAATGTATAAAGACTCTTATACGAACGCACTACGTGATCTTTCCAACTTTGTTTATAAATTGTTAAAAAATGAAACACACAAAACACACATTCTTTGAAATTAACACATTGTTTGCGGGAAACGATTAGGACGAGTTTACACTCGTCATACCCCTTTTTATAGTTAAACGCGGGAGACGAGTTTACTCGTTCTGTTGCGCGAAGCGGTAAGGCGCGGTAAACTTGTAAAAACAAGGGTATCTAAACGGGTGGGGGGTGTGCATATTGTCGGCGGTACCCAATCTATCTAAATTTTAAAAAACAACCGCGCGACGCCGCAATTTGTTGGGAAAATGCCCGACAACATAGTGTTAAAATAGACATATCGAGGCTTCTTCATTTTAATAAACTGTTATAACAAAAGAAAATGTTTTTGTGATAATTTCTTTCACATTATTTTATTTTTATTTTTAATTTTGAACAGTTGACACACAAATAATATTCTAACAAATACATTAATTAATACTAATATTTCTACATAATTTCCTATCAGAGCATAATATGTGTTCTATGCTAAATTAATTATTGCTTATAATTGTTTAACTGACGATTCATAACAAACGTATTAATATGGAAACCATAATTATTCAAATTATTGGGAATAATTAATATGATAAAAAAAGAAGAAACCAAAAAAAATATTTTCTGTACATTATGATAAAAAAATACCTAAAAGTAAAATAACAATTCAGTAGGCCATTAAGTTACAGCAAAAAGAAATAAAAAGAGAAACTTAAAAATTAAAAGTTTGAAATAAATTTACAATAAATTCAGAATAAAAATAATAATACACAAAATTTTTACAAAAAAAAACCGACTCCATTTTTTGTTATAAGAGCAGCAGCTATCTCATGGTGATAGAATGGCTATCATAATTGAATGCGTATACAAAATTTTGTGTTTGTGCTGTTGACCGTTGAGGACTTCCCTCGTGGGAAGCCAACCCTGGGTTCCGCAGTCTTGTCTTGGTGAAACTTAGAACGGGCTGTCGTAATTGAATGTGTATACAAAATTTCGTGTCTGTGCTGTTATGGAATCACCTCATCGGAAGCCAACCCTGGGTGCAGCAGCCATACCAGCAGAGTATACAAAATTTCATGTCTTTGCTGTTGACAGTTGAGGAGTTCCCTCGTCGGGAGCCAACCCTGGGTGCCGCCGTCCTATCTTAGTAAAACTAAGAACGGGCTGTCGTAATTGAATGCATATACAAAATTTCGTGTCTGTGCTGTTGGCCGTTAAGGAGTCCCCTCGTCGGGAGCCAACCCAGGGTGTAGAATCAGGTCATGCTTACTGTAAAAAAAATACATTGCCATCGGAATTGAATCAACATGTACATTTTCAACTTCATATGATAATATTTGAGGAGTTCCCTCAATTCCTCATGGATCCCATCATCAGAACAGGATTTTTATAAAAATGGGCAGTATAGTAAGTATATACTTTCAAATAATAAAAAAAACAAATCGGTTCATAAATAGCAGAGTTTTGAGGTAACAAGCATTAAAAAAAAAAAGATACAACCGAATTGATAACCTCCTCCTTTTTTTTGAAGTCAGTTAAAAATAAAAATAATAACAATGCGACGACATGTACAACGAAATAGTTATTTAATCATAAAGAGACGGTTATAATATTGGTTTTGTCATATACGCTCTCAATTATTTTTTTTCTGAAGAACTTATGTAGCTGGAGAGGGCAAAGATATATCCTAATTGGCGACATAGTAGCCACAAGCCTTTTTGAGTCTCCAATGTGGGGTCAGAGGTAACCTAGTGGTGAAATTTCGTCTAACCTAACAACACTGTTTTCTCTTTTTAGCTGAAGCACAAAAGGAAAGAAAAAGAGAAATGGCCCGACGACTCATAGAGATAAACGCGAGAAAGAGAGAAGAGAAACTGGCAGAAGACGAGGACCAACTAAATCAGTTATTAGCCATACAGGTAATCTTATTATTGTAATTGATTATGCAGGCCAATAATGTATAAGACCTAGAATTTAATAAGAATTGCAGGCAAAAAACCAATGCCATTTTTGCCACGAGGAAGCGAGACAACACTGCTGGGAGAGAGGGGTGGTGAACGGTTTCGTTCAGCTTGGGCCACAAGATCCATTTTGTTCTCGGATCGGCTCAACCCACGATTCAGCTCCTATTCAGAAGCCTCCTCGAGTGGAAGGCTACCCCGGGTAAGACTCCCGTGTCCCAGGCCTCAGAGCTGGTGGACCGATTTCTCCCGGCGCCACTGGATGGTTTGCGCACCAGTCGGCGAAGCCAATCGGTTGTGCATTCTGACTAATTGCTGAAGGGGTCTGGAGACTATGGAAATACACTGTTTTCTAAGCAGCGGGGGTGGATGTTTCACCTGATGTCATGCCACTCTTTAAATGACCTTGGGTCACTCGACCCCGTGTGGCACTACGGGCAAAGAACGCCTAGGTCCGCGATAAATTCAAACTGAATTACCGCTGTAATACAACAGGTAGAGGTTGCGTAAGCGACTTCGGATCTGTAAACAATTGGGAGGATGGAGGTATCCTGAAGGTTAATTCCAGACGGAGATATCCTGTCAAAACTGATAGTTAGGGGGTGAGGCTGCCCGCTGGCTACCTTTTCCGGTGCCTCACTGTAAGGCGTTGGACTGTAACGGGTTGCTGGTGAACTAAACAGTAGATTGTCTTGTTTCCAAGTCTTCTACGCTCATCCCACGGCTGAAAGAATGATCTATTTCGTTATACCAGCCTGGGGTGACGGGTTCGCCCGTTGTAGTCGACACCGCCATCCTGCTGGGAGAGAGGGTAATAGTAATACTGGGATTCTATTTTTGAATCGATAGAAAATGTCGTAAACGAGATGATATATTATCTCTTATCATTTGAACCTGAAAATAAACAGCCACTCTGTAATGAAATCAATGAATGGTTGCAGAAAATATATAAAAATATAAAAACTTATTAATGTAATTCTAAATGCTTTCGACTGCTTTCTAGAAGTATTCTTGCAATTTTTCAACACACAAGAAAGTATTCTTAGTCAAAGGATAATGAGGAAACACAATAAATCAGAGATGGTAATCCTGCAAATGAACAGCCGGCTGACTAGCGGCCTTTCAAACTGATTAATGTAACAAACCTAATTTAAAATTCTTCTCTCTACAGGATATGCTGGATGATGGCGAAGAGGAGGAGTTTAATCAGGCACTAAAATCATGCGATATAAAAAACTACGATGAATTGCAGGTATTTATTTTATTAATATATTTTTTCTTTATTCTGATTATCCGATTTACTCTACTTTTTCTAGTTTATAGTTAGATTTAATTCTGGAGTCCACGATTGCATGTATTAGTAGCCGTTAGTTTAGTTAGTATTAGTTAGCCGCCTAGGTAAGGTTGAGGAAAGAATACCTTTTTAATATATGTATTTTTTTCTAATCGCAGCATCGGATTGGGCCTCGGTATACTTGACCGAGCCTAGCAAGATCACTATATCAACTCGATCGATTTGCGTTTTGTCTGTTTGTTTGTGACGCAGTTACGACCAAATGCATTGTTTGATTTTCTTGAAATTGACATGAATATTCTTTGATGTCAATAAAAACAAAGTATGTGTAGGGATATTATTTTTTTTTAATTTCGATTAAATGGGGTTTCAATGTGGGGGGGGGGTTCAATATATAAAAAAGGCTGTGTTCGTACCTTAAACAATAGACGATGTATGGGCCGATCAGATCACAGGGTAGAGCGGGATAGACAATATGAAGATTAAACATTCCACTTCAAAACCTCTCTCAATAATCAAGAAAGCTCCAGATTGGATTCTGGAAGTCGATTCGGTCTCTAAACAGTACAAATTTCCTCAAAGTCTTGGAGGCACAGCCATCTGTCCAGATATAACTCTTTTGTATAAAGATTCCAGATGGGCCCTTATTGTAGAATTAACTGTTCAATGGGAATCAAATATCCCAAAATACTACGAGTACAAATTAAATAAATACCATGATCTTGCAAATGCCGTCACCCGGAACGGCGTCACTATTCACCTTCACGTGGTGGAAGTTGGCGCTCGGGGTCCGCCAGCCCAATCTCTGTTTCACCTATTTAAAGATTTTAAGTCTATCAAAAAATTTATTGACTCCTTTTTCAAAAAAAAAAACTAAAACTGCAATTTCTCCATTTCAAATTTTATGACTTCGAAGGGGAGTGACAGTGGGGGTAGTGGCTGGAGTCGGCCGCTCACCCCCTACGAGTATAATATTATGATGGGCCCGACTCCGGTCGCTGAATTCCATGGCAGCTCCGTTTGTATTTTATTTACCAAATTATGTGACCCTTTCAATCCCTCTCAGCCCTTTTGGTCAATAAAGAGTTAGTGATATTTCAGAGACAAATAGGACAAGTCAACTGCCGCATCGAAAAACTGAAGCAGAAAATAGTTGCAGCAGCGACTGATGTGGATGTGGAGGAGAGGACCGTGAAGTCGAAAGGAGCTCAGCCTCCAGCTGATCCTGTCATGCTAGAGAATTGGCTGAGTGGTCTTCGTCAAAAGGTAATCTCAAACTTAAGTGTAATCGAAGACTATTGCGGTTGTTCAACATTATAAATAGGATAAAACGAATTTACCACGTTAAGTTTGTAGCAGCCGATGTTTTGGCGTTTCCGTCTTCCCTGGAAAAGAATATTTGCAACATTGCCGAAACGTCGTGTAAATTCGTTTTATCCTGTTTATAATCTCAAACTTGTGATCGTGAAAGTAGTAACAGCCTAATTTATTGCCCCAATAATATTCAATTTAAACAGTACAAACATTACATAAAAGAACATTACATAGTACATAGTACAAGCACATTACATAGTCATACATAACAGTACATAAAAGCAGTACAAATATTCGCCAATATCCATTAAATCTGCATTTTTAAGCTGAAAATAAATAAATGTCACATTCTTGAGCTATCGCGGCGGGATGATCTTGCATCAATAAATTCTTCTCAATTTTCATTATAGAGTGTTCGCATCCGCAGGTCTCTTAAGGTTGAAATGCATCTATTCTCTGTCTCTTGGGCGACTATATTTATTGTCGCTCTATATGTGGGACCTCGAATGAGCCAACAAGCAAACTTTTCTGGGCATTGGAAAAACTAAACAACTTCTTTCACAAGATTTTTTTAGTTGAGCAAATGGGTTTTTTTTTAAATTATTAGTTTACGGTACTAACGAATAAAACTGTCAACGAGTTACGTTGTTTGCGAGAAATTAATACTAAGCACGTTAGAGGTATCACCGGATAAAATCATCAACTCGTGCCTATGAGATGCCACTGCAATAAGAATTATAAAAAACTAAGCAATTTAAGCCCTCGGGACATGGACAGAACGATCCGGAGTCTGATTTTACAGCAATAACAATTAAACACAAATTTGAATTTTTGCCACATGTAATTAATTTTCACATATGTAATAAATTTTCACCCATCGATTGATAGCATTCTGAAATCAGCAAGGCGCGAATGGTGCGACGGCAGCGCCGCGCCGACATGGCCAAGCGGGGAACGGCGGCCGCCCAGGAGCGCATGCGGCTCATCTCGCGGCTGGCCGCTCCCCAGAGCGCCAAGCCCACGCACCCACACAGACACCACGACGACTTCGGGGCGCGCGACGAGGACTGGGACGTCTACAAGACTATTTCCAGGGAAGGTAATTACTCCGGAGATTACTTAGTCCCGTAGCCGCAACCGAACCCAACGCCCGACCCGGGCGATTGGTTCATTCGCATTACATCTTCACACTGCTCGATCGGTCTCCATTTCTTCTCAGTCGTGGCATTGTCGTATGAGTTACGGACGCATGAAACGAATTTCAGAAAAGACACGACCCGCGCCGCCTTTACTAGGATCATGCATACGTTTGAAAAATCTGCAATAGATTCCGCCGCGCGCTGCGCTCCCACTTTGGCTATAAGCTAACGTTAGATTATATTTTCTGAGCGTTTCGTGCAATGCAATTAAACTACTCGACGATGACTTAAACTACTCGACGATAAAATAATAAATAGACAACAAAAACCGAGACGAGAATTACAGATCTCATAGCGACTGCTACAAACTGATGCGCCAAACACAGATTGAACCGGATATCTGGTTAATATTTAACTCAGGATCCAGTTAGACCAAATAGTTTGTTTATTTGAAATAATTACTCTTAAGAAAACCATTCAATAACCCAAACCAAAAGTTTCACAAATTGATAAACTTAGCCGTGAAACCAAAACTCTAAGCCATATATGTCACTTTATTCTATGAAAACAGAGGTTACTCATCATTCTGCAAAAATAACAAACGTTATCAATTAAACTCCATTTAAAATTTTTTACTTAGTTGATATGCGATGAGCCAATAGTTATGAATTTAACTTGTTTTTCTGCACGATTTATCATAATATATACAGAATAGCACAGCCCTTCTGCTGTACATCTTATTGTTTGTAATAAAATAAATAAATAAAAATAAAACAAAAAGTCAAACCTCAATTTGTGATCCATCACTTTTTGCTTTATAGTTTCTTATTTATTTTTCATATTCAGCAAACGATTCAGACTCTGATGCCGACAACGAACGTATGATAGAAATAGAGGAGGCGCTTCGAGAGCACGATCCACTATTCAACAACGGAGCTGGCGATTCTGACGTAGGCATATCCGAAGCTCATCAACTGCATGTCGGAATCGAGAGGATGAGGTAATTTTACAATAAATAACCAAAGAATTTCCAAAATAGACTCGCTGTCTATTTTCAAATTATTAATAGTTCACACCTACCATTGTACTGTACAGAGTGTGCATTAAATTGAGGAATAAGGCAGACATCCAGATAGAAAATGCAATATTTGAACAGTTTTATTTTTCAACATTTTCCCAGCGGTACTCCAACTTTTTTAAGCCCTCAGAATAATACGATTTCGGAAACTCTGCAAAATAGGCATTTGTGGCGGCGATGCCCTCATTTGACGTGAAGCCCTTGCCCCCGAGTCGAGTCTTCATGTTTAGGAACAAAAATGTCGCACGGGGCCACGTCTGGAGAGTACGGGGGATGCAGTACCACCTCATAGCCCAATTCGACCAATTTGGCTGTGGCGATGTGGATCACACCTTGCGAATCCCAAAAAAACAGTGGCCATGAACTTTGCAGCCGATGGGACCGTATTCGCCTTCTTCAGAGCAGATTCACCTAGAAAAGTCCACTGTTTCGACTGCTGCTTGGTCTCTGGTGTGTAGTGGTGGATCCATGTTTCGTCTACGGTCACGAATCGGCAAAAAAACTCCGTTGGATTACGCTTCAACATGGCCAAACACTCCTTTGAAGTGGTCACACGATTTTCCTTGTTGTCCAGTAAGCAAATGCGGCAGTCATCGCGCCGACAGCTTCCTCATGACCAAATGTTCTTCTCAAATGATCTAAACATCAAAATATCAACTACCCTAGGCAACTTAACCCTTCAGGCCTCGGCCCCTCAGCCGATTGACAAGTTGCTGTCCCAAAAAATTTTAGTAAAAATTAGTAAAAAAATTGAATTACGACACTGTCTCACCAAAACATTAATTACTGCCAAACCACTGTACCCATAATTAACATGAAACATATTAACATAATAAAACATAATAAATTAAATTAAAATTAAATTAAAACGGGGCCGTCACGCTGAATCGTGTTGTGGCCGAAATCGGCCAATCGAGGCCTGAGGGGTTAAATACGATCCTCCAATCAGAATGCTTTGGCATCACCAGAGCAGCACAGGCAGTTGCAGCCAAAGATGTCGGAGACCTAAGTTTGAAATTTGTCTCCGACAGTGCCTCCGTGCTACAAGTGCTAGCAAAAAATACTATAACCTCTGTCCTTGTACTG
The DNA here is from genome assembly GCA_944548615.1 of Micropterix aruncella. Taxonomy (NCBI): domain Eukaryota; kingdom Metazoa; phylum Arthropoda; class Insecta; order Lepidoptera; family Micropterigidae; genus Micropterix; species Micropterix aruncella. Next base: position 10,510,394 of record OX155963.1, on the reverse strand, counting down.
GAATGCCACGATGCGCTTCAATCCATTGCAATGGATTAAAGGGCACAGCGACTCACTGGGCAACTACGCGGCAGACGAACTGGCCAGAAGGGGATCAAAGAAAATCGTATATGGACCGGAACCCTTGATGCCCATACCCCAGGCCCAAATAAAAACATGGCTATGCAGGAACACTGATGAAACCCACCTTACAGAATGGAAAAAAAACGCAGGATGCAGGCAAACAAAGAACGCGGTTCCGGAAGCGTCTAAAAAACTTGCCTGCAACCTCACCAGATTAAAAAGGGTCAAAATCCGTAGTCATAGGTACTATGACAGGCCACTGTCCCCTAAACAAACACCTGTTTACCATCGGTGTGACAGACAGCCCTCTATGCAGAGGATGCATGGAGGAAGAAGAAACGCCACAGCATGTGCTCATGAAATGCAGGAGCGTGGCAGAGCAACGGGCAAAAATACTACAATCTCCAGCATCTGTCCCGGAGGCCTGTAGCAACCCAAACAGGCTGCTAACCTTCTGGGACAGCCTGGGTTGGCTGGAGTAACATAAACACAAATAGAAACATGAGCCACGCACAACGGCCCAATCAAGAGGCCAAATGCGAGAAAAAAGCCCAGACAAACAAACTAACTACGACCAAATGTTTGTGCGATCGGCTAACACGAGATCATAGACTTTTGCACACGTTTATTTGAGATCCCCGTAGCCTCTACTATTTCGCTCCACCACTTGACGATCGGCTAACACGAGATCATAGACTTTGTTGACCATTCCCTCATTTGTGGCTGTTTTTGGACGTCCACTGCGTGGTTCATCCTTGATGCTCGTAGGCCACGTTTGAACTCGCCAGAAAGTGATAGTTGAAAATGAAAGTGTGGAGGTGTCATGCACTTTCGGCAAAATAACTTTTATCTCCGTTGCCGATTTCCAATCCATCCGAAATGTTTAATCGCTGCACGAAATTCGTTTTTTTTTCCGCCAGCATGATTTAAGGCTAATAACAGGACTTCGACACCCTTACCCTGCAAAGCTACCCTTATGTATTACATGTTATCACCTAGGACGATATCCAGTCCATACTTGCCATTCATGAATCTTGTGCACTTCTTTTAGTACACCCATCTGGAATTTTGGTAAACATGTAATAAATATAATTTTCAGAGCTCCCGAACTGCTATTTCAGCCGTCTATGATTGGAAATATAGAAGCGGGCCTCGCAGAGACGATAGAATACATGCTTAAAGGATTCAGCGCTGAAGATCAACTTGCACTTGCAAATAATGTCTTTCTAACTGGCGGCTGTGCAAGATTTCCAGGTATATCTTATTTATTTACTATCCATCTGTAATGATTTATGTGGTCGTGCAGGTGATAATTAACCACTGGAATGCCAATACCACTGATAGGTGGTTTTCAGTTGTAACAATTCGCTGGCGGCCGATCTCCGCATTTATGCAATAATATGTAGTAAAAGTTGCCTTCATTAAATAAGCCACCGTTATATAATATATATGTGTGCACTACCACCCCCTTCAAATAAATTCTCGAGGGTTGAAAACATGCCCTCGTGAGTTTCATTCCCATGGCTGGCTGGGATCCATGAGGATTTTAGGGAACTCCTCAAATATTATCATATGAAGTTGAAATTTTACATGTTGAATCAGTTGCGATGACAATGCATATTTTATGGTAAGCATGACCTGATTCTACACTCAGGGTTGGCGCCCGACGAGGGGACTCCTCAACGGTCAACAGCACAGACACGAAATTTTGTATACGCATTCAATTATGATAGCCCGTTATAAGTTTCACTATGACATGGCCGCTGCACTTATTAAAAAAACTGGAGTTGGTGTTTTTTTTAAGTTTTGATTATTTTAGGTCTTGTGGAGCGTCTCTCCCGTGAACTGCTTGAAATGCGACCTTTCAAAACTACGCACAAAGTGGTTCTCGCCAGCGACCCCTCTATGGACTCTTGGAGGGGTGCTCGGGATTTGGCGTCGAACCCTCTTTTACCGGAATATTCCATGTCGAAGCAAGACTACTTGGAAATGGGAGGCGAATATTTGAAAGAGTACTACGCTAGTAATAAGTATTTTAGAAGCCCTGCCACTCTCGACGGTAATTTGGGCCCGGCCGGCGATGCTAACGTTGTCAAGGAGGAGGTGATCGTTGATATGTGAATGCATTATGTAAGTAAATTATTTCATGTCATAAATTGTGTTTTATTTCTTTGATAGATGGATAGATTTTTATTCGAAGTAGACTTACAGTACTTTCCAAACGTCTTATGTTTCTAGACATTTATGCTTTGCTTGTAGGCTTTACCACTGATTACTACACTATATAATCAATGGTGGGGTGGGGTGCTTGCACCAAGGGTGGGGTGCTTGCACGAAACAGGCCTTGGATCCACTAATAAAGACGCAAAAACTGTTGTTACGGATTATTTATAGGAAACCTAATGACTACCCGTCAGAGCGTCTTTTCAACGAGGCGAAAGTTCTGGACGTCAAGCAATTGTTTATGTGATAATATTTTTTCATAAACACAAAGATAGACATGATCAAAGTCAGCAAAACTGCAATACTCGGAGTTCACGGAAACAAAATTTCCTTATTCCTCGAGTACAAACAACATTTGCGCAACGACAAGCTTTTTTCATTGGTCCCAAATTATATAATGGCATAGAGGAAAAATGGAAACACTTAAAGAACAATCAAGAGTTTAAAGACAATATTAATAAATGGTTATTTGAATTAGGAAGGTTTAAATCTGAAAACTTGGTTTGTAAAGCGTATGTATAATGGTTAATTTAAAAATAATATTGTATATTTATATAAATTATTATGTATAGATTAATAGTATGTCATATCATATTTTTATTTATTTTAGTTCATATTTTTTAGCAGTGATTTTATAATTGTATTTATATATTTTATAAAATTTAAATATGTTTATACCATATATCATTTATTATTTATTGACATCGTATTTACGCATATGTGTATTTGCCTACAATGTATTATTCGCACAAATTTAGTGTTTGGATTTGTATTATAATGTTATTTATTTATAATTATATATTATTCAATCTTAAAATAATAATTAAAAAAAATAAATTAATTAAGTACATTCATTTATTATAAAAATAAAAAGTTTTTTCAAGTTAATTAGGCTAATTGTTACATAAGTTGTATTACTTATTTTAATTACTCTGACCCGCCTAGATACGGGACAGTTTAGTCCTAGTTAGGTGGGCAATGAGCATTAGCTGCATTTCGGAGTTCAATTTTTCCGAGTTACTTATAACATTGATAACAATGGGGCTAAATGTACAAAAATAAAATGAATAAAGTATTAAACCATAAAATAAAAAAAAAATGGCTTTACGTAATAGTAATAATAATAATAATAACACTTTACAAATGGTTTTCATAGCTATGTTACACAAAAACGACTTAACCAGACCAATGTATCCTCACGTATCGCTTAAAAAATCTTCTATTTTATAATAGCCTATAGAGCACAAAGTATCTTTAACAATTTTTCTAAATTTAGTGTCTGGTAAAAGGGTTAATTCCTCAGGCAGTGTTATAAAAGCGAACACCGTCTCCAATGAAAGATTTACTCACTTTTGCTAACCTAGAGCCCGTAATGGCTAGTTTATTTTTGAACCTGGTGTTCCTATTGTGAATGTCACCCAACCTACGGAACCTGTGCAAGTTTTCACGAACATGATCACATCGTATTTTGGTCATGATCACATCGTATTTTGCACATGGTTGTTTCAATGCACCAAGAAGAAGTTGGTTGATACGTCAGTTATTATAAGTAGTGCAAGTTTTACTGTTTCAATCGATGAAAATCAACAAATCTTCAACCCCAGATTTGTTGATTTTCATTGAGTTCACAATTTTTGTGATCTGAATTGCATTGTTTGGTTGCTTAAAGAAATTATAGCTGCTGTAACAAATACTGTCTGCCTGAGTGAATGTTGAGTCCAATATCACCTTTAGTACGATTGTGTACACTGAAGGTGGTATCTGAATGGGCCTTTTTCCTTTTACCTAGTTTTTATTTAAGACTCAATAGTGCTTCAGGAAAAATAATCCGAAAAACAATTCTTTTATGCCTAAATATTTTTTCATACCTATTTATGTAGCTTTCATACTTATTAACAGTTATCCTGAAGCAATTTATTGGATTCAAATTTATTGTATTGAATTGTGCAGATTTTTAAAGTTTTTTAATCCTTTCCATAACCAAAATTATATATGAAATGAAATGAGAGAGTATAAACAATAAGGAAAGATGTAAATGTATGCATACCAGGCATCTCTAGTAAGTGCCTATACCGGACGTTTGGCCCAGCGCAGCCGACCCATCCGGTCTTACGTTTCTTATCTCTAGCCGTCTCTTGTGCGCTCAGCATGCCAGTACAAAACTGCAGATGGGCGATTGCTCGAGCCGTGTAATTATAATAAAAAAATGTATTGCAGCCAGGCGTTGCTACTGCATAATGCATTCAGAGATACTAACTTGTATGAGTATTTCCATTTTGACCCATCATTATCACTCAGAGATTAAAAATGAAACAACATTCAACGAGGTAACATTCTTTACTATAAAGCAGTATTATTTACAAATAATGACAATCACTACATACACATTTCTACGGAGACAACAATTGATCAATAATAAAATCTCCAATTTTTCAAAATAAACATTTTTTTGCATTTATTAACAATACTTAAAATATCTACAATGCACACACATAAATATACTTATAGTCATGTGATTATTGTACAACCGTAATGGCGTCTTGTAACTTTTAACGAAACCAGCTACAAAAGAATTTGGAATGTGTTGAATAATCATAATTTACAAGGACCGAGTTAATGAGCATGCTTGATAAAATAATCAGGATTTTAGGGATGTTAACAAACTATGAATACCTTAATGCGCTTTCGTCATCGCCTGCACTTAACTCTAAGATTTTAGGAGAATATAGTTTTATATACTTTTAAAGTTTACGGCAACACTCTTCTTTCTTCTTTTAACACTATTTCCTTTTCCTCGTTGCCGTGTGCGATTACGATCTCTACAAATAAAATTTTTAAAATTTCATTTTTCATGCATATCAACAAAAAAAAAACTAAAACCCAATACTGATGAATTATGAATACTGAATTTTACCAAGTGCATGCATTTAATTTGGCAAAACGAATGAAGTAATCTGTAAGTGTGTTCTTATTATGTTCTTTAGAATGATCAAGTTCAAGCTTTAGTCCCCACCGAGTTCGGCATTGGATTTCCTGTCTCCTTCTCCAGTTGTTTGCCCAGGTATTCCCTGAAAACGAATACGAGTTTAGTGGGACACTTTGAAAACAACTAAAAGGTCGTTAACCTTCCAGTCGCGGATTAGATCTTACTCAGATTAGAGTTTAGAATATTTAGTTAACACTTAAACAAAGATTGTGTTGATTTAACACACGCCTACTTACATGCGCGAAAACATTCGTACATTGTACGAATGTTTTTACGCATCTGTAGGGCAATCTGTCAGCGAATACGCAGTGTTTATTCGCATATCCAGCGTATATGCAATATCATTCGCATACTCTTTCGCAAACCCATTAGCAATTCCTCCTACCCTTGTTTACAAATGCCTGTCTTGCTTGCAATATATGAGATTTCTTTTTAGGATTCTATATGATAGATTCGCTCCGTATGAACACCAACACGTTGTTATTCCAATCCAAAATCCGTTTGTTCTGTCCCGTGGATTGTTCATACATACACAGCAGGCGTGACTGCTGAAACGTGCGTTACGTTCGCAATCGTGTGCGCAACTGACGCACGAATGTGTGGGAGACTACGCGAAGGTTCGATGTTCGCGCGCTTTGATGTGCGTCGAAAAACCGACACGGTACGGAATATGGCGAATGCAGCCAAAACTTTGCATATTCATTTGCGAATGTCATCCTACACTTGGAGGTTTGCGTATTCGTGCGAATGTGTGGAACCCGGCATAAGGAGAACCCCAATACAAATGATTATAAAATATAATATATCTTCCAAATCAACATTTTCTGAATATAAGTAATAACAAATAATAATTGGCAACAATAGCAATAATTAGTAATAGTACATAATAATTAGTAATAATATGTATATAATGGGCTCGATTGTGTTTCTTCGTGAACTAAAATCGAATATTAGTCCATGTGAACGAGACGGGGCAATACGCTAGAGCGGAGTGGGAGATGACCGGTTGTCACTTTTTCGCATTAAAACTGCCCGTCAAGGTCAAATCTTACACTGCACGAAATATGCTCGAATTTATTCGGACGAGTATAAGTTCGGCAGGTAGTATTTATCGACGATCGTTCGTTTCATATTTCGCTTTAACATATTGCTCTGTCTAATTTTAGTTTCTCTTGGACTAATTTTAGTTCACAAAGAAACGCAATCGGGCCCAATATGTATATAAAAAATACTTTAATATAGTAAATATAAATGTGTGTATGTCAAAAAATTATATTTTAATACAAAATATTTTTAAATTGTGATAAATGTTTTCTCTGTGTCTCTCCTTATCAAGGTTTATAAGCCATAATGTAAGGTGGTATTTTTGTTGTTTGCTGCTTATTCCCAATATGTTTTTACTTATAATATTAGCCATTCGTGGAGCAAGAAAGCTGTCGTGACGTTGCTCAAAAGACGTTAGAAGTTTTGGCACTTTACAGTGTTTCTTATAACGACCTGTTCTCTCTATGTTTTCCGGAGAAACATAATATTCGTCTCCATCGGTGTTTTTAAGATGAAGTATTGCTTTGAGGCAATACAATTTCCTCAAATCAATCAATTGTGCTTCAATAAACAGGTCGTCGGAAGGGTAACGCCTAGGCTTCCTTAACATTATTCTAATATTGCGTTTTGGACAACATTCATTTTCTGGAGGACGGTTTTTCCGCAAGTTTCCCATTCAAGTATACCATAATAAATACAAACGGAGCTGCCATGGAATTCACCGACTGGAGTCGGGTCCATCATAATACAATTTTTTACACTTCTGGGGGGTGAGCAGTGGATTCCGGACTTACGAACCGGCTGTGGTAGGTTTAGGACAGCTGTCTTGCCACATGTGAGCGTTCACCTTGCCACCCATTCACTCCCCCTTCGAAGCCATAGAATTTGAGATGCGCAAATCGCAGTTTTAGATAATTTTTCTAAGAAAGAGTTGATTATTTTTCTGGAAAGGCCAAGATCTTTAAAGAGGTGAAATAGAGATTTAGCTGGCAGGCCACGAGCGCCAACTTCCACTGCGTGAAGGTGAACAGTGAAGCCGTTCCGGGTTACGGCATTTGCGAGATCATGGTATTTATTTAATTTGTACTCGTGGTCTTTTGGGATATTTGATTCCCATGGAACAGTTAATTCTACAATAAGAGCCACCTTCCGAGATAGAGAGTAAAGAGTTATATCTGGACGGAGGGCTGTGCATCCGAGACTTTCAGGGAATTTATACTGCTTAGAGACCGAATCAACCTCCAGAATCCAATCTGTAGCTTTCTCGATTATTGAGAAAGGTTTTGTAGTTAAATGTTTTTTGCCTTTAGAGCCATCCCGCACAAACTGTATTGGGGGTTTGGAGGATACTGTCAAACCCTTGTTGGCACGAGCCACTGAGAGACTAATTACCTCGCGAATAACAGCGAGAACTTTGTCATGGCGGTAAGTGTACCGTCCTTGATCTAAGGCCACCTTGCAGCCTGGCATTGGTATACGGCGTAATATATTGTTTTTAAATAAGGCAGACCCAGAATATCTCGCAACTGAAAAAATATATAAATCAATTTTCTTAGTCTTCACTAGACACTCGATATGTAATTCCCACCGTAAGTCTCTATGTATATTATTCTGAGATATTTTTTCTCTCGGACTGGTCCGATTGGCTGACAATGAGACGAGGCATCTCGCTTGCAGAGGTGAATGATAAGATGATTGCGATCGTCCGGCTGGCCCCTTAAGTCGATGCTAAATGGAACGTATTGGTTCACAAGCGAGGGATTATAGTCAGTATTACTTCACAGAGAATGCATATTAGGATCCAAATCCCACCAATATCGCCGGCTGGCAGTTCCCCATAGGGTAAACGGCACCGGTGTTACCAGTAGCACAGTATACAGACAGTAGCTTCTCTTAACCCGCGCAGCACGCATCCATTTGGGGACATGTATGGCGGCTGCCTAAAATCCGTAACGTCCGCTACCGGGTGTGGCGCTCGGCTCTGAAGAAAATGTCGTTTAAATTTCGAAATGCGATTGTATATTCTATCGAATGATGCCATAATATAGCCAAATATGCAACACTATGAAATTGCTCGATTGCCGCATGCGATGTTAGAAATATGAATTACTACATCCCTTACAAAAACGATGACATCATTTCTGACGACAGTCGCCGATCGGCCAGCGCGCGGCGGCCGCGTAGTTCCGCGAAATGTTTGTTTTGTGAAGTGTTTTGTGGATATAAGTGCAGTGTATACCGGATAAAAGTGAGTAATTTCCATTTTTAAGTAGTTTAGGCATTAGGATTAATCAATTTAGACAGTCCATTTGCTGTTTTTCACGAATTTTCGAAGAAAACACTTTGGCAACAACAAACGGCTCGCGAAAAAATGGCCGTTTTTATTTTGTAATGTTTGTGAAATATCCCGTTATATCGCGAAACATGACGTAATGTCGCTTTAATTTACTAATAAAATAGGTATTGCTTCATTTACATCCTAAGTTATCACATAATTAGGCGTATTTTGAACATTATATGTTGTTTTCTAATATGGCTCGCGAAAATGAAACTTGTTTTGATAATTACTATGAGAGAAAAAAGTGCGATTTTCCATAGTTTTTCGATGAAATGTGACTCTTTGGAGTATAGTAATTAGTTATTAGACATATAATAAGTCTATGATAAGACAATATAATTGAAAAAATCTAACGAATTTTATATTATGGGCATTCAAAGTTTATTATTAGGTTCGGACGCGGAAACTCTCAAAACTTTAGATTTTTCTATAATATCAGACAAAGCTCAAAGTTCTGGTGTGATTTCTAAGAAGAAGTGATGTAGTAAAAAAGTTATTTTGAAAGAATTTCATATAAAAAAATACCATAAGTAGTCACAAATTAAAAATTAAAAATTTTTTTTTTTACGAGAATACATACAATTTTTCTTGGCTGAATAAATAAATATTTTTTCCGTATTTTTGTATGCAAATAAGTAAAAAAAAAATATCGTTTTGGTAAAGCATTTAATAAAGAACATAACTGTTATAACCGCAAAATACTAATTTCCGTGTTTAAAAAAAACACGGTAGAAACCATCAAAACCCAAAAGAATGAAAGAAAAAAGGACGCCACCTCCTTTTAAAGAAAAAGAAGGAAACTTATTAAAAAAAAAAAAGATACCCGAAAGAAATTTTTAAAAAAGAAAAAATGTTAACCTCAAAAAACTATCTCAGGGAGTGGGCTAAATATTAATGAGCATTGGGTTTGGCCCACAGAAAACCCTTTTTCTCAGACACACAAAAGACTACAGCACAAAAAGAAACACGAGAGTATGTAAAGTATCCGTGTTTATTCGCCCGCAGGCACCCTTCTTCAAATTCCGCTTATCGGCGTGTCACATGTGCTCATCCAAATAAAAATAACAGAATTCCAGAAATTAATGCAAATTCCTTGACGTGGAGGCAAGTCCCGTCACATTTAGCGACGATTTCGTCACTTATATAGCAGCAGTAATTATACAAAAAAACCAGAGGTGCCGACAGCTGCGATCAATAGAAAAATCCGTTAAAATCGCGAGGATCTTATATGAAAAGCTACCCAAAATGAGATTAAATGCTTACCAGATAAATCACACACACTTCACATCACAAATTTTACCGCCAGGCGGTTAATTTACGGCTTTCTTGTTTTAATGCACTTTCTGCCTGCCTCGGCGGAGCAAGAGCACCTGCACCGCCATCGTTAAAACAGGAAATGAGGTCTAAACGAACACGTTTGACAACTCATTATTACCAGAAACACGAATGTCTCTACTCTATGACAAAGAGTGTAGATTTACTTCCAAAATTTTTAATAAAAGTTAAATTTTATGTAGGTTTTCTTTTTAATTAATATTATAATTTTTATAGTTGACATTTATTTATTTATTTTTTAATAAACATATCTCCATAATAGCAACATTAATGTCATCTGACAGCTGTTAAGGAAAATTTTGGGATGATTTCAAAAAGCAACAATAAACAACATTTTCGGAACAGAAAAAGGTTATAGAAAACCCTGAGAAGTAACCTTTAATGATAATTCGGGACACAAGCGCGAAAAAAAAGGAATTTCTGTTACACTGTATTTACAATTTTTGATATTTACAAAAACTGTATTTACAAAAAAATCGAAATGATTTTATAGGCGAGTTTTTTCAGTTTGCCAATTTTGTCATATTTATTCATTATTATCTTAATTGTTTTACGAGATAAGGTTATAATGTTTTATATGTCAAATTTCAATGCGATCATTTTTCTCTTTATCTTTTTTTAATCCGATTAGTGGTTTATAAGTTATGATCGTTTTTCTCAAGGCCGTTGACTCGCGTCGATTTTTTGCGCGAATATGTCGCGCGCAAAAGTGATAGGTGAGTTTTTACCTCGCAACGTGAGGGGTTAAAACAAAGTTGAAATCGAAGCAAGCGACGTCACAGGTCCTAAGGGCTAGCTACTCTAGTTAGGGTCCATATGGCCGCTACTCTGCTGATGTAGATATTTAAACATTCAGGAAATTTGACAACCCCCACCCGCGTGTAACGCCAACTACAGGCGTTTGTGGTAACGTATCTCTGCTCACTTCCCTTGCACCCTATCCCCGCAACACTTTGCCGCTGAAGAGTGCGTTTCTAACTCGGTATACTGTGCCGGTCTAAGTCGATCTAGTTTGCCTGTACCTTATAGGGTACACAGATTATAAGACGTTAAGCTGCATGTTTTCCTCTCGAAAGATAAAGTACCAAAAGTAACAGAATAGAATAACGTACCAAAAGTAACAAAATAGAATAACGTACCAATTGTGCACCATTAATTTTTGAACAGCCAAAAGAGCCTCATATCTGACGTTCGGGTCATCGTGAACCAGGAGGTTCATCACGTGCTGTTTGCCGCCGAGCTGTTCAATAATGCTGTGAAAAAAGAAAGTAAGAAATAGTAATCTGAAAGTTAGTGCGTCCATATTATGTTCTATAACATACTATAGAATAGTACTAAAATCTATATAATATAAAAGAATATCATAGTGCAGATGTGATTTAACTAGCGTGTAATAGGCTGATATCACCTCAGATATCTCTATACAACTCCTGATGCGCAATAGAGCACAGCAGGCTGACGACAGTATATGTAAATTCCAGGACATCTTTTCATCCAGGTGTAGTCTGAGGAATTTAACTGATATAGATCCTGCGACCGGCTCACCTGGGAGACCGGTTGTAGAAGTCGCACACATCAGCCATAGCAACTTTTTATGTGTCTATTTCTCTTTGTAACAGAAGTTCCTTTTTTCCGTGCGTTTGTCGCAAGAATTATAAAAAGGGTTAGTTTATTGAATATATACATTACAATTATTGTTGTTTTGGTAGGAGTCGTTTATCCGTAACGAGTTGGTCCTTCCTTAGTTGTTGGAACTTGTTGGAATTCCATAAGAAGTTTTTTTTCGGTTAGTAGTTATGACAGTGTTGGGTTTAATTTTGATTTTCTTTTCTTGCTTTGGTGATAGAGTAATGGGTGTAAGTTTTTTGTTAGTAAAAGTTAGCCTCTGCTACTAAATGAATTAAATTGTTTATGGTTAGCGTGAAGAAGGTCTGTTAAGTTAGACGTTGTTGTCGTTCTTGCGTTTTAAAGCTCGTTGGAGCTCAAAATCATCGGTTTCCTCCCCCAATTTTTCTTTTGGGGCGGGGCTGTAATAGAAGTTCCTTTTTTCAAACTAAATTACCGCTAATATTAGGTAGAGGCTGCATAAGAAACTTCGAATCTGCGATCGAACCGTAGAATGGAGTAATCCATTCGATCTGATAATAAGGAAGCGAGGTTTCATGCGGCATTCTTTAAATAATTTAGATGTTCGTCTTTAGCTTTTAAGCGGTAAAAAATCTGATTTGCTCTCTTTCTACAGGTGAGTTTTTAATTAGCGATATCCTCAAAATGGGTGAATCGGTACGAGCAAATAAACAACTTTCGACGACAAATTGTCAAATCGAATAATATAATAAAATTATTTTAAAATTACATTTTATTCCAAATGATTTACGACCGTTTAAGATTCCATCGGCTGTTTTATTGAATTCAAACGGATCGAGGTCGTTTCCCGATATAGTTTTTTTTCAATTTCTTCGGAAGCCTCGTTAATTTCTGCAGGTGTGCGAGTTTGGATAGAAGACGGCGCTATAGGAATAATATGAAGATAGACTCACTGCTTGCCGCGAGGGTAGTGGCGCACGTACTCGCCCACGTCGTAGCAGGCCACGGCCAGCACGAGCGCGTCCTGCGAGTTGTGCAGCAGGTGCACCAGCGTCTTCAGCAGCTCGGCCCCGCGCTCGCTCAGCCGCGCCGCGTTCTCGCGCCAGAACTTGGCCGACTTGTGCACGGGCGACCACTCCAGCCGCCCGCTCTTGATCTCCGAGGCGTACTCGTCGAAGGAGCTGAGGTCCTGCACGCAGGCCTGCAGCCGCTCGTTCAGGAAGTCCACGTCGGTCAGCACGTCCTCGTCGTCCGAGCGCTTCTGCTCCAGGATGGACAGCTGCTTCAGCACCTTGCACTGCGCCATGGCGATGCAGTGCTCCTTGGCCACCGCCGCGTCCTCCGGCTTCTCGATGAGGTTGCGGAACACGGCCAGCACGATGCGCGTCACCTTCTCCTTCACCGAGTCGCTCAGGATGTCCGCCAGGATGGGGATCACGTTGAACTTGTTCATCTTCTCCGCCAGCAGCGGGTTGAACGTCAGCACCCACAGGCAGAACACCAGCTGGTATTGGACCTGAAATCCCATTTTAAATAAACGGACGGTTATAGCTTCGAAATTGAACGTCGCCCGACGTCCGAGCGGCCGTAGAGCCCGCGAGACGATCGCCTCCAGGTCCCCGAGCATCGGGCGACGGGCGAACCCGTCGCCTCGGAGAGTTTTAACGACGTTAGATCGTTCCGTCTCCCGGGAGGCTAGCGTAGAAAACTCGGACGAAAACGGTCCGCCGTCTACTCGCCCATCGGAGACCGACTCCTCGCATCGAGGCGCCGGGAAAGGTACCCGGCGGCCGTCCTCGCCCCGGAATACCGGTTCGGAACGATATCTTCGTCTATAATCGACCGTCTGGATACCTCCTAACCGGTTACGCGATCGAGGTCGCACGCGCGGTCCTCTCCCTTACGTGACGGTTATACGGAGTCTACCGAATCTATTGCAGACCGTGGCATCCTTTGCCCGGCTCTTCGCCCGAGATCGGGTGACCGTATGATCGTTTCGAGAGCGGTCGCCGTAAAGTTAATGACTACCCCCGCTCTATTACTTTTTCCAAACCCGCAGGCCAGAGTCCTACCAGGGCTCGCACTTCTGCGTGAAATCCACCGGATGGATGTTAGCCCGTGCGTTAGACCGACCCTAAACATATGGGTCTCAGTAGCCAAACTGCAACAGAACCCATTAACTCCTATCCATAAGCATTAGGATACTTCGAATGCATCTTCTTCTTTTTCTGATGCCGTGTCCGACACTGAACATTGGCTATAACCACTTTATTGGCCGCTGTTCGAAACAAGAATGTTGTGGATACCTGAAACCAATACCAAAGGTTTCGAAGCCAAGACGTTTTTCTCCTTTCCAGACAGATTCTTTTGGCTATTTTGCTTAGAATGATTAGATGCATAATGTTATATCTTTCAGGACGAGCATGACATAAGCAAAGTATTCAATTTTGTTCATCTTTATAGTCCTCCATATTTCTATGGGTCTTTATAGTCTTCCATATTTCAATGTTCTAGCTCACTCTTTAAGATTCTCCAGACCGTAACTTTATACAGGGACAAAAGTTTGTAAATGTCATTTATTAAATTCAATTATAATTGACAAAATACATGAAATGGACAGTTGAGGAGTCTAAGTCTATGCGCGATCACTCAAGTAACTTTTAGGGGTGCGACTACTGTAGGATTAACCGAACGCTTGAACAGCTGTATATACAAATTATAAAAAATAAATCAGCAACAGTTCACCGACACGCATTTTTAAAAAAAAGCAATGGTATTTGCATCTTAAGAAAATTACCCTCTTTGCAGACGCATTATCCAGGTTGAATATTGTCCCGCTGCTTTACAAAGCCAATACAATTTAGGATGCAAATATGTGAATTGTATCAAAAATCACTTTTCTGTGCGTCTGTTATTTGTATGGGTTTTTAGTTTTTCAGGATTATTCCTCTGTTTTCTGTCCTAATAATAATATATCCTCTCAAAAAAATCATTCATAACCTAACAATACATTTGACAGTCCGCTGTTACTGAATTGTTCCACAAACATATAGGAGTATGTCAGTGTTGCAATGTTACAATATAAAATTCAAAAAGAAAAATAAGAAATAAAATAAATTGACATATTTTATTTTAATTTTATGGCATAAAGTTAATTATTTTGTCAATAAAATAACTAAACCTTGGTTTGATGATTTGAAGATGGTCGTCACCGTGAACAACTGATATTTTGACAATCTTATCCGGCCAATGAGGGTAACACAAAAAAAATACTACACTGTGAATCTTTACCTGGAAGTTCACCCTGGAAGTCAGAATGGAGAGCAGCGTGGAAATCCCATCAACCGACAGGAAAGCAAAACGATACTCGTCGATACGCAGCATCATTTGAAGACAGCGGGCCACAGATTGAATGTATTGGTTGCTCTGAAATTACCATAAATCATTTTAATACTTGCTTGTTTGTTTATTTTTACTCTATATTGAGAAATTTCACAATGGGTGGTTTTATTATCATACGACAACCTCTTACAACCAACCCTATTATGAAGTGTTTATATGTTTGTGCGCTTGTAACATGTGGTACGTTATTGCATTCGATCGACAGAATTGAAATACGATTCCATTAGTTTTATCCCAATGCAAAATGGTGACTCAGCCCGGAATCGAACCCGGAACCTTACAATGTAAGATCAGGCAGGCGATCTAGCCACCGGGGCCATGTATATAATTAATATTTAAAAATAAATTCGCCGCCTGGAAACAATGCTAAAACCATTTTACTGCGGGAATTTTACAACTCAGATATACTGTAACTTTCTTGGATATTTTGTGCTTCCGTTTGCTTTCAGTTTATTTATTACCCAGTCGTATGCTTTCTACAAACTACGGTATTTTTTGAGGGTACGATTTCTTCAAACACACATGGGTTCAGGACTTGTCTCTCTTGACTCCTCGATTGCATTAGCGGTTCACATTTACACAGAAAGTGGAGCGATGTCTCTACTTCTTCAAGGAAAACATCTGCACAAATCGGTTTCAGATAGTCCCATCCGATGTACACGTTTATTCTTGTTCCTGCTTAGTTTC
Source organism: Micropterix aruncella (assembly GCA_944548615.1). NCBI lineage: Eukaryota > Metazoa > Arthropoda > Insecta > Lepidoptera > Micropterigidae > Micropterix > Micropterix aruncella. Next base: position 10,494,729 of record OX155963.1, on the reverse strand, counting down.
AGTAGCTTGGAACTTTTCTGATGCGAGTCTTTTGCTGCTGCGAGTCTGATGCTCGTTTGTCGCTTTTGCTATTTTTTGCCACGGTATATATTACCAGTATTGGTGAGTCTGTTGTCTATCCTTCATTTATCCTTTGGGCTGCTGTAGCCGTAGAATAGTTCTGAATCTATCATTGGTCACAAGACTCTCTTTCAGCCGTCGATTTTTGTTTCCTATTATTTTTGTTCCCATGATGCATTTTTAAACAAAACACAATAGTGAAAAGGGAGTTGTAAGATTCCCTTACAATGTTACAGTATAACAAAAATCACTTTTTGTGCCTGTTTGTGACGTTACTTGTATGGGTATTTTAGTTTTTCGGGATTAATCCTTTGATAACCTATAACCTAACACGCAAAATAGGCACACTGGATGTCGACTTGCGGAGGAACGCCCAGTATAACTAACTAACTAACTAACCTATAACCTATAAATACATTTGGCAGTGTGCTGTCATTGAATAAAATATAAGTATGTCAGTGTTGCAAGAAAATTGATATTTATTTATTTATTTATAGTATTACACAAGTTCGTTTGTACAGTTTACCATATCATGTTGTATATATGGATGGTGTTGCTCGCGTCCGTAGGAATTACCTAACCACAACCCTACACGTGTCCTCCGGGTGGTGCTAAATGAGCAACAATGCCGAGTATCGGGCGGCAGTTAACTAACCCGACTTAACAAGCTGAACAAGTTTGTTCTTGTTGGAGGGAGGAAATGACCCCAACAACCCGGTCCTCGCAGTCACGTTTTGCGAGGCTGGGGGTTTTGGCTTCATCGCCCGAACCGCGAGGAAAACAACCTCAATAAAAATTACCCCAATCCCAAGGTGAGGACTGCGCTGAAGGGATGAATGGTTGGAGGGTTTCCAGTCTCGAGCACCACCCTCGACGGACCAGGTGAATCGTCGTTGTAGGAAGCCTTCTTCTGGGAATAGGCGTCACCTCAGAAGCGACCAAATATATCGTCCTTACTCGTGGGAACCATATGGAGAAAACAGACAAAACTACATATTCCCAAGATAATTCCTCTGGAGTGACTGGCCAGGCTTCGGATACAGGAAATGCAACTGGACCTAAAAAACTCATACAACAGGCTTTTCATCCTGGGCTATTCGCACCCAGAAACAGAACTTCATCATCAAGCAGTTTGCCAAGCTCCTCAAATGATGATACGCACAACCTAGACCAAGAAAACTGTGGTAAACCACCTCCTTGGCAAAGAGTTCCTGAGATAAGACATCCCAAGAGGAAAAAATTATCTAGCTCACCCTCTCCTAGCAAAGAACTTGAAACATCAAATAGGTTTAGTAGCCTGCCCATAGACCTCAAAGAAGTGGATACACCTTCTCCAAAGAAGCCAAGTAAACCTCCCCCAATCATCTTATATGGTATAGAAAATGTTAATAAATTAACAGAACTCCTTCAAACAGCAATCGAAAATGATGAATACACCTACAAAATTGTAAACAAAAATCAGCTTAGAATCCTTTGTTCTGCTGTAGAAACCTACAAAAAAGTCATCAATGTAGTACGGGAAAAAGGACTCATAGGACATACCTTCAACAGAAAAGATGAAAGATACTTTAGAATAGTTGTAAAGAACCTACACCACTCAACACCACTTGAGGTAATCAAAGAAGATATTGAAAAGACTGGAAATACTGTTTTTGGCGAAATCATCAATGCTAGATATGGACCAAACAAAAAACCCACCTCCACATTCTTCGTCAACTTATTACCAGGTGTTCATAACAAAGCTGTCAAGGAGCTAAAATATATATACCACCAAGCTGTAACCATAGAAGACCCAAAAAAGAGAAAAACTATTGTACAGTGTCAACGGTGCCAACAGTATGGCCACTCCAAAAACTACTGTATGCGACCATACCGATGCGTAAAATGTGCCCAATCACACAAGACATCTGACTGCCCAAAAAATGATCGCAACACCCCAGCTGAATGTGCTCTCTGTCAGGGCTCTCATCCGGCAAACTACAAAGGCTGCGAGGTATACAAGGAGATCTTGGCGAGGAAGATCAAAAAGGGCTACCCCAAGAAAACAAACACAAACCATCAAACCGCTGGAAATACTAACATGAACCACCAACCCACAAAAACTAACACAGAACGACAGAACCAACAGAAAGAATTCGAACACAACACATATGCTGAAAGACTTAAAGCTGAAAACAACAAGGATCTCAAACACCAAAATGATCTAATAAAAGAAATGCTCATCAAACAATCTGAAAAATTTGACCTTTTACTACAACACATGGGTACCCTGATGGGACTCATAACAACGCTTGTTACTAAGCTAACAAAATAGGTATGCGTCTAGCTACCTGGAACATAAATGGGCTTACTCCCAACAAAGACGAACTGCAAATGCTGATGGACGAATATAAGCTAGACATTGTGCTGATCTCTGAAGCACACTGCACTACCAAAAGCAACATAAAATTACAAGGAAGCAGCACTTACATTACTACTCACCCAGATGGCACAGCCCATGCGGGAACAGCAATAATTGTCAGAAACAATATTAAACACTTTCTGCTACCTGATTATAAAACCAACCATATCCAAGCAACTACTGTTGCTATAAAAGACAGGCAGGGTTATTTCAATGTCTCAGCAGTTTATTGCCCTCCAAGACACAACATAGACACGGAAATGTTTTCTGCCTTCTTTTCCACCCTGGGTGGGAGATTCATAGCAGGAGAAGACTGGAATGCAAAACATGTGCACTGGGCTTCCAGATTAACAACAACCCGAGGAAGACAACTCAAAAGATGCATAGACGAGAAAAATCTAAATGTCATTTCCAGTTCAGAACCAACATATTGGCCTACGGACCGGAATAAGGTGCCGGACTTACTTGACTTCTTCATAACAAGGGGCCTCTCCAAGCACTACTCTAAGGCAGATTCTTGCCTAGACAGTTCGTCTGACCATACACCGGTTCTACTCACCATAAGCACAAATGTCATAGAGTATGAGAAACCACAAAATCTCTGCAATCCCCGCACGGACTGGAATGGATTTCGCGAAGACATTGAAAGTACAATACAGTTAAATACATGCCTGAAGTCACCTGAGGATATCGATATTGCCCTAGCTAGGTTTACCAGGCTAGTGCAAACGGCTTGCTGGAAGAATACTCCCGTTATATCAAAAAACGACCCTATCATAAATCGACCACTAGAAATTAAAAATAAAATTTTAGAAAAACGCAGACTGCGTCGAACATGGCACCAAAGTCGACACCCGGCGGACAAGACGGCCTTAAACAGAGCAATAGTTGAACTGAGGACAATGATAAATGAAAGCAATAACAAAACACTGCAAACAAAACTGGAGTCACTGACAGCAACTCAAACCACAAACTACTCCCTGTGGAAAATTGCAAAGGCATACGACAGACCACAAGAATTCAAGCCTCCTCTCAGATCTAATATAGGTGAATGGGCTAAAACAGATAAGCAAAAAGCAAGCTTACTTGCCGAGCACTTATCATCGGTCTTCACACCAAACGAGGCATCAAACCATGACCCAGAAGAGGATATAGACTCTGTGCTGCAAACTGCCTTTCAGCTTGAGCATCCGCTTACACCAACCTCACCACGAGAAGTCATAAAATTAATAAAAAATCTTGATAGTAAGAAAGCTCCTGGCTTTGACCTTATAACCAAAGAAGTCCTTCAAGAATTACCACGAAAAGCTATCGTATTTGTGACTTCCTTATTTAATGCGATTCTCAGACTACAGCACTTCCCAAGCTTATGGAAGGTCTCCCAGATCATAATGATCCACAAATATGGAAAACCTCCACACGAAAAAACATCCTATAGCCCCTGCTGCCAGTATTATCTAAGATGCTTGAAAAGGTGTTACTAAGCAGACTTTGGCCATCTTTACAAGAACGGGGAATAATTCCAGACCACCAGTTCGGCTTCAGGAGAAAGCATGGAACGGTTGAACAGGTGCATAGAGTCTGTGCCACTGTAAGAAAATCCTTAGAAGGCAAAGAATACTGCTCGACAGCCTTTCTGGACATACAACAAGCATTCGACAAGGTGTGGCACAAAGGCCTGCTGTACAAAATCAAATTAAATCTTCCGCACAGTTTCTTCTGTATCCTGGAATCATATCTCACAGATAGAACATTCTATGTTAAAGAAGGTGGAGATACTTCACAATTATATGACATAAGGGCCGGGATGCCACAGGGATCTGTCCTGGGGCCTGCCCTGTACACTCTGTACACAGCCGATTTACCGACTACAACTGGCGTTACTACGGCGACCTTTGCTGATGACACTGCCGTATTAGCATGCCATAAAGACCCAAAGAAAGCATCAGATGCACTTCAAATGGGACTCCAAGTATTACACAACTGGCTGCAGAAATGGAGAATCAGGGCTAGCGCCACCAAATCAGTCCATGTAACCTTTACCCTCCGCCAAGGAAACTGTCCACCGGTCAAACTTGGAGATAGTATACTGCCGCTCAGAGATTGCGTAGGATACCTGGGACTGCACCTCGATCGACGCATGACATGGAAAGACCATATAAAAATAAAAAGAGACGAGATTGCAACCCGACATAAAAAACTCTACTGGATGTTAGGGAGAAACTCCAGGCTATCATTGGACAACAAACTCCTTATATACAAGGCCATTCTAAGACCGATATGGACGTACGGTATCCAACTCTGGGGCAGCGCTAGCGACTCAAATATTAATGTCATACAGAGACTACAGAACAAGATCTTGAGATCAATAGCAAATGTACCGTGGTATATTACCAACAATGAACTACATCAAAACCTGTCTGTGAGCACAGTAAAGGAGGAAATCCGAAACACATCAGAGATATAAGCAGCGGCTAATTAATCATCCTAACAAATTAGCACGCCAGCTGATGACACAGAACTACGCAAAACGACTGAAGCGGCACAACATCCTAGAGCTGCAAGACAGACAGTAGCTCTAGGCCTTAAGGATGAGTGGATGCTCTCGCTGGGGAGCACATTCTGCAAGAGACTAAGCTATGTCACCACATCGACTCATAGTCCTTCGACTGATTGCCGATAAACCAGGAACAAAAAAAAAAAAAAAATGTTGTATATATATATGAGACGTTAGCAAAAAACTGATTCTCGAGGAGATAGAGTAATGAATAAAAGTCGCCTAACTAGGCCAGGGCCTGTTCTAAGGCAGACTTTATAAAATATTGTTTAGATGTATCTAATCAAATTACTAAATAATTATTATATAAAATTAGAATTAAAACAATTAAAATTTGTAGAAATTCTATTACTTTGATAATAATTATTAACGTGTACAGTAAAAGTAAAAATATGTTTGAAAGTAAAAATATATGTCTAAAATTGAAGAATAATGCGAAAATTTAATATACAAAAAATTAATATACAATATTCAACATTCCATTGATGTTTTCTCTGCCTTCTGTAATAAGCCACCTAGAAACCGATTTTTTAAATTTGTTTTTGGTTTCAATGCGACATCAGGCAGGTAATATATATTTAATTATAAATATATATTATATATTTATAATTAAATATATATTACCATTTATAATTAAATATATATCACTTAATATAAAATCACAAATTCAGTAGTAAATTTTAAATGTATATAAATATAAAACAAAGTCGGGTTTGTTTGAACACCTGTATTTGTCTCCGTCCCGAATTGACTGCTACGAAAACACATGCCCACTATCGACACCATCAACTACTGGAAAATGCAATAACAGTAGCTGGTGGGGTCCAGAGTTGGAACGCCTAAGAAAAAAAATGAGGAAACAGCTAAACAGAGCTACGAACACAAAATCTGATGAAGACTGGGACAAATACAAAACAACCAAATCAGAATACAAAAAGAGAATAAGACACAGAAGATCAGCCTCATGGAGGAACTTCTGCGACAATATATCCACAATTACCCAAGCAAACAGAACAAGGAAGATCATGGCCGATCAACCAAAACAATTACTGGGCACTCTGAGAAGGAAACACAACAGCACCACTAGTAACCCGGCTGAGACCGAAAGTCTACTGGTGGAAACGCACTTCCCAGGTTGCAGAGTAGTTGACAAACAAGAATGGGACGTACAAACAGAAAACTATCATCCGACCGAAAACGAGTGGAAGATAGCGGAGCATATAACGGAACGGACCAAAACAGCCTGGGCAACGAACAGTTTCAACAACTTCAAATCACCAGGACTAGATGGAATATACCCAGCCCTCCTAAAATGGGGAGGAGACAAACTTATCGAACAACTAGCAAGCATACTATGTAGCTGCATCGCCTTTAGATACATTCCACAGAAATGGAGAGAAGTAAAGGTGATCTTTCTACCAAAACCAGGGAAAACTGATTACACAGACCCGAAATCTTTCAGACCCATTAGCCTTACCTCCTTCATGCTAAAAACACTAGAAAGACTATGTGACAGAGAACTGAAGGATACAGCACTTAAAAACATAGGTATTCACCCGAACCAACACGCATACACACAAGGCAAATCGACAGATTCAGCACTGCATGCCGTTGTAAACAACATAGAAACTGCACTAGCAAGGAAAAACTCCTGCCTAGGCACCTTCATCGACATAGAAGGAGCGTTCGACAAGACAAATTTCAGTAGCATTCAACAAGCTCTAAACAGACATCAAACCGAACCATTGATTACAGAATGGATAATGAACATGCTAAGAAAGAGAATCATCAGGCTATCTGAAAACCAAAATCACCAGGCGCTCGTGATGAGAGGATGCCCACAAGGAGGTGTACTCTCGCCACTTCTATGGAACCTGGTAGTAAACGACCTGATAACAAAACTAAACAACAATCATTTCCTAACAATAGGATATGCAGATGATCTAGTAATAATGATCAACGGACTAGTAACAAGCACATTGTGCGACCTTACACAAACAGCTTTGAAAATAGTAGAGAAATGGTGCAAGGAGAATGACCTATCGGTAAATCCAAAAAAGACCGACACCATTCTCTTCACACATAAACGGAAATTGGGTACATACAAAATGCCAACCTTGTTTGGATCCAGACTAACGCTCTCTAAAGAAGTAAAGTACCTAGGAATAACTTTGGACGAAAAACTAAACTGGAATAAACACCTAGAAAACAAACTAAACAAAGCAACAGTCGCCTTCTGGCAATGCCGAAGAATGGTGGGCAAGAAATGGGGACTAGCCCCACACATTATACTGTGGCTGTACAAAATGATAATAATACCAATGATAAGCTACGGAGCTGTAGTATGGTGGCCCCGCACTCAACTTACTACTGCAATCAACAAATTACAGAAAGTGCAAAGGCTAGCATGTATAGCAGCGACCGGCTGCATGAGAACAACTCCGACAGCGGCGCTGGAAATCATGCTAGGGCTTCTACCACTACACTTACATATACAAAAAGAAGCAGCCGCAACGGCTACTCGTCTAAAGAATCTAAACTTATGGACCAAATATAAAACACCGCACACGAATATATATGATAATATACTGTCAAGCTTTCCAATGCTGGATGCGGCAATCGACAGAATACCCAAAACTATGATCTTCTGGAAAGAATATGCCATATCATTAACAGAAGACTCAAAAGAAGCACTGAATCAAACGGACCTAAGAATCTACACAGATGGATCAAAAACCAACAAAGGTACAGGATGTGGGGTCTTCTCGGAAGACCTAAATATACACATCTCCAAACCACTTGGAGCACACAACACAGTATTCCAAGCAGAATGTATGGGAATAATAGAAGCTTGCAACGCAGTGAAACAGCGGCAGCTAAAACACGAAAACATATGTATTCTATCGGACAGCAGGTCAGTGCTACAGGCACTGGGAAGCGATAGATTTACATCTGGGCTCATATACGAATGCCACCAAAGCCTCCTCGAGGTATGCGGAAAAGGCAATAAGGTGACACTGAAATGGATCAAGGGACACAGTAACTCAAGAGGAAACGATGCTGCGGATGAACTAGCCCGTAAGGGCTCAGACACACCGGCATACGGACCCGAACCTATCGTGCCCCTACCCTACTCGCACATAAACAACCAACTTGACAACCACTACAAACAACTACATCAAACACACTGGAAAGAGATAGACACCTGCAGACAAACCAAAGAAATAGTAGTGGAATACAACCACAAACTTACCAAAACACTTCTAAGGACAAAAAGGCCCCAACTACGCAAACTAGTGGGACTGATAACAGGACACAACACACTAAACAAACACCTCTTCAACATGGGCGGAACGAATAGCCCTATGTGCAGAGCATGCATGGAGGCGGAAGAAACCACAAAACACATTCTGCTAGATTGTAAACAGGTAGAAGTATACAGGACAAAACACCTTGGGACTCCAGGCACCCTGCGCGAGGCAGCAGGAAACCTGAAAGCCCTGCTGGCTTTCGTAGAGGAACTGGGGTGGGTGGAATAGAGCTACCCCCGTTACACGCAAAATAGGCACACTGGATGTCGACTTGCGGAGGAACGCCCAGTATAACTAACTAACTAACTCCGTCCCGAATAGCAGAATAACTATTAAAAACGAAAATTGGAAAATTTACGAAAAATTAAAATAAAATAAAAAACATTTTCCCATACAAAATGTAAATCCGTGTTTATCTCATGGTTAGTTGTACGTGACATGTCCACGTGTCGGCAAATCAGCCGATTTATTTGTTCTTGCGCCTGATAAAAAAACTAAAAATGTCGTATATCACAAGGTGCTTCAATGAAGATAATTAAACCGAGTGCATCCCATGCTGCACAATATGTAAATAGTTTAATTCAATCATGTCTTGCTGGCACGCGATTGATATACTTAATTTTTGTACTTTTATATTTCTTTTTGTGTTATTATCTTAATAAAGTAGCGAACTTAGTATTTATTTTGTATTCATTGTATTACTTTCATAAAATCATAAATTAAGTTCAGCTAATCTGTAACACGACATTCATTGACTGTTAGGCGGTACGAAGTTCGCCGGGTCAGCTATTAAATTATAACACAATGCACAGAAAAGAATTATTTTATTTTAATTCTATGACATGAAGTAAATAATGTATTTCCTCAGTCAAAATATACTCTTTTTTAAATAGAATTATTCTATTTTATGCATTGTTTAATTATTTATTTATAATTTACTAATGAATTTGTGTTTTTTTATTTACAACTGACATACTCATATATTGGTGCAATCAAATGAAAACGAGCATGGCACGAACGTTGATAATGCAGGTAGGTGTGTGTATAGTAGTGCCCTCTATTGGGAATCAGAAATGAATAGTGCAAACGTTCACCGCTGTTCCATTTGGTTGTTAGACGCATTCGAAGTGGGTTCAGCGTGTCCAGCTGAAGTGTCCGTCCGACTTCAATGTGAAGAATATTATTTCCTGTACCGTATTGTCGCGGAAGATAAAACATGGTGTCATTATTTTAAGCCGGAGAGCAATCCTAACGTGTTTTCTATTACACTATAAGGGAATCCTACAACTCACTTTTCACCCACTTCTAATTGTCACATCGGTTTGAAACTTAGCACATTCATGCAATTCCAGTGACAATACAATAATATAGTGTCAACGACCTTGTAGGAGGTGGGTGTATCATTAGGTTTGGGCTCGTTTGACATGTCTCAATCATTCGTTAGGTTACATATTGTGAACCGAAGGTAAAAGTGTGTTTTGTAGTATTTTAAACTATTAAATAACTTATTATAAAATTCGCTCTATATAGCATACACCTCTGCCTGGAATAAGAAAACGCTTAAACTACACTGATAACACAAAGAGTAAGAAATACATTAATTATGACTCAATGAATCAAATACCAGATGTTAAAAAATGGCAGTTGTGAAAATGAATTCTTATCTTGTGCACTGTGAAGTAGTGTTATTAACATTTTAAAATGAGTAGAAGGTTTGAAAACGCCACGAGTCATAAACCAATAGACATGCGTCCTCTCTATAAACTCTATGGATTAATAAAGTAAATTAAAACTACGCTTAAGTAAAGTTGTGCTTCTATTCTGTTAATGTTCTGTAGAGGAAAATACACATATAGTAAGGGTTTATGCATAGATTACAGACCAATGTGCCCGATGCCGGGGATATTTCGTCGATGGCAACTATCAGCGGGTGATATTTTTCCAAGTGTTGCTGGGTCGGTTTGTCTGTGGCATGCAACTGCGTCTCGGCGCGCAACATTGACTCTGTCATTCCTCCGGCCTTTTTTTCATTTAACAAACAACGTTCAACATGCAACAATAATCGTACATCAAAACCAGTAAATCATTTTCGAATTAATCAGGTGCCCCGACGTGCGACAGAAAAAAACAAGCATGGTGCGGAAAAACAAAACAAATAACCCAATTCAATATCCTGTGCCATCCACATAAACTGTTGTTAAAACAATGGAATGTCATCATCATCATCATCAGTTAGAACACAGCAAATATGTACATATACACAACAGAAATCCCATAAACGGAAGTATTTACAATGTTTACACCAGCGAGAAACAGCTGCTTTGAGGCAAATAAGGTAGATATTGTTTTTTAATAATACTAACAAGGCATTTCAGCACGTACCATTAAAAATAAAGAAAGAAAACATTGAAACTTACCTTGTCTCGATGGTAAGATGTGGTACTGACATATATATCATATATTGGAGTAGAAAAGCTTAAGCTTTCGTATAATATTCTACAGTATGCCCCATACCAAACGGATTATATAAAAAAACTCACTGTTTTATTTAATCTATGGAATTGACTCTGAAAGCATCTAACTTTCTCATCTAATCAGTTTGACAAGGTTATACGGTTTGGTTAATTGTATTTTAGTCACAACAATATTGTAAAAAAAGTTAAATTAAAATTTGTTACGCATATGAAGAAAAGAATTAAAATAGAAAAAAGTTAAATTTATAGTATTTGAACATATTCTGCCTTGGGATAAATCGGCATCGCGCTATTCGCTAAACGTTAAATATAGCGATTATCGATATCGCCATTGATTATATAGCGTATTAGATTGCTTAACGCTGTACTACGATTTTGCAGCTAGGATTTTACTACAAAATGCAATGTTTAGATGGCACTCATAGTTCCAAACATTAATCTTCTCTGATATTCAATATGGCGGCGTTCGTGGTAAAGCAGTGCACTCTAAACACGCTAATACAGTATCCTGTCTCAAAATAAAAAATTATAATAGCAAACGAATTTTTAAATCATAGCTCTTATTATTTTAATATTATTGACATAAATATGTCAATTTTTAATTTAGTACACAGGTTTGAATACATAATAATTAAACACTTTAACCGCCCTACCTATATGAACCTATGTGATGCGGCCACTATATTATCGCCGGAATGCAACAACCCGTATCAGGTACGTTCGAGTACGCTCGAGTAAAAAAAAAAAACAACCCAGAGTATGTGATACATCGATATATTATGATCCCCTTGATGGGCCCTTCGCGCTCGAAAATGACCCCTTTAAAAGCACTACTGAAAGCCGACCAGTATAGTTTGGTCACAGTCCGCTGGCAGACAGCCGACCGTTTCCAGTGTGAGAGCTGCCGCGAAGAATATCGGCGCGCTATTCTCTCGCATACTGTTCAATTTATTGCTCTATCTGTCATGATTTACGAGCAAAGGGAATGTGGAGCCAACTTATTTGTATGTGAGGGCATATCTAGGTAATATATCGATGCCTGGCCGCTGTAGATTTCGGGTCTGTCTGTCTGCCGGGGCTTGCGCAACTCCCTTAGTCGCACCCGGCGCTGCAATTTACCGCGTAGCTCAGATTGACGGACGAGGACGTTTTAAATTATATTTATATTAAACAGCTTAACTCCTCTCCTCGCGGAGTAAAAAATCAGCTGTCCCATTCGCGCGCGACCTTTTCGCGCGCAAAATCGACGACCTTGATAAAAACGACCATAACTTGTAAACAACTATACGGATCATAAAAAGAAGAACTGTAAAATGATCGCATTGAAATTTGACATATAAAACATTATAACCTTATCTCGTAAATCAATTAAGATAATAATGGCGACAAATTACAAAACGCAAACGGCCTCCATCGTATCGTCATCACTGGACCAAGTGGACGCCTGTCATTCCAGTGTATTAAAACTTGCATCCCCAAAAGGACGCCTGTCATTTGTCGGGTTAAATAGCTAATATATCAATGCCGTGATAGGTCAAATTGTTCCTACGATTATAAATACAAAAAAGGGTAATAAATGGGTCTCTTGTGTAAAAAAATTGTCTGGTATATTGTAAACAAGTAATGTTATTAAGAAATCTAATGAAAAATCCCAACGATTTTTTAACTCATTTTCGAATAATAACCCAAAGGTAGGTCGGTTAATGTTCAGATAGACTAATACATGGAATTCTATCTCTCCGTATTATTTCTGTAATGTAATCAACCTATGTATATATAAATGCGATAGATGGCACTAACAATTGAATGGTTATCACCGGTTAAATTATTGGGTTTTTATAATCAGTCCTTTATAAAAAACCATACTATATCACTGTTATTATAGATAACCCTATAAATTGCTGTAAGTTTCATCGGACAATGCTATCAGCGCCACCATCGCAGAAGGGTTGCCAAAATGTACTATGACGTAGACCAATCTAACACCATATATAATCAATGCTATTGCTATGACCAAAATGGTATGACGTAACTAACATTCGTTGTAATTCCACCAGGGTTTTGGCCAAAGTGAGAAATAGATGGCGCTGTACGCGCCCGCCGCAGGAAAGAAAGATAGCAGTCTGTATCGATCTGTCAAACTTTCCTCAGCTGATATGAAAATTAATCGAATTTGAGTTAAAGGTATTTTATTAAATCACCATAATGATCTAATGCACATACATTTCGAAAAGAAAGTCGATTTTTATCGATTGACAGCGATGCGATTACAGCTTATGCGTTCATGCCTGTATTCAGTGGGCTACTACCAAAGACTGCGACCAATTAGGTAACGATATTAAGCAGCAATTCCATCCACTGAACACAGGCTTTCTACAACAGTGCAATTTTTCTGCCTGATATATTTTTATCATATCATCATATCATACGGATTTTGGTACACAGCCGATAACGAAGCACGATAGCGAATAGCTAAAGCAAGAGACGATACATCATTTCTGTACTGATTTACACTATTTAATACTCTGCAATTTTTGAACGGTGCTTTCAGGTGCCTATGTATTGCAGTTTAGGTACCTCTTCTACATAAAAGATGTTTTAACATCACCCGACTATATTAACTACATTGTAAAAGTTCCAAATCTGTGAAAATCTGAAAGCGGCCTTTATAAATAAGCAAGATATAAGCGTTTAAAAAAGTGTTAAGTGAATAAATACCTATATGGCAATAGGTTGTTAGTTACAAAAAAAAACAAAAACAAGGTACCTAAACTGCATACCTAATTTAATATGTAATATTATACTAGAATCAGCATGGTGGCATGTTTAAATGAATTTTTTGACGAAACGCATTTGATGTGAAATGTCATTTTTTAAAAGACTTGGTAGTTTTGTTACTTTTTTTCTGTTAATTTTGCTGTGATTTAAGTTCGATAATGAAAGAATTTTAAAAACAAAAATATTTAAATATTTGAAAACAGAAAATTAAGTTGAGGATTTTATTAATTTATGGAGCAAGATCTGTGTTTTATAAATATAGTGTCTAAAATATATTTATTATTTAGGATACATGATAAAATAATTTTATGAATAGGTAAAAATGCTAGAAAGAAAATATGATTTAAAATCTTAAGTATATCGAATGGTGTAAATTAATATGCACTGTGGGCCTGAGAATAAGGCCAGTTACTGTAAATAAAAAGCAGGTTTTTAAAAATCAGTTTTTTTTTTTTAAGAAACGTAATTTTTGAAGCGGTCTTGAATAAAAACAGAAAAAGTCCTGACAGAAAAAATGTTCTTATCGAACTATTCAATCATTTTATAAATGTTTCCTTTCAGATAGTAGCTAAATAGGAAAGGTGTAAAAACTCACGGTAATTTTAAGTTGATCCTTGAGCCAAGTGAGGTAAAAGTGGAGGTCCTTCTTGTCCATGAGATCGGGTGACCAGCAAGCAATCTTTGCGATAATGCGAGACGCCATATGCTGGATGAAGCCGTCTTGACGGTTCAGCAGATTGAGGAACGGGCTCCAGAGAGACTCCTTCTTGCGCTGGGCGTGCTCGCGGAAGATGTCCACGCGGCCTTTATCCTCCTGTGAAAATAAACATCGTTGAGAGAAAGGGACAAGCGGAAACCATTAGAATAATAAGGGCGGCAAATAAAGATTTTACGAGGCATTTGTGAGATCTATTTTTGAGTATAGCTTATACAAATATGTAGGTGTCATGGAAAAGGTGCAATAAGAACAACCAAAATGGCTGTGGGCCTGAAGAATAGCAATCCTGAAGATTAAAATTACTTCGACTGTCTACTCTCCAACAAAGAAGACAAAGTGGAGATCTTTTTGAGACATATTATTACGATGTACCCGAGTTAAAGAATATTTACTAATTCAACGTCAATACAAATCTTTGAGGTCACAGCAAAAAACTCAACCATGCAAAATTTTTATCTAATCGTCTTAAGAACGTTCTGCAAAAAATAGTGGTGGACATGTGGAATAAACTACAATTTGAGGTGATTAGTGCAAGCTCTGTCAATCAATTTAACATCAACAGACTTAACTCAACTCCACAGACAATCAACAGACTCGATTTGTACCTAAAAACTTGGTAATTTTGTTTATGACTAGCTTTACTAGATCTGATGTGGACGTATCAGCAAAGCTGCATTTCCAGGTTATCAGCAAAGCTGCATACCACGCTGTTCCTAGCGTCTGTAGCCGCGTTGAGACCGGTTCTTCTCGTTGTTACCGAAGTTAAGCATCGTTGGGAGCTTTCAATACTTAGATGGATGACCGCCTGAGTGTTTGACTGCGTGTTGCTTTAAATGCCCACCTAGAAGATATTGCTGATAGGCAACAAGGCGGGTTGGGTTCCACAAAATAACACCAGCCTTGTGAAGAAAAATTTTTAAAAATGTCCAGCGGTTCCTTCATAGTAGAAAAAGCTTCTGGAATGGTGTTCAACTGGGCCGTCGCATTACGCATGTCTTCTCTTTGTTTGAATCGGTCGCTTTCAGCGGCATTTTTAACTTGGGGGATTAATCGAAAATCAAATGATTTTTAATGGTTCTGCGTAGCTTGGGGGGTGTTGACCAATTTGTATGTCATTTGACCTGCCCAACTCACGGTTCAAATCCCATCCAGTAGCCTCTCCGAAGAGGGACTTAACCTATCAGGGCCGCTGTGAGCTTCTACCATGGCTGTTACCTGCAGTCGGAGGCGGTTGGAAGCAGAAAATTGCGGATTCTAGAGAATATCTCGGCCGGAACTGGGCAGTTTGAATACCAGACTGTATCAACAATGCTTACGCAATATGGCAAATAATCGGAGGCCTATGTCCTTCCTTGGCCTTCAATGCCAGAATGATTGGACAACTGGAAGGTAATGCTCTAATGTAATGCTCTAAGGTAATGTCCCTTTTTTGCATGAAATTCAGGTCTTTCGGCACCAGCTTTGCAACGACAAGTCTGAGGCCCAAATCATTAACCACAATGTCTTGAGTGGATCCATATGCAATGTTAAACTCCTCTGCCATCTCTCCGATGGTCAATTTGCGGCTTTCGGTCAACATTCCTTTCAATTTTTTGACGTTTTCCTCAGTTTTCAATGTTGACTGTCTGCTATCTTCGACGGACTCATGACCAGTTCTGAAGCATTTGTGCCAGACATAAACGTTTGTTTTCGATAGAGTATTGCTGCCGAAACACTTTTTCAACATTTTTACGGTTTTCGCACTGTTGAATGGCAAACTCGTTGCTGCAAAGATAATTCTATTTTTAAAATTGTAAAAAATCGCCGATACACTAAACAGCAGATGCACTATAGACGCCGTAACTTTTACAAAAGTCAACCTATCGAGCTGAAAATGTTACCAGATGTCACGGACAGACGTGCCAACTTAACAAAAAAAGAAAATTGAAATCAGGAGACTGGGAGCGCCACACGGTGGTGATTCCTGATACTTTTTGATCAAGGTGGTATATCCGTGAATTGGTTTAAGGCTGTTCTTATGGATATGTAGGATGGAACACTTGTCGTAATTTAGATTGGTTTCGCTTGACTAGAAAGGAAATAATCGATCCAGTTGTGTATTGGACCTCTAATACCAAAGTGGTTAACCCGTTGAGTATGAGTCAACCAAATCTGGTCGCGAAACAATTATCCGTTGAGTACGAGTCGACCAAATCTGGTCTCGCGTTTTTTTCACTTCTTTGACGTTCTCATATTTATTCATAATTATCTAATTGTTTTACAAAATGATATTTCAATATTCTATATTCGAAATTTCAATGCAATCATTGTGCAGTTGTTCTTTTTATGATTGGTGTAGTAGTTTCGTAGTTATAGTACTTTAAGTCGATGTCGCCGAAAATCCTGCAAAAGAGACAGATGCATCCATGAAAATACCCATTTACTCCAAGGGTTAAGTTTCATTAGCAATCGGCCCACTGTTACACGATCAAATGCTTTGCCAAAGTCCAAATACACAACATGTGTGTGATTATTGTGATGGAACTTTAAGGTCCAATGATTCAGGCGTGAAAACAGGTTTGGTACTGTTGAACATTTAAGAATAAAACCAAGCTGCTCTCAGACATACGTGTAAATGGTTAAACATTGATTAATAATATGATTACCTGGAGCATGTCATCGACCATTATGAGTATGTACTGGATGGTCTGGTCCTTGCTTACATGGCCAAGAAGGTTCAAGAAGGTTTTGGCGCATTGTGCGCGGGATCCAGGTTCATTCAAAAGTGCTTCTTTCGCCTGACCCTCAGAAATGTCAAAAGAGACTATGAAATTGTAGTCTTCGTTTGTGATCATCTGAGACCTAAAATTTATATAATGCATGATAATTATGAAAAGGAAAGCAACGTTTGGGTTGACACATTCACTGCTCTTGGTTCCCGATGAGTACATTCGCTCTTGGTACATCGAAATATGAAATATCTTCTGGTGACGAGACCGATGGTACTCAATACAGTGAAATATTATAGATAAGTTTTCCTCTCTGTTTCTTCCCTCGAATGCGATATTAGCGTTTCCCGCATAATGTATGCTAAACGTCAATAAAAATTCACTTGACAATTTCAGTTTTTGGTTTTCTCGTTTCATTCCAATACAATTCTTACAACTTAATTTTAAATATCGAATAAAATTGACTCATACAAAAAATAGGATATTCGCTCGCAGTTGGAAAGTTAAGCCGAGAGTTCCACAGCTGTGTCTTCTTCACCGAACAACGCCCCGTGACAAGTGTCTTCACCGAACAACGCCACAAACCATATTTTCAATTACGAGTTATGGAATACCACAAACTGGCCAATTTATTTATACATTAACCCGTGGGACACCAACAGTGCCTATAGGCACTTTGCGTCGTTTCGGATCCGCGCATAACCGTTTCGGCCGCCTCCATATATATTATATAAATATATAATATACATGACTAACAAGATTAATTACTAGGTAACAAGAGGAAATTTGTGAAAAAACGATATTGTCAGAATTTATTTACAAAATGGACCAAAAATTTGCGGTGCAGTTTTTTGCAGGCGAAGGCTGGCTTGAAAGTGGTTAAAGTCGCTAGGAATTTACAGATTAAAGGCGCATTTGCATTGCATATTACGTTTGTGTCTATATTTATAATGGATTAAAGCTTACTGTAGATAGGACTGCCAGTTGACTTTTTGCTGGCGAATATCATTGGCTTGGCGGACCAAAACGCTGGTAGCAGCTATCATATCTGTAAAAAAATATAGATTTCCTTAAGCTTGATACAAAATTAAATATGTAAGTATGTGTTCGTTTCGTAGCAAAAGTTGGTAGGTTGGTGATTATCTCGACTATGTTATTCGAATTTTACGAATGAGCACTCTGGTCATACCAATCTCTAAGATTCTACAACAAGGCGATCTCTCGGTGACTCATCCGAACAAGGGCTCGACTCTAACTTCCAAACCTCTAATTTAGTTTCTGCGGGACGGCTTAAAAGGCAAAACATTCCACCACAAAACTTTTCTCAATAAGAATCTTTCTCAATACAGAAAGATTCAGACTGGATTCTGGAAGTCAATTCGACCTCTAAGCAGTATATATCACTTCCCTCAAAGTCTCAGATGCACAGCCCTCCGTCCAGATATTATAACTCTTAACGGAAGTACTTATCTCAAGGTAGGAAGTAGGGCTTCCAATCCCGCATGCCCTTGCGGGATCTTCTATAGGTGAGATCAAAACATTTCAGTGACGCGGGATCCCGGTGTAACGGGTTAATTTTCGATAAAAGTGGTTATCAGTGAGTAGTTAAACATAGCATACCTTAAGTTGAAAATATTGATTAGAAAAATACAGGTACGAATATAAATTTACTTTGTATTTTGGAAGTGTTTTCGCAGGAAATACAACATCCTCAAAATGTCGTCAGCCAAACTACTTTATATCTTATTGGCAAGATAACCGGCAGCGGAGAATGCCCGCTCAGCTTCTACGCTTGTAGGCACTATAGACTTTAGGGTATTGTGTGCTAGCGTTAAGTATATACCCAACGATCCACCTGTTTCATAAAGAGTCATCCCTTTCTTTATGATGGTTTCGATAAGAGGAATTCGAGCGGGCGATGGACAAATACTTGTCACGGCAGAGTTTAAAGTTTGCTCTAGCACTTTTTGCAATGACAGAGCTCGAGTAGCCGTGTTCTCTTCCGTGTTGGCAGCATCAACAGTTTGACTCTAAACATTATTTTCAGCCACAACCGATAGAGGCACTTCGTCATCATCAGCTTCGATGGAGGATGTCGAATTAAATTTAATTTTCTGGATTAACTCCTTAAACCTTGGAGTAAAAGGGTATTTTCATGGATGCATCTGTCTCTTTTGTAGGATTTTCGGCGACATCGACTTAAAGTACTATAACTACGAAACTACTACACCAATCATAAAAAGAACAACTGCACAATGATTGCATTGAAATTTCGAATATAGAATATTGAAATATCATTTTGTAAAACAATTAGATAATTATGAATAAATATGAGAACGTCAAAGAAGTGAAAAAACGCGCAACCAGATTTGATAATTGTTTCGCGACCAGATTTGGTTGACTCATACTCAACGGGTTAATTTCCCTTTGAATTACAATTTTTGGTGAAATAATTTTCAATACCGCAAATCCCGCGGGACCTCGCACTCCAATCCCGCAGTGAGCGGGACTGATGAAATCATGCGGGATCTCGGTATTTTGAGATCTCGGTATACCGGGATTGGAAGCGCTAGTAGGAAGGTCTCGAAGGGTGGTAAGGTGAACGGTCCTATGCAGCAGGCCAACTATCCTAAACACTTTCGCAATCAGTCGCTCGCTAAGCCCGAAGTCCACTGCTCATTTGCAAGAATTATAAAATACTATAATGACTCCGGTTAGTAAGTTCCATGGCAGCTCCATTTGTATTTATCCTATATGAATGGCTAAATACTAAAACAACATGTTATTTTTTCCAAAAACGAGTTTTTGTCTGGACTGTAAGGAGGGTGTTAAAGGGTTTCCCATCTTATTTCCGGTCAACAATTTCGATTTCCTTTTTGATTTCCGGTTAACAACCTCGGAACCCATCGAACGCTAATTTTTCTGAAGCCAAGACGATCAATGAGAACAGTTTGAACACTCCCATAGATACCATAGATACCCACTTGTGATAAGATTTCTTCAACAGTTACCCGGCGATCACGTTCAATAATCTCTTTAAATGTACGGATATTGTCATCTGTAAGACTGGTCCTTGGACGTCGATCATGACCGTCGTTTTCGACACATTCTCTCTCGCCAACCCTCAAATTCTCTGGCCCTCGTATACATACGATTCTGAGACAGTGTACTGTCCCCAATCTGCGCTTTCAATCGACTAAATGATTCTGATAGTTAAGCGCCCTTATTGATTGAAAACTTTATGATAATGCGTTGTGCATCAGAGCAATGTATCTCTTGCTCGGGGGTGGCTGTACTGACTAAAGAACCGAGCGCACTCGCTAACCAAGCCGGTTCGTCCACTCCTGACAAATCAAACAACAACTGCACTCGACATTATCTAGCTATGAATGTCAAAGTAAGCAGAATAGCAAAATTACCGTTTATATTCGATTCACCCTCGAGTGTGTGCTGACGCAGCGGGATGCTGTGGCATGGGAAAAATGGGAGGCACCGCCTACGCTTGATTAATTCAATATTATGGTATTAGGAGACAGACACGCTTAGGAAAGTACCTACTGATACCAAAATGTGTGACCTACCTATCCGGTATTTAAATATTTATGGAAGTTTGTTTGAGCCATCTGAATCATCTTTTAACACAGTGAATTAACCTACATTATTAATTTTAATCTTATTTTTTCTATAGTTTTAACATCAAGGATCTAATCAGTCCTTTGTAAATGGGATCTGATCAGCCCACGAAGCACCGGATTTATGTTTACATTATTTTGATTTATCGTAAACAACGCAAACCCTCGTACGCCATCAACGTCCTCCGCCAAAGCTCACCCGGGGACTCAAGAGGCCCTGTGGACTCAGGGTTCATCTGCGCTGAGGTTTAATACGCCCCTGGTGGATAGCAGGACTACATGCCGTTATAAACATCAGTTTAAAAGACCGCTTTAAGTGGAGGCGAAAGCAAATACCTTCCTCTATCAACCCGTTTTACACTCTATCAAACCAATTTAACCTTGGAAGGCTACCTGGGGTACTGGTGTACCCCACTCTGTTTTGTTTTTATTGGTATTCTCCGGTATAGCGTGCTACACCGCCGCTGCCCCGTACAGTTAACTTCGGTGGCAGTCAGTACCAGCGTTTGTGCCGGTTAGTGCGGCTGTGCATTTTGGTTGATGTGATATTACGCCTATGGGTTGAGGCAGTGTAAAATCATAGTAGCATTCCAGGGTTAATATTTTTTAAAAATCACAGCAACACACCACAATCAAAAACACCTGAACAATTTGACCACTTTTATTATTCTTGAAAACCATTTTTATTATTCTTGAAAACCCTGCAAAGCCCAATCGTCATTCCACAACAAGCGCAACCCCCACAATTTTACGAATTCACTCGTCAATCCCAGAAACTACGACAATAAGATGAAAAGAGCATACCTGTTTTGTCTTCGACCAGAGCTGGTATAATTTCCTTCACGATTGTCGCGGTGATAGCCATTTTATGGGCGGTTTTTCGCGCTTTAGCCTAAAAAAACAGCACTTTCAAGTATTATAAATCGAAAAAGCCAGAAAATGGACAAATCTCACAAACCAGCTGAGAAATGTCTTGTGACCCGGGTGAATGAAGTTAGTCGCAATTGGGCTGTTACCTGGAATGGCTAAAATAGACTGGGTCATAATCTCAAGATATCGTACTATTTTGTTGAATGTGCAAATTGATAAAACCCAATATTGAAATCGGGGGGCGCCAGTTTTGCATGCGGCAATTTTGCACAAATGTCACTTTTGACAGTTCCAAATTTGTTGAGGGCAGATTTGCAGGAGGCAACCTTGCAGGCGGCAACCTTTAGTACAGTTTTTAAGTTTTTCTGTTAGGTTAGGTTAGGTTAGGTTTTTCTTTCCCTAAAATCGAAGTGACATTAATTACCGGCATCCTTGTAGTGGATGACTTTTATACATCAAACTAAACATTAAAAAAACTGTTTTAAGTTTTTCTGTTAGGTTAGGTTAGGTCATTTTGACATTTGCAAAACTGCCTTCTGCAAGATTGCCTTCTGCAAAACTGCCGCCTGCAAGAATGCCGTCTGCAAGATTGCCGTCTGCAAATTTGCCTTCTGCAAGTTTGATGGGACCATGGAAATCGTTAGATTTTATTTATTTATTTAAAGGAGTCTTGCAGACTAATCGTGTAAAAGTGTACAAGTCCATAATAACTGACTGGCACAACTAAGATAATGTTGAAAGACCATAATAAACAAACAAACATTAAAATAAAACAGAAAACTAAGCAAAACAAAGTACATAGGTATTTATGATAAAAACGAGATACCTAGCTGGGACATACCTTTTTAGCTGCCAAAGGGATATAAAAAAGATATATATCAGTATGTAGGGAGTTATATAATATCAATTATTTCACGAAATTGAAATTGACATACTTATCAGAATAGATAATAATATTTTATAGATAAAAGAAATTACCATCAGATAATGTTAATATAAATTAAAGTTTTAGAAATTTAGAGTTTGTTGTGCGTCATGACTCGCATCAAAAAGGGACGCCCGATCGATCGATCAATCAATCAATCATCATCAATGAAATCGATCATCATCAATCTATCATCATCAATCACTCATCATCAATCAATCATCATCAATCAATCATCATTAATGAATCATCATTAATTAATCATGATCAATGAATCATCATTAATCAATCAATTAAAAAAAATGATTTTCAGCTCCGACGCGCGACTGGAGTCTGATTCTCTCAGATTGCAATTTGCTGATTTGATATCTTTCTCATTTCATCATTCGACAAATATATGGTCAGTATGGGTTGGCTCTAACGTTCGATTTTACTATCCATCAAATTCTCATACCGGGGGGCAATGAAATCGATTCTTCGGCCATACGAAACATATATGGCCGGGAGATATAAAAAATATTGACGTGTTGCATAGTATAGCTGGTATTGCTAGCAATGTTGCCGGCAACAGTATTGTAGCCACATATTACAGTGAAAATAAGGGCTCGTTTAGGAGCACATTACATACCTAGCAAAATATAAAAGCCTAACGAATAGCCGGTAATTCCGTGGATTACCTCTCGACAACTTGTGAATCAAAAATAAGTTGCAACTAACAACAAATATGCAAAAAAACACAAATATATGTGAGAATTTACAGATCTCATGAAGTCCTTATTACAATGTTTCTAAGACACTAACATGGACAACTGGGTACAACATTCATTTATACCGAAATATAGGTACCATCTAAAGTTCAAGTCAAATTCATAGTCACAAACTTAATAGCGACTGTTCATAGTTCATCCGTCCGGAAAATTAAAATTAAAATAAACCGCAGAAGTCTTGGAGGCGGCATTATGGCCCCTCCACACGTTGGCGA
Source organism: Micropterix aruncella (assembly GCA_944548615.1). Classification (NCBI taxonomy): domain Eukaryota; kingdom Metazoa; phylum Arthropoda; class Insecta; order Lepidoptera; family Micropterigidae; genus Micropterix; species Micropterix aruncella. Next base: position 10,471,313 of record OX155963.1, on the reverse strand, counting down.
ATATTCGTGTCGAAGTGGTGTAAACAACTACTAAGGAACATTTATAGAAAACTCCTATGGCAGATATGCCAACGTCACCACAAAAATATGACCTGTGGTTGTAGGCCTGCTAGCCGCGCCTGCACTCTGCGCACCTCTTCTATTTTTGACGTGATTTTGACAGCTCCGAGCTGTCAGCTGGCTGTCTTTTTTTATTTCAAAATCCACACTTATACGTTACCGAATCTGTAACACGAACATTCGCCAACGTGTGGAGGCGGCATTAAATGGACAATACAAATTTAGCATGCTAATTTTTTCAAGAATAGGCCCTTCAGTTCAGTTCAATAATATTGTCACTATGGGGGGCGCCAGTTTTGCATACGGCAATTTTGCACAAATGTCACTTTTGACAGTCCCAAATTTGTTGAGGGCAGATTTGCAGGAGGCAACCTTGCAGGCGGCAACCTTGCAGGCGGCAACCTTTAGTACAGTTTTTAAGTTTTTCTGTTAGGTTAGGTTAGGTTAGGTTTTTCTTTCCCTAAAATCGAAGTGACATTAATTACCGGCATCCTTGTAGTGGATGACTTTTATACATCAAACTAAACATTTAAAAAAATGTTTTAAGTTTTTCTGTTAGGTTAGGTTAGGTCATTTTGACATTTGCAAAACTGCCTTCTGCAAGATTGCCTTCTGCAAAACTGTCGCCTGCAAGAATGCCGTCTGCAAGATTGCCGTCTGCAAATTTGCCTTCTGCAAGTTTGATGGGACCCGTCACTATTGTTAGGTTTATATGCTATCAATATAATAAAAAAAGTTAGTATACGTCAAATTGACACAATATGTTACCGCTGAAGTAAGCAACTCTCCTATATTGATTTTGATTGGATAGCGGCTGAAGCAGAAAGCCAACTCAATCAGGTTAAGTAATATAAGAACGTAAAAAATATTGTTCGCTGTTATTATTGGATGAAATGTTTAAAACAAAACAAACTGCCTTTTTTCATTGCTGTATTTCGATCGTTTTTGATTTAACGATTGATGACAGCCACCAATATTATTTTTGACAGCCACCCTGTGTATTTATATGATCTGTGCGTCCACCAAACAAACAAGCGATGGAGTTAAAGAAATCCCGCCGGAAGAAATTTTGCAACGCAAATTTGGAGCAGCCATTCCCGCTCTTTATCGAATCTGAATTGGGAATATCGTTGGATAACTGGGTGCCGCTTATCTATTCGGGAAAATTCAACGGTTTGGGTGTCTCCGTCGAAGAACCGGAGGACATTAACAGTCTTTACAGCATGGGCTATTTCGGAAAAGGCTCCACGTCGCGAAGCACTCCGAAGATACTGAGAACGTCAAAAATTCCGCCCTTTATCAGGCAGCGGCAGTATTTGCGCAGAAAATCATGGTGGTCTGCCTACAAAAAGAGCGGCAGTGATTGGGACGACAATATCTCCGCGATTCAATCACAAATCACACAAATGTCTAAAAACAGCGACGAGTCGGTCATAGAATTATTGTCGAGCGACGATGAAAGCGGCACGCAACCGGTTGACGAAAACGCGTTGAATTTCCCGGAAGATTCGGTGATCGTGATGCCGGACAGCGACAACGAAACGGACTATTTCGGAAACCTAAAACCTGAGCTGCGCATCGACGAAAGCCCGTTGAAAGAAAATTTGATGCTGACGTTGCAAGAGAGCTTCTTTTTGGCATTCGGTTTGGGACACTTGCAGATCCACGGCTTGACCGGAGAGCAATTGTCGCTCGAAGAATCGTGGCAGCTTTTCAACGGAATTGAAAGCAATTTTTCAGTATCGTACGCTGTCTATCATTATTTTAGAGCGAAAGGATACGTTGTTAAGCCAGGCTTGAAATTCGGGGGAGATTTCTGTAAGTACTCACTGCTGAACAAGTTATTGAAGTATGACCATGTTTTGGAGTGCCGAGCAAAATTGCAATGCCTTCGGATAAGGGACTGGAGAAATTTGCATATCCTTTCACCACTATTTAATATCCTACAACCTACACAATCCTACATCTCCCTCCTACCTCAACGAGGCCTTTACCAGTTTAGTCATGAGCTCCCTCTTTGTTCAAGTCAGAATAATACTCTACGTATCTCAAATCACAAAACCACTTTTTCGTCCTAGTCCTCCGTACATTCAGCTTGAATGTGGAATCAGCTTCCTCCAGCTATTAAAGGCATTAGCTCGCTTTCCACCTTTAACCGCTCGAAAGCCAGCCTTCGCGCGCAATAAACTGCCTCGCAACTTTTTGATCAATTTTGTAAATATGCATTACGTTAATTTTTAATAAATATGCATTAAGTCAATTTTGTAAATATGCCTTAGGCAACCTTTTGGTCGATTCTGTAAATATGCAGGATGCCAACAATGCCTATAGCAGTTGTTGGCGTCCGACAGGTTAAGCAATCACTGAAAAACCACTTTATTTTACAATAAATATGAAATTCACAAATTCCAACCTTTTCCTTATTCCTTTCCTTTCCTTATTTTGGCAGTTTATTTATTTATTTATATAATAATATATGTATTTATGTCCTATTCAAATATTTATTTATTTATTTACTCGTATAATATCCTAAGACCTACACAATCCTCCTACCTCAATGAGGCGGTTTAGGTCTCCCTCTTCGTTCAAGTCAGAATACTCTACGTATCTCAAATCACAAAACCCTTTGTTTGTCCTACTCCTCCATACATGCAGATTGACTGTGGAATCAGCTTGCTCCAGCTATTAAAGGCACTAGATCGCTTTCCACCTCCAAGCAATCGCTGAAAACCCACTTTCTTTTACAATAAATATGAAATTCACACACTCTAACCTTACCTTTATACCTTCCATTTTTTTATTTTGGCAGTTTATTTATTCATTATATAATAATACCTACAGTGGAACCTCTCATAACGAGCATAATTCATTCCCGACTTTTACTCGTTCCCAACTCCCACTCGTTCCCGACTCTTACTCGTTCCCGACTCTTACTCGTTCCCGACTCTTACTGAAACACTCGTTAAGCGAAATAATTTTTCCCATATTCATTATGAGAGGTGCGAATTACTTGTTATGAGAAATTACCGCAAATTATTCATTATGAGAGGTTCCACTATATATGTATTTATGTCCTATTTGAATATTTATTTACTCTTGGCTTTAGATATGCATAAAATGCATAAAATTCCCTATAATTTAAAATTTCATTTTATATTTTGTCTTATGGTACTTAAATTTTGCCCACTTCTCTGACATCAATCAACAAGTTGGTTGACTAGAAGATATTTTTTATCTAGAAATAAGTCCACCATTGTACCTTTAATGTTTAATGTTAAGGACGGTACACTTACCGCCACGACAAAGTCCTTGCTGTTATTCGCGAGGTACTTAGCCTCTCAGTGGCTCGTGCAAACAAGGGTTTGACAGTATCCTCCAAACCCCCAATACAGTTTGTGCGGGTTGGCTCTAAAGGCAAAAAACATCTCACTGCAAAACCTTTCTCAATAATCGAGAAAGCTTCAGATTGGATTATGGAGGTCGATTCGGTCTCTAAGCAGTATAAATTCCCTGAAAGTCTCGGATGCACAGCCCTGCGTCCAGATATAACTCTTTACTCTCTATCTCGGAAGATGGTTCTTATCGTAGAGTTAACTGTTCCATGGGAATCAAATATCCCAAAAGACCACGAGTACAAATTAAATAAATACCATGACCTCGCAAATGCCGTCACCCGGAACGGCTTCACTGTTCACCGTCACGCGGTGGAAGTAGGCGCTCGTGGCCTGACAGCTAAATCTTTGTTTCACCTTTTTAAAGATCTTGGTCTCTCCAGGAAAATAATCAACTCCTTTCTAGAAAATTATCTAAAACCGCGATTTCTGCATCTCAAATTCTATGGCTTCGAAGGGGGAGTGAATGGGTGGTAAGGTGAACGCTCACATGTGGCAAGACAGCTGTCCTAAACCTACCACCGCCGGTCGTAAGTCCGGAATCCACCCTTCACCTCCCAGAAGTGTAATAATTATATATGATGGGCCCGATTTTTGGTCGGTGAATTCCATGGCAGCTCCGTTTGTATTTTATTTTATTGTGCAGTAAAGAGATTTTTCATTTCATCAATAGTCACAGTAAAATTGTGTCCTTAACTAATCGCCTGTGTTATTAAATTTACAGTGATTTATAAAGATGGACCACCTTTCTACCATGCAGACTATATTGTTATTGTAGAGTCGGCCCCATTAATTAATTACGCCGAAGGAAAAACAGATTACGATTGGATATCATTGCAAGGAATGATACGAATGGCCACAACAGCTTTTAAGGTTTGTGTACTAGGAAGTTTTCAATACACAAGTAAATATATTAACCCGTCAGGCCCCGCGACTACGTTATCGCAGTCAAACTGAGGGTTAACTGCGAGTCGCGAGGCCTGAAGGGTTAAAAGCAATACAACACAAGACCTGATGCCGCCAACAAGTGAACAGCTGTATTTATAATTATATATTTTTACGTTTTTTTTAATGAAATTTTTGTGGTTTATGTATTTATCCATATCGACGGTGGAAAGGAAAAAGTTACTAAGCGACATATAGCCAACTTTACAGGTGAGCCAATTGAAGTTTTTATTTTTGGTTTAAAATTTATATAAAATCATATATTTATTTTACTGGCATGTTTCCTGCTTAATTTTGAAGTTGATTTTAGCCTTTTTTAACTGCCATAAATACATTTTCATTTTTCTTGCTATTTAAGAAGTTAGTGTCGCTTAGTAATATTTTAATCAAAATCACAAACAGGAAAAAATGACCAACCGACAAGCGACAGATAGGAAAAAAGCCCCACATAGATATTTTCAAACTCCTTGTGTATGGAAAAAAGACCCAAACAATAGAAATACTTTCCTATAATCAGGGTAAAATTAAATGATATCCACTTTATAACCAAGGAATGAATTATGTTTAAATCTCGACCTAAATCATTCATAACTTGGTTTAAAAAAGACACATACAAAGACACTGACAATGCCCCTACCCACAAATAACCAAGGAATGAATTATGTTTAAATCTCGACCTAAATCATTCATAACTTGGTTTAAAAAAGACACATACAAAGACACTGACAATGCCCCTACCCACAAATACCCATTAGGAAATGAGATAACGTCTATTTTTTAGTCATCCAAATGTTTATTTAAAATTTACTATTTACATTCAGTAACAAAAACACAAAAAAAATATTTCTATCTTGTGTGTTCCTTGAAAATATGTTATATTAAATAAACAGTACATAGTACCTACTTAACCCCTAGAGCCCCAATTGGCCGATATTGGCCACAACACGATACAATCGACAGATAGGAAAAAAAGCCCCACATAGATATTTTCAAACTCCTTGTGTATGGAAAAAAGACCCAAACAATAGAAATACTTTCCTATAATCAGGGTAAAATTAAATGATATCCACTTTATAACCAAGGAATGAATTATGTTTAAATCTCGACCTAAATCATTCATAACTTGGTTTAAAAAAGACACATACAAAGACACTGACAATGCCCCTACCCACAAATAACCAAGGAATGAATTATGTTTAAATCTCGACCTAAATCATTCATAACTTGGTTTAAAAAAGACACATACAAAGACACTGACAATGCCCCTACCCACAAATACCCATTAGGAAATGAGATAACGTCTATTTTTTAGTCATCCAAATGTTTATTTAAAATTTACTATTTACATTCAGTAACAAAAACACAAAAAAAATATTTCTATCTTGTGTGTTCCTTGAAAATATGTTATATTAAATAAACAGTACATAGTACCTACTTAACCCCTAGAGCCCCAATTGGCCGATATTGGCCACAACACGATACAATCGACAGATAGGAAAAAAAGCCCCACATAGATATTTTCAAACTCCTTGTGTATGGAAAAAAGACCCAAACAATAGAAATACTTTCCTATAATCAGGGTAAAATTAAATGATATCCACTTTATAACCAAGGAATGAATTATGTTTAAATCTCGACCTAAATCATTCATAACTTGGTTTAAAAAAGACACATACAAAGACACTGACAATGCCCCTACCCACAAATACCCATTACGAAATGAGATAACGTCTATTTTTTAGTCATCCAAATGTTTATTTAAAATTTACTATTTACATTCAGTAACAAAAATACAAAAAAAATATTTCTATCTTGTGTGTTCCTTGAAAATATGTTATATTAAATAAACAGTATGTAGTGGCAAATCCAGCGGTCAGCGGTTAAACCGATCGAAAATCTGCCACCTTATTTTAGGGTAGCCATAGAACGACAAGGTGCAATTTTGGTGGCACCCAGGGGTGATGTGAACCGGCGTTTTACTGCCGATGGCACACCAGGTACTCGTAGAGGCGTGTCTCTCCTCGGCGAGTTGCGATACAAGGTGACCTTAAGCTCTTGTATCGTACGGTCTCCTTTTGCAGATTCCGCAGCGATCTCTTTTCCTATAAGATCGATCTAGTCTCCACTAGTTTGTAAATCTAGCCGCTCGCATAATTGAGGCATCAAGGTATAAGCTGTTATTGTCGCTTACCGTTTGAAGAGCAGTACTGTCCTGCGAAGCGTACACCCTTGTGCAAATTAATCTGAACACTGGCAATTTTAGTCAAATAATGGTTTTATTCATGAAAATCATACAAAACTTTAACTTAGCTTATAAATTAGTATTTTATGTGGCCTCCTTTAGCTTTAAGTAGCAACTGTATACGCTTCGGCATTGATTCCACCAAGTTTTTACAGTTTTCACGAATTTTCGGATCTCTGTACCACACCTCAATTACAGCATTTACGAGCTTTTCTTTTGTAGTGCAGTCCATTTTTCTTAGCCGTGCTTTACAGATTGACCACAAGTTTTCGATTGGGTTTAAATCTGGAGAGTTTCCAGGCCAATCCAAACACATAATGCTGTTATCGGTAAAGAATTTCTTTACCAACTTGGAAGCATGGCAAGGAGCCAAGTCTTGTTGAAATATTTTAGTCTCTGTTGGAATTTTTTTTAGCTCATGTATCATTCTGTCCGTCAAAACTTCTATGTATTTTGCACTATTCATCATTCCTGTTACCGGAACTAATGCACCAGTGCCATAGAATGAAAAGCAACCCCAAAACATTTTCTTAACGGGATGTTTCACCGATTGTTGGATATGGGCTGGAGAAAGTGGTTCTCCGTCTGCCCTGCGAACGAATTGGTAACGCATACCCTGGACAAAAAAGTGACTCTCGTCAGAAAATAAAACGTTTTTCCAATCCTCAGAAGTCCAGAGCTTATATTTTTGTGCCCATGTCATCCTTTTTTTCTTCATGGTTTTTGTAAGAAGCTGTTTTTTTAAGGGTCTCCTAGCTTTTCGCCCACTTTCCAAGAGTCTTCGACGTACCGTAGATGCGTGCACGATCGTCCCAGAAGCTGCAAGCTCCTTTTGTAAGTCGTCACTAGTCTTGTGTGGGTTAATTTTACTGTTGCGAATCAAAATGGTGTCATCTTTCATTGTAGTTTTCCTTTTGCGGCCACATTTTCCGATTCGTTGTGGCAAAATTGAACCAGATTCCCTGTGATTCCGTATGATGGCGTTAGTTGATCCCAGTGATATGCCACATTCCTCAGATATTCGTCTTTGACTTAGCGATGTGTGCGCATCTAGAGCAATCACCTTGCTACGGATTTCCAACGAGATATCCATCGTCTTCGTAGGGATGAATTACATCCGAATATCTTCAAAAATCTTCAAAAAGTCCCCAACATACACAATGTGAGGAAAAAACACTAAAATCCACGCACAACAACAATATGACAAGCTCTTAGGGTCACATTAGAGGTTAGAATGACATTTCACAGTACAGAACAGTGTTGCCACATCAAAAAAACAGATTTTACTTGCCAGTATGAAATATTTTGAAGTGTTCAGATTAATTTGCACAAGGGTGTAGATATCGTCGGGGTCGGGTTATAAACTCGGTCCTGTCGAAGTCTGGTCTCGCGAAGTTCTCTCTTGTGCACTCAATTATCGAAAGTTTTCCGAACACTGACTATTATTTTTGTCTCTACCGCTTGAAGGTTGAATAAAAAACTGTTTTCTTGTCACTTTATAATTCCACTTTCAATGTGGCTCAAATTAATTATAAATTCAATTATTTCTATTTGTTACATTGTGAAGAATGAAAATTTTTAAAACAAAATATGTGACTTTTGTTTTTGTTGTTATTTTTCTTGCCTCTCGTTTCCATGGTTTCTCTCGTTTCCATGGTTTCTTTAATATACTATGTTAGTGATTCCCTTATTCAAAACTGTAGAATACATATATTCACGGCTTTGTTGTGTGGAATGTTTACGGTATTATGAATATTTTAATATTAATATTCTTGGTAGTTAATTCTAAATACAACTATTTTGCCGAGACACTCCCCTTCCCGTAAACGACTGTAGGAGTTTACCTGTTGTCGGGAACGGCGATTACAGCTATCTTAGTAGTTGGTCTCTGGTATATCTTACCACGGCATTTTATTGCGACGGAACGGGTTTGTCCGTCTTTTCCAGGGAAAGTTTTTTCGATGATACCCTTGAGCCACATGTTGCGCGGGGTTTGAGGGTCTACCAAGAAGGCTAAATCGCCTTCCTTTATAGGTGCGACCTCGTTCCGCCACTTCGGCCGTTTGGCAAGTGTAGGTAGATATTCCTTGACAAACCGATTCCAGAAGTGGTTGGCCAGGGTTTGGGCGATTTGCCATTGTTTTCGCAAACAAAGGCTGTCTGAATCTATGACTCCGAAATTCAATCTTCCTGATGATGAGCCTATTAAAAATACAACACATGCTTTTTTGTCGGTGTCTATATAACGCGCGTACGCGACCGCTGCATATCCTTGTTGGCTGGCGTCAGCGAAAATATGCAATTGCGTCGGTTCGTTAGATTTTATTCCTGCATATTGATAGCTACGTGGTATTTGAAAGTCTTTTATGTGTTTTAGTTCTTCTAACCATGTCTGCCACTTCGTGAAGGAATTACTACCGATCGCTTGGTCCCAGTCAACCTTTTCTAACCATATATCCTGTAGCAGAATTTTTGCCTTTATTGCTAGAGGTCCCAAGAAGCCGAGTGGATCAAACACTGACATAATGACCTGTAATGTCTGTCGTTTGGTGGGAATAATTGTTCCGTTCAATATGTCGGGTTTTATTTTCCTAAAATTAGTATCAAAAAATAATTTGTCTGTTTTTGGGTCCCATTGAAGCCCGAGTATGCGCTCGACGTTGTCATCTGGATTTGACCACGCCACGTTTGTTTTTGATCGCCTCTCGACGGGAATTTCGTTTAAAGTACGAGTGTCGTTGCTGGCCCAGTTTACGATCTCAAACCCGCCTGATTGATGTATACGCGACACATCACGAATCAGTTTTTTGGCAGATTCGATATCGTTCGTACTATCAAGGTAATCGTCCACATAATGGCGATCCGTTATAGCTTTTACCGCGTCAGGAAAGTCATTTGAGAAGCGTTCTGCGTTCCGGTTCTTTACATTTTGCGCGAGGCATGGAGAGCAAGTACTGCCAAATAACACGACTTGCATACGATATTCGGTTGGTTGTTTAGAGGTGTCCATATCACGCCATAAAAATCGTTGACTCTGTGAGTCCGCGTACGTTAATCTAACCTGAAGGAACATTTCTTTGATGTCTGCAGCAAATCCTATCAGTCCTTGACGGAATTTAAATAGTACTCCCATTAGGGGATTAAGGAGGTCGGGTCCAGATATTAGGTTGTCGTTGAGGCTAACGCCATTAGCTTTGGCGGCGCAATCGAAAACGAGCCTCATTTTCCCCGGCTTATTGGGATTTGTTATATGAAAATGTGGTATGTAAAATATTCGGTTGTTTTCGGTGTTTATTTCTGCTTCAGATAGTTTTACGGCGTAACCTTTCGCGATGAAGTCGCTCATTTTTTCCGAGTATTGTCGAGGCGTTTTTCTACCTTTTCTGTCTTTTTCTAGGCGTTTTTCTACCGACTTTAGACGCCTTTCAGCCATATCGCGGCTGGGCGGCATTGAAATATCGTCAGTCTTCCAAAGTAGGCCGGTCTCCCAGCGTGCACCTACCTGACGGGTAGTTGCCTGTAGGAGTTGTTCTGCCCTCTGATTGGTGTTCTGACGATGTTTCCTCGAATGGGGACCTAAGTCTTCGACATCGAAATAACTCCGCACTAACTCGTCGACTTTATCGTCGTTGCAAAGGGTGTTTACTTGTTGCGTATCTGAAGATCTTTTGTGCCCTGACGCACCAGCCAAAGTCCAGCCTAATCGAGACGATGTTGCTGTCGGGCCTTCTATCGGACCGGCCCGAATTGTCCTGGGAATAAATAAGTCCCAGTGATCAATTCCGATCAACAGTTTGGGCCGTCCGTTAACGTCGCATAAAGGCACGTTTTTTAGATGCGGCCATTTGTCAGTCATAGCTTGGGCTTTAAAGACTTGGGTCGGCAATTCTAAATTTTTAATCGTACGAACATTCTTCATTTCGTAAAACCGATTTGTATTTACGGCGCGGATCTCGACGTTTACGCGGCGCGTAGTTGCGTTTTGAATAGCCATGCCGGAGGCTCCTACTAAATTTAGTGGACTCCGGGGTCCTTCTACTCCTATTTTATCTGCTATCTGTTCCTCTAAGAGGGTGATAGTACTGCCTTCGTCCAGTAGGGCGAGAGTGGTATAACAGCCCAGGGGACCTCTTAATTCTACGGTAGCTACGCGTAGCAGCATCTCAGTAGCTTCATTCCACGTATTGGTCACGGCGCTCGTCGAAGGGCTAGGTTTGTCATGTGATTCGGATTCTACCGGCGCGGGTTCAGACTTGTTTGTTTTCCCTTTGTCGGAGTGCAGAAGCACATGGTGCGGCTGTACGCATCCGTCCTTCCCGCATTGCCCTGATTTTCTACAATTTTTTAAGTTGTGACCCTTAATAAGACATCGGATACATAATTTATCCCGTTTGACCCATTCCCAGCGATCGTGTACAGACATGGCTAACAAAAACTTACAATCGGGTGTACGGTGGTTGTTTTTCTTGCATTTTGCGCACTCGATGTGTTTGCTTTCAGTAGTATTATGCGTGTACTTTTTGTTGTTTTGTGGAAATCTATTGTTATTTTTCGATGTATTTAAGTTAGAAAATGCAGGCGGCGAGTCGTCTTGTGCTGCCGCATCTACAATTCCTTCTAACCATATGCTAAAATGTAGTAAAGTTGGGTGATCTCCATTATTGGTTGAGAACCACTGCAACCGTAAGTGTTGCGGTAATTTATTTACTAATTCCCGCAGTAGCTGTGGATTTATCAAATAGCTATCGTGTCCCATATTCTTCAGCGAATGTACAACATTACACACAACAGTACCAAATTCCACAAGTTTGAACAAGGGGTCACTGACCGATATTTGTTGCGTTCGGCGAGCCTCTCGCATCAGCTCGTCAATCCTTGCGCTGGGGCGGCCGAAGCGACGTTCGAGCGTGCGGCGAATCTCGGCGACATTCCGTGGATCTACGAGCATCGCACGGACCGCTTCGCGCGCGGCGCCCTGCAGACTCTGTTGTAGCCGTACCAAGTTGTCGGCGTCGGTAAAGCCGCAGGTCTCTGTACCTTGGTCGAATAGAGCTGCGAATATAGCCCACTCACGTGGATCACCTGAAAATCTTGGTAAGTTTTTCAACAAATGGGCGCGAGCATGACTTAAGGCGTACTCAGAAGGGTGGGGTTGCACTGATACATTCACAGCACTTTTTTGCACATTCGGGACATGGTCTATTTTTACAATGTTATTGTTTGACGGTTGAGTCGGACGCGACGGTTCCTGCAGCGTGTCTAGCCACGCGGACGTGTGGCGAAACGAAGCTTGGGACGCAGCGGCTCGGCTCTTCTCGTCCTGTCTCCTCCTCGATCGGCGGCTGTCGCCATCGTAGTCGTCATCATCTTCCGCCTCGATCTGCGCTTGAATAAGCCGTTTTTGGAGCTCAAGTTTCTCTTCTAGTCCATCTTTATGCGCTGTGCGGCGGCGGCGGCCCTGGCGGCAGCCACATCGATGTCCGCGGCAGCCCTGGCGGCGGCTGCGTCCGCGGCGGCCTTGGCGGCGGCTGCGTCCGCAGCGTTGTCCGCGGCGGCGGTCTCGGCTCGTAAGCGTGCTCGTTCTGCTGCGGCGTGTATCTCGGCTTCGATTTGCAGTGTCGCGATGCGGGCGGCCATCGATCTCGATGATCGGCGGCTCGTCGTCGATGTGGCTATAGACGGCGCTGTCTGGGGAACGATCGTGGCTCCGGTATCATCATGTGATCTCGTGGCGTCGTGCTCGGCGCTTCCGTCTACGTTTCTGGCGGCGATTCGCTCGCTTTTGCGGGCTGGCGTGCCGTTTTTTGACATCTTATCAATTGATTTGTTACCACTATATCGTTAGGTTGTGGTAGGTAGGCACCGTTGTGCCGTCCGGTATTGATTTTAAACCGTTTGAGCGAGTTTCAACGGTTTATTTGCAAATTTTATATTTTTCAGAAAAATATTTCCTCTCTGTTTTTTCTGATTTTAATCTAGCTCCTAAGCGGTTTTTTTTTTTTTGTAGTATCTAGTCCAGAATCCGGCTCGAAGGACCAACGATTCTATGTAGTGGCAAATCCAGCGGTCAGCGGTTAAACCGATCGAAAATCTGCCACCTTATTTTAGGGTAGCCATAGAACGACAAGGTGCAATTTTGGTGGCACCCAGGGGTGATGTGAACCGGCGTTTTACTGCCGATGGCACACCAGGTACTCGTAGAGGCGTGTCTCTCCTCGGCGAGTTGCGATACAAGGTGACCTTAAGCTCTTGTATCGTACGGTCTCCTTTTGCAGATTCCGCAGCGATCTCTTTTCCTATAAGATCGATCTAGTCTCCACTAGTTTGTAAATCTAGCCGCTCGCATAATTGAGGCATCAAGGTATAAGCTGTTATTGTCGCTTACCGTTTGAAGAGCAGTACTGTCCTGCGAAGCGTAGATATCGTCGGGGTCGGGTTATAAACTCGGTCCTGTCGAAGTCTGGTCTCGCGAAGTTCTCTCTTGTGCACTCAATTATCGAAAGTTTTCCGAACACTGACTATTATTTTTGTCTCTACCGCTTGAAGGTTGAATAAAAAACTGTTTTCTTGTCACTTTATAATTCCACTTTCAATGTGGCTCAAATTAATTATAAATTCAATTATTTCTATTTGTTACATTGTGAAGAATGAAAATTTTTAAAACAAAATATGTGACTTTTGTTTTTGTTGTTATTTTTCTTGCCTCTCGTTTCCATGGTTTCTCTCGTTTCCATGGTTTCTTTAATATACTATGTTAGTGATTCCCTTATTCAAAACTGTAGAATACATATATTCACGGCTTTGTTGTGTGGAATGTTTACGGTATTATGAATATTTTAATATTAATATTCTTGGTAGTTAATTCTAAATACAACTATTTTGCCGAGACACTCCCCTTCCCGTAAACGACTGTAGGAGTTTACCTGTTGTCGGGAACGGCGATTACAGCTATCTTAGTAGTTGGTCTCTGGTATATCTTACCACGGCATTTTATTGCGACGGAACGGGTTTGTCCGTCTTTTCCAGGGAAAGTTTTTTCGATGATACCCTTGAGCCACATGTTGCGCGGGGTTTGAGGGTCTACCAAGAAGGCTAAATCGCCTTCCTTTATAGGTGCGACCTCGTTCCGCCACTTCGGCCGTTTGGCAAGTGTAGGTAGATATTCCTTGACAAACCGATTCCAGAAGTGGTTGGCCAGGGTTTGGGCGATTTGCCATTGTTTTCGCAAACAAAGGCTGTCTGAATCTATGACTCCGAAATTCAATCTTCCTGATGATGAGCCTATTAAAAATACAACACATGCTTTTTTGTCGGTGTCTATATAACGCGCGTACGCGACCGCTGCATATCCTTGTTGGCTGGCGTCAGCGAAAATATGCAATTGCGTCGGTTCGTTAGATTTTATTCCTGCATATTGATAGCTACGTGGTATTTGAAAGTCTTTTATGTGTTTTAGTTCTTCTAACCATGTCTGCCACTTCGTGAAGGAATTACTACCGATCGCTTGGTCCCAGTCAACCTTTTCTAACCATATATCCTGTAGCAGAATTTTTGCCTTTATTGCTAGAGGTCCCAAGAAGCCGAGTGGATCAAACACTGACATAATGACCTGTAATGTCTGTCGTTTGGTGGGAATAATTGTTCCGTTCAATATGTCGGGTTTTATTTTCCTAAAATTAGTATCAAAAAATAATTTGTCTGTTTTTGGGTCCCATTGAAGCCCGAGTATGCGCTCGACGTTGTCATCTGGATTTGACCACGCCACGTTTGTTTTTGATCGCCTCTCGACGGGAATTTCGTTTAAAGTACGAGTGTCGTTGCTGGCCCAGTTTACGATCTCAAACCCGCCTGATTGATGTATACGCGACACATCACGAATCAGTTTTTTGGCAGATTCGATATCGTTCGTACTATCAAGGTAATCGTCCACATAATGGCGATCCGTTATAGCTTTTACCGCGTCAGGAAAGTCATTTGAGAAGCGTTCTGCGTTCCGGTTCTTTACATTTTGCGCGAGGCATGGAGAGCAAGTACTGCCAAATAACACGACTTGCATACGATATTCGGTTGGTTGTTTAGAGGTGTCCATATCACGCCATAAAAATCGTTGACTCTGTGAGTCCGCGTACGTTAATCTAACCTGAAGGAACATTTCTTTGATGTCTGCAGCAAATCCTATCAGTCCTTGACGGAATTTAAATAGTACTCCCATTAGGGGATTAAGGAGGTCGGGTCCAGATATTAGGTTGTCGTTGAGGCTAACGCCATTAGCTTTGGCGGCGCAATCGAAAACGAGCCTCATTTTCCCCGGCTTATTGGGATTTGTTATATGAAAATGTGGTATGTAAAATATTCGGTTGTTTTCGGTGTTTATTTCTGCTTCAGATAGTTTTACGGCGTAACCTTTCGCGATGAAGTCGCTCATTTTTTCCGAGTATTGTCGAGGCGTTTTTCTACCTTTTCTGTCTTTTTCTAGGCGTTTTTCTACCGACTTTAGACGCCTTTCAGCCATATCGCGGCTGGGCGGCATTGAAATATCGTCAGTCTTCCAAAGTAGGCCGGTCTCCCAGCGTGCACCTACCTGACGGGTAGTTGCCTGTAGGAGTTGTTCTGCCCTCTGATTGGTGTTCTGACGATGTTTCCTCGAATGGGGACCTAAGTCTTCGACATCGAAATAACTCCGCACTAACTCGTCGACTTTATCGTCGTTGCAAAGGGTGTTTACTTGTTGCGTATCTGAAGATCTTTTGTGCCCTGACGCACCAGCCAAAGTCCAGCCTAATCGAGACGATGTTGCTGTCGGGCCTTCTATCGGACCGGCCCGAATTGTCCTGGGAATAAATAAGTCCCAGTGATCAATTCCGATCAACAGTTTGGGCCGTCCGTTAACGTCGCATAAAGGCACGTTTTTTAGATGCGGCCATTTGTCAGTCATAGCTTGGGCTTTAAAGACTTGGGTCGGCAATTCTAAATTTTTAATCGTACGAACATTCTTCATTTCGTAAAACCGATTTGTATTTACGGCGCGGATCTCGACGTTTACGCGGCGCGTAGTTGCGTTTTGAATAGCCATGCCGGAGGCTCCTACTAAATTTAGTGGACTCCGGGGTCCTTCTACTCCTATTTTATCTGCTATCTGTTCCTCTAAGAGGGTGATAGTACTGCCTTCGTCCAGTAGGGCGAGAGTGGTATAACAGCCCAGGGGACCTCTTAATTCTACGGTAGCTACGCGTAGCAGCATCTCAGTAGCTTCATTCCACGTATTGGTCACGGCGCTCGTCGAAGGGCTAGGTTTGTCATGTGATTCGGATTCTACCGGCGCGGGTTCAGACTTGTTTGTTTTCCCTTTGTCGGAGTGCAGAAGCACATGGTGCGGCTGTACGCATCCGTCCTTCCCGCATTGCCCTGATTTTCTACAATTTTTTAAGTTGTGACCCTTAATAAGACATCGGATACATAATTTATCCCGTTTGACCCATTCCCAGCGATCGTGTACAGACATGGCTAACAAAAACTTACAATCGGGTGTACGGTGGTTGTTTTTCTTGCATTTTGCGCACTCGATGTGTTTGCTTTCAGTAGTATTATGCGTGTACTTTTTGTTGTTTTGTGGAAATCTATTGTTATTTTTCGATGTATTTAAGTTAGAAAATGCAGGCGGCGAGTCGTCTTGTGCTGCCGCATCTACAATTCCTTCTAACCATATGCTAAAATGTAGTAAAGTTGGGTGATCTCCATTATTGGTTGAGAACCACTGCAACCGTAAGTGTTGCGGTAATTTATTTACTAATTCCCGCAGTAGCTGTGGATTTATCAAATAGCTATCGTGTCCCATATTCTTCAGCGAATGTACAACATTACACACAACAGTACCAAATTCCACAAGTTTGAACAAGGGGTCACTGACCGATATTTGTTGCGTTCGGCGAGCCTCTCGCATCAGCTCGTCAATCCTTGCGCTGGGGCGGCCGAAGCGACGTTCGAGCGTGCGGCGAATCTCGGCGACATTCCGTGGATCTACGAGCATCGCACGGACCGCTTCGCGCGCGGCGCCCTGCAGACTCTGTTGTAGCCGTACCAAGTTGTCGGCGTCGGTAAAGCCGCAGGTCTCTGTACCTTGGTCGAATAGAGCTGCGAATATAGCCCACTCACGTGGATCACCTGAAAATCTTGGTAAGTTTTTCAACAAATGGGCGCGAGCATGACTTAAGGCGTACTCAGAAGGGTGGGGTTGCACTGATACATTCACAGCACTTTTTTGCACATTCGGGACATGGTCTATTTTTACAATGTTATTGTTTGACGGTTGAGTCGGACGCGACGGTTCCTGCAGCGTGTCTAGCCACGCGGACGTGTGGCGAAACGAAGCTTGGGACGCAGCGGCTCGGCTCTTCTCGTCCTGTCTCCTCCTCGATCGGCGGCTGTCGCCATCGTAGTCGTCATCATCTTCCGCCTCGATCTGCGCTTGAATAAGCCGTTTTTGGAGCTCAAGTTTCTCTTCTAGTCCATCTTTATGCGCTGTGCGGCGGCGGCGGCCCTGGCGGCAGCCACATCGATGTCCGCGGCAGCCCTGGCGGCGGCTGCGTCCGCGGCGGCCTTGGCGGCGGCTGCGTCCGCAGCGTTGTCCGCGGCGGCGGTCTCGGCTCGTAAGCGTGCTCGTTTTGCTGCGGCGTGTATCTCGGCTTCGATTTGCAGTGTCGCGATGCGGGCGGCCATCGATCTCGATGATCGGCGGCTCGTCGTCGATGTGGCTATAGACGGCGCTGTCTGGGGAACGATCGTGGCTCCGGTATCATCATGTGATCTCGTGGCGTCGTGCTCGGCGCTTCCGTCTACGTTTCTGGCGGCGATTCGCTCGCTTTTGCGGGCTGGCGTGCCGTTTTTTGACATCTTATCAATTGATTTGTTACCACTATATCGTTAGGTTGTGGTAGGTAGGCACCGTTGTGCCGTCCGGTATTGATTTTAAACCGTTTGAGCGAGTTTCAACGGTTTATTTGCAAATTTTATATTTTTCAGAAAAATATTTCCTCTCTGTTTTTTCTGATTTTAATCTAGCTCCTAAGCGGTTTTTTTTTTTGTAGTATCTAGTCCAGAATCCGGCTCGAAGGACCAACGATTCTATGTAGTGGCAAATCCAGCGGTCAGCGGTTAAACCGATCGAAAATCTGCCACCTTATTTTAGGGTAGCCATAGAACGACAAGGTGCAATTTTGGTGGCACCCAGGGGTGATGTGAACCGGCGTTTTACTGCCGATGGCACACCAGGTACTCGTAGAGGCGTGTCTCTCCTCGGCGAGTTGCGATACAAGGTGACCTTAAGCTCTTGTATCGTACGGTCTCCTTTTGCAGATTCCGCAGCGATCTCTTTTCCTATAAGATCGATCTAGTCTCCACTAGTTTGTAAATCTAGCCGCTCGCATAATTGAGGCATCAAGGTATAAGCTGTTATTGTCGCTTACCGTTTGAAGAGCAGTACTGTCCTGCGAAGCGTAGATATCGTCGGGGTCGGGTTATAAACTCGGTCCTGTCGAAGTCTGGTCTCGCGAAGTTCTCTCTTGTGCACTCAATTATCGAAAGTTTTCCGAACACTGACTATTATTTTTGTCTCTACCGCTTGAAGGTTGAATAAAAAACTGTTTTCTTGTCACTTTATAATTCCACTTTCAATGTGGCTCAAATTAATTATAAATTCAATTATTTCTATTTGTTACATTGTGAAGAATGAAAATTTTTAAAACAAAATATGTGACTTTTGTTTTTGTTGTTATTTTTCTTGCCTCTCGTTTCCATGGTTTCTCTCGTTTCCATGGTTTCTTTAATATACTATGTTAGTGATTCCCTTATTCAAAACTGTAGAATACATATATTCACGGCTTTGTTGTGTGGAATGTTTACGGTATTATGAATATTTTAATATTAATATTCTTGGTAGTTAATTCTAAATACAACTATTTTGCCGAGACACTCCCCTTCCCGTAAACGACTGTAGGAGTTTACCTGTTGTCGGGAACGGCGATTACAGCTATCTTAGTAGTTGGTCTCTGGTATATCTTACCACGGCATTTTATTGCGACGGAACGGGTTTGTCCGTCTTTTCCAGGGAAAGTTTTTTCGATGATACCCTTGAGCCACATGTTGCGCGGGGTTTGAGGGTCTACCAAGAAGGCTAAATCGCCTTCCTTTATAGGTGCGACCTCGTTCCGCCACTTCGGCCGTTTGGCAAGTGTAGGTAGATATTCCTTGACAAACCGATTCCAGAAGTGGTTGGCCAGGGTTTGGGCGATTTGCCATTGTTTTCGCAAACAAAGGCTGTCTGAATCTATGACTCCGAAATTCAATCTTCCTGATGATGAGCCTATTAAAAATACAACACATGCTTTTTTGTCGGTGTCTATATAACGCGCGTACGCGACCGCTGCATATCCTTGTTGGCTGGCGTCAGCGAAAATATGCAATTGCGTCGGTTCGTTAGATTTTATTCCTGCATATTGATAGCTACGTGGTATTTGAAAGTCTTTTATGTGTTTTAGTTCTTCTAACCATGTCTGCCACTTCGTGAAGGAATTACTACCGATCGCTTGGTCCCAGTCAACCTTTTCTAACCATATATCCTGTAGCAGAATTTTTGCCTTTATTGCTAGAGGTCCCAAGAAGCCGAGTGGATCAAACACTGACATAATGACCTGTAATGTCTGTCGTTTGGTGGGAATAATTGTTCCGTTCAATATGTCGGGTTTTATTTTCCTAAAATTAGTATCAAAAAATAATTTGTCTGTTTTTGGGTCCCATTGAAGCCCGAGTATGCGCTCGACGTTGTCATCTGGATTTGACCACGCCACGTTTGTTTTTGATCGCCTCTCGACGGGAATTTCGTTTAAAGTACGAGTGTCGTTGCTGGCCCAGTTTACGATCTCAAACCCGCCTGATTGATGTATACGCGACACATCACGAATCAGTTTTTTGGCAGATTCGATATCGTTCGTACTATCAAGGTAATCGTCCACATAATGGCGATCCGTTATAGCTTTTACCGCGTCAGGAAAGTCATTTGAGAAGCGTTCTGCGTTCCGGTTCTTTACATTTTGCGCGAGGCATGGAGAGCAAGTACTGCCAAATAACACGACTTGCATACGATATTCGGTTGGTTGTTTAGAGGTGTCCATATCACGCCATAAAAATCGTTGACTCTGTGAGTCCGCGTACGTTAATCTAACCTGAAGGAACATTTCTTTGATGTCTGCAGCAAATCCTATCAGTCCTTGACGGAATTTAAATAGTACTCCCATTAGGGGATTAAGGAGGTCGGGTCCAGATATTAGGTTGTCGTTGAGGCTAACGCCATTAGCTTTGGCGGCGCAATCGAAAACGAGCCTCATTTTCCCCGGCTTATTGGGATTTGTTATATGAAAATGTGGTATGTAAAATATTCGGTTGTTTTCGGTGTTTATTTCTGCTTCAGATAGTTTTACGGCGTAACCTTTCGCGATGAAGTCGCTCATTTTTTCCGAGTATTGTCGAGGCGTTTTTCTACCTTTTCTGTCTTTTTCTAGGCGTTTTTCTACCGACTTTAGACGCCTTTCAGCCATATCGCGGCTGGGCGGCATTGAAATATCGTCAGTCTTCCAAAGTAGGCCGGTCTCCCAGCGTGCACCTACCTGACGGGTAGTTGCCTGTAGGAGTTGTTCTGCCCTCTGATTGGTGTTCTGACGATGTTTCCTCGAATGGGGACCTAAGTCTTCGACATCGAAATAACTCCGCACTAACTCGTCGACTTTATCGTCGTTGCAAAGGGTGTTTACTTGTTGCGTATCTGAAGATCTTTTGTGCCCTGACGCACCAGCCAAAGTCCAGCCTAATCGAGACGATGTTGCTGTCGGGCCTTCTATCGGACCGGCCCGAATTGTCCTGGGAATAAATAAGTCCCAGTGATCAATTCCGATCAACAGTTTGGGCCGTCCGTTAACGTCGCATAAAGGCACGTTTTTTAGATGCGGCCATTTGTCAGTCATAGCTTGGGCTTTAAAGACTTGGGTCGGCAATTCTAAATTTTTAATCGTACGAACATTCTTCATTTCGTAAAACCGATTTGTATTTACGGCGCGGATCTCGACGTTTACGCGGCGCGTAGTTGCGTTTTGAATAGCCATGCCGGAGGCTCCTACTAAATTTAGTGGACTCCGGGGTCCTTCTACTCCTATTTTATCTGCTATCTGTTCCTCTAAGAGGGTGATAGTACTGCCTTCGTCCAGTAGGGCGAGAGTGGTATAACAGCCCAGGGGACCTCTTAATTCTACGGTAGCTACGCGTAGCAGCATCTCAGTAGCTTCATTCCACGTATTGGTCACGGCGCTCGTCGAAGGGCTAGGTTTGTCATGTGATTCGGATTCTACCGGCGCGGGTTCAGACTTGTTTGTTTTCCCTTTGTCGGAGTGCAGAAGCACATGGTGCGGCTGTACGCATCCGTCCTTCCCGCATTGCCCTGATTTTCTACAATTTTTTAAGTTGTGACCCTTAATAAGACATCGGATACATAATTTATCCCGTTTGACCCATTCCCAGCGATCGTGTACAGACATGGCTAACAAAAACTTACAATCGGGTGTACGGTGGTTGTTTTTCTTGCATTTTGCGCACTCGATGTGTTTGCTTTCAGTAGTATTATGCGTGTACTTTTTGTTGTTTTGTGGAAATCTATTGTTATTTTTCGATGTATTTAAGTTAGAAAATGCAGGCGGCGAGTCGTCTTGTGCTGCCGCATCTACAATTCCTTCTAACCATATGCTAAAATGTAGTAAAGTTGGGTGATCTCCATTATTGGTTGAGAACCACTGCAACCGTAAGTGTTGCGGTAATTTATTTACTAATTCCCGCAGTAGCTGTGGATTTATCAAATAGCTATCGTGTCCCATATTCTTCAGCGAATGTACAACATTACACACAACAGTACCAAATTCCACAAGTTTGAACAAGGGGTCACTGACCGATATTTGTTGCGTTCGGCGAGCCTCTCGCATCAGCTCGTCAATCCTTGCGCTGGGGCGGCCGAAGCGACGTTCGAGCGTGCGGCGAATCTCGGCGACATTCCGTGGATCTACGAGCATCGCACGGACCGCTTCGCGCGCGGCGCCCTGCAGACTCTGTTGTAGCCGTACCAAGTTGTCGGCGTCGGTAAAGCCGCAGGTCTCTGTACCTTGGTCGAATAGAGCTGCGAATATAGCCCACTCACGTGGATCACCTGAAAATCTTGGTAAGTTTTTCAACAAATGGGCGCGAGCATGACTTAAGGCGTACTCAGAAGGGTGGGGTTGCACTGATACATTCACAGCACTTTTTTGCACATTCGGGACATGGTCTATTTTTACAATGTTATTGTTTGACGGTTGAGTCGGACGCGACGGTTCCTGCAGCGTGTCTAGCCACGCGGACGTGTGGCGAAACGAAGCTTGGGACGCAGCGGCTCGGCTCTTCTCGTCCTGTCTCCTCCTCGATCGGCGGCTGTCGCCATCGTAGTCGTCATCATCTTCCGCCTCGATCTGCGCTTGAATAAGCCGTTTTTGGAGCTCAAGTTTCTCTTCTAGCGCTTCCATCTTTATGCGCTGTGCGGCGGCGGCGGCCCTGGCGGCAGCCACATCGATGTCCGCGGCAGCCCTGGCGGCGGCTGCGTCCGCGGCGGCCTTGGCGGCGGCTGCGTCCGCAGCGTTGTCCGCGGCGGCGGTCTCGGCTCGTAAGCGTGCTCGTTCTGCTGCGGCGTGTATCTCGGCTTCGATTTGCAGTGTCGCGATGCGGGCGGCCATCGATCTCGATGATCGGCGGCTCGTCGTCGATGTGGCTATAGACGGCGCTGTCTGGGGAACGATCGTGGCTCCGGTATCATCATGTGATCTCGTGGCGTCGTGCTCGGCGCTTCCGTCTACGTTTCTGGCGGCGATTCGCTCGCTTTTGCGGGCTGGCGTGCCGTTTTTTGACATCTTATCAATTGATTTGTTACCACTATATCGTTAGGTTGTGGTAGGTAGGCACCGTTGTGCCGTCCGGTATTGATTTTAAACCGTTTGAGCGAGTTTCAACGGTTTATTTGCAAATTTTATATTTTTCAGAAAAATATTTCCTCTCTGTTTTTTCTGATTTTAATCTAGCTCCTAAGCGGTTTTTTTTTTTGTAGTATCTAGTCCAGAATCCGGCTCGAAGGACCAACGATTCTATGTAGTGGCAAATCCAGCGGTCAGCGGTTAAACCGATCGAAAATCTGCCACCTTATTTTAGGGTAGCCATAGAACGACAAGGTGCAATTTTGGTGGCACCCAGGGGTGATGTGAACCGGCGTTTTACTGCCGATGGCACACCAGGTACTCGTAGAGGCGTGTCTCTCCTCGGCGAGTTGCGATACAAGGTGACCTTAAGCTCTTGTATCGTACGGTCTCCTTTTGCAGATTCCGCAGCGATCTCTTTTCCTATAAGATCGATCTAGTCTCCACTAGTTTGTAAATCTAGCCGCTCGCATAATTGAGGCATCAAGGTATAAGCTGTTATTGTCGCTTACCGTTTGAAGAGCAGTACTGTCCTGCGAAGCGTAGATATCGTCGGGGTCGGGTTATAAACTCGGTCCTGTCGAAGTCTGGTCTCGCGAAGTTCTCTCTTGTGCACTCAATTATCGAAAGTTTTCCGAACACTGACTATTATTTTTGTCTCTACCGCTTGAAGGTTGAATAAAAAACTGTTTTCTTGTCACTTTATAATTCCACTTTCAATGTGGCTCAAATTAATTATAAATTCAATTATTTCTATTTGTTACATTGTGAAGAATGAAAATTTTTAAAACAAAATATGTGACTTTTGTTTTTGTTGTTATTTTTCTTGCCTCTCGTTTCCATGGTTTCTCTCGTTTCCATGGTTTCTTTAATATACTATGTTAGTGATTCCCTTATTCAAAACTGTAGAATACATATATTCACGGCTTTGTTGTGTGGAATGTTTACGGTATTATGAATATTTTAATATTAATATTCTTGGTAGTTAATTCTAAATACAACTATTTTGCCGAGACACAGTACATAGTACCTACTTAACCCCTAGAGCCCCAATTGGCCGATATTGGCCACAACACGATTCATCGCTTTTAATTTTATTTTAATTTAATTTGTTTTATTTTATTATGTTTTATTATTTTACTATGTTTTATTTTAATTATGGGTACAGTGGTTTGGCAGTAATTAATGTTTTGGTGAGACAGTGTCATAATTCAATTTTTTTAACAATTTTTACAAATTTTTTTTGTGACGTCAACTTGTCAATCGGCTGAGAGGCCAAGGCCTGAAGGGCCTGAAAGAGACTAAAAGACAAAATATATTAAATCAAAAACATGTATAGTTTACTAAGCAGAAAAACGGTTCAGGGATAAAGTCCTTAATGTAATATATTAAAGAAATGATCATTTTTTGTCGCTTGGTTGGCGAAAATTGTAAATAATCAACAAAATAAAAATATCTAAGCGACAGCAAAAATCGTCACAGAAGCTTGAGAGTGGGACTAATCGACGCAGGATTTTTTCTGATTCTAGTGATATATATATAACTCAATATCGCATAAATTGTCATTCAGTAACTTTTTCCTTTCCACCGTCGTATACATATTTTTTAAAATTTATTGACATTTGGACATTTAGACATCTATTTACTTAATATTTTGACATAACGTCATAATATATAATAGTTACTATGACTCGGGATGACATAACGGTTCTAACAATACCACATACGTGTACTACTAAATCGGTTGGAGCGTTTAGATGTTTTAGTGGAATAAAGAAACGGAAAACATACATAGATGAACTGAACACATTACACTCCTTTTTTGTTGGGCAGTCCAGTAAAAATATTAAAAAATATATATTTTGTTTCAGGAAGTATTAATCGCGCAAGTTATCATACCGAACGATCTCAAATTAGAAGAACTCGAAAGAAACCCTGAATTTTTGGAAAAACTCACTATAAACGAACTATTATTCAGGCGCGGACTACAAGAAAAAGATAAATAATAAAACTATTAAACGTTCGTTTCATTTTTTATTCTTGATATATCTACGTTAGAAATAATAAAGACGTTCCTCATGACCCCATTCGTTTCATGCTTTCCCTGATGCCTGTGTTCCTATATTCTGTTCTTTTATTGAGGTAGATCTCTGCGCAGACTTTCTTGAATTCTTCATCCTGGTACCACTTCGTGAGGCACTCTTTCATGACTTTGTTCTGTGGCTGGCATTTGTAGACCATTTTGATGCCCGAGTCCTTGCAGCAACTGTTGAACAGTAGCACCTCTCCTTTGCATTTTTCCTCGCGAGCTTTATCTCTCATGATTTTAGGGATTAGGACATCTTTCTCGACTCTTCGGAGCGTTTTATCGTTCGGGTCGCCTGCAAAGCACAATATGGAAAATTAACCCTTCGAAGGCCAGCCATGGGAATGAAACTATCAATGGTATGTTTTCAACGCTCGAAAATCTGTTTGTAGGGGGTGTTAGTGCCTGCATACTAATATATAATGGTGGCTTATTCAATGAAGGCGACTTTTACCGCATATAACTGCAAATTTGCATAAATACAAAGATCGGCCACCTGCGAAACCTCACAACAGAAAAACCACCGATCGGTGGTATTGGCATCCAAATGGTTAAATATGTCACCACACTATATTCATCACACTGATGCCAAATCTCCAAAATTTGCTCTATCTCTATAAATAAGTGAGATAGAGAAACAAACACCTGTTTACCATAGGTGTGACAGACAGCCCTCTATGCAGAGGATGCATGGAGGAAGAAGAAACACCACAGCATGTGCTCATGGAATGCAGGAGCGTGGCAGAGCAACGGGCAAGAATACTACAATCTCCAGCATCTGTCCCGGAGTCCTGTAGCAACCCAAACAGGCTGATAACCTTCTGGGACAGCCTGGGTTGGCTGGAGTAACATAAATAGAAACATGAGCCACGCACAACGGCCCAATCAAGAGGCCAAGTGCGGGAAATAGCCCAGACAAACTAACTAAGTGAGATAGAGGCGTTTGAAGATGCATCAAACACTTATATGGCGGTAGGTTAAGTTTTTGTTTTTAAAACGATTCGACACGTGGCAGTAGGCTGTTAGTTTATAAAAAAGGGTATTAATGCATTATAGGAACGTTCTACATTGTTGATTTTTAACGTCACCCGACTATTCACCACACTTAACCCGAATCTGCAATAATCTTTATTCGGCCTCAATAAATAAGCGAGATGTAGGCTTTAAAAAAAGCCATACATTTCGGTATCTTAAGTTAGTTTTTTTTATTTTGTCTTAAAAATATTGTGCATCGGAGGCTTTTTTCTGTTGCATTTAGCGTAACAATGATCGAATCTAGTAGTGTTTTTCTTTTCTTTTTTTTTTAAGATAGGTTCCTATAATGCATATATTCCAGCTAAGTTAGTTTTTTGAAAAAATGCCTTATAAGCACCTATTTGGCGGTAGGTTAAGTTTTTTTTTATATATGGCAGAGTTAGCTAAACTGCATTATAGAGATAGAACAAAGTTTTTTTACAGATTCGGAATCAGTGACGAATATAGTGGGATCACATTAAAACATCTTCAATGTAGAAGAGTTTGCTAAACTGCACAAATTCCCAACAATATATTATCCCTCTTAGGATCGGCTTTTTGCAACAAAAAATCGCATTTTGTTTCACTATGTAAGTATACCTACCGACACCATGTGGCCCGCCGCCGTATTTCCCGTGCAATACGGCTTTTTTCTTTTCTTTTTCGGGTTCTTGCGATGACTTAGACATGCTAAACATTTACAAATACGGGAAGAAATCGGTAAAGTTTGGTTACTTTATAACGTTACGTATTTTGACAGTTTCCTATTGTTTGACAGTTAGGGATGGAGTTGTACTGGAAAATCGCATTAGCATTCGTGTACGAAAAACGATGATAATCTCGTTAGGAAAACCCTCTTTGGTAGTTGATATTTTCGTTATAGCACGAAGAGAAAATTTTGTAACCTCCATGAAATTTAATAACTCCTCCTCCATAAAAATATTTTTCTTTGTACCTGCGATCATAGATACGAAAATTATCGTTGATTAAGTTTTAAAGATATTTAATTATCATTTATAATTATGTTTTTAGGATAGTCATATTATTATCAACTGATCAGGTAATCTATTAGTAGGTACCCCTTGACCAGCGCACGCGGCTGCATCTGACTTCTTCTTTTTTGATTTGATGGCTCCACCCAATGCTTCTGACTATTTTAATAACTTTATTATAATATTTTAAATAACTTGCCTATTTTCGTCAGATAATTATTTAGATTATATTTTATTCAGATTTATGTCAGATTACGTCAGATTTATATTTTACTAGGTAATTAATAAAACTGTTTTAGAAAACTTAAAAATATTTAAAAAATATTTTCATACAGCAAATTTCTGTCAAATTATTGATTCTTATTAAACCAATAAAAAAAATTTTTTTTGGTAATATTTTATAAACAGTAATATTTACGGACATTATTCTAAAACTATTCTACTACTTCTCTACAGGGTGAGTTTTTAGTCAGTGACATCCTTGAAGTAGGTAAATAAATACGACCGAATAAGCAACTTTTTTTGGGGATGTAACAAAAGCGTTTTTGAAAAATAAGTTTTTTTTTTGAAAATTTGAAAAATTTGACTGACAAATAAAAGTTTGAAAAGCGTTGAGCGCGTGGAAATAGGTAAAATACCACCTAGCAATAGGTAAAATACCGTGAATAAACAATATTTGCGACGTTTTGCTTACCGCTAGATGGCGCAACGCGCTCAACTCGTTTTATTGAGGTCCGATGCTACTCGGTAAACCGGTACTGGCGAGGAGCCGGTTTAACTCCTCGCTCTGTCTATATAATGTGCACGTAACGCAAGCAATACTGTGTTTCAAGCTAACTGTAACGTTTGTTGTATGAGTATAATGAATTTATACTATTTTTTTTAAATACATTTTTTTAGAAAAACATTTTTTTTAGTGTTTCGCCTATTATTTTTAATCACAAGTTGCTTGTTTACTCCTACTGATTCATCCACTTCAAGGATGTCACTAATTGAATACTCATGTATAATTATAAAATATAATATTTACGGACATTATTCTTACGGATTTTCTGTGAAGTGTTTAATTGTCTTTAAAATGATATCACACACAAGCGAAAGTGCCCGGCGGTTCTCGAGTTATCAGGAGATTACAAGGAGTGGTGGCGGCCATTTTAATGACGCCATAACTTCTGACGTCTGAATAACATTCGCGGTTTCTCGAGCAAATCGATTATTTTAATCTGTTGATCAAAATAATCGATTTTGCTCGAGAAACCGCGAAACTCAAAACATATTTCCTTGCTTTCATCATAAAATGCCGCATACATTCCCCTATCTGCTAAGCCTTTTCCTCGATCGGACTATTTTGGTTTATTATTGAATTTTTTTGTAAAATGTTTTTTTTTCTTGAATAACTATAATGTTTATCTAAGATTAGTGAATATAAAAACTAAGATTAGTAATTATAAAACAAAATATTGAAAAGCGCGCTTGTAAATGATTATAAATTTATTATGTATTTATTTTAATTTGGAGGATTACTGCTGTAAGCGCTACAAAGTAACACTACCAGCATTAGCCAAGAAAGACTGGGCAACATTATGTTGAAGTTTGTTGTAATGTGACTTGCGAGTTTCCGATGCGGCTCGAGCATCGAGAAAAAAATTGCGTCAACTCATCTCTTGTTTCGCTCTGAATTCTGCTCGTTTGTATTAAATACTTCGTAAATTCGTGCATAATAATCGCGGCTTAAAGTATTCTCGTCATTTTGTGTCGCGAGTGCAATTTAGGTTAGTATTTTTCGTGTGGCGGTGTAATTTGTGCATGATCATCGGATGTTCATTTTAGTCTTACGATTTACAGATTATTAGACAATGGACAGGCTGTTGAGGTTGGGCGGTGGGATGCCGGGGCTCTCGCAGGCGCCGCCCCCCACGGACGCTCCCGTGGTGGACACCGCCGAACAAGTTTACATTTCTTCCTTGGCACTTCTGAAAATGTTGAAACACGGAAGGGCCGGCGTACCCATGGAGGTTATGGGACTCATGTTAGGTAAGTAGTACTCAGAAAGTGCTTCTTCGGCTGTAGTAATGAGATGCTCATACATAAAAGGGTATTTATTAGGTATTGCTACCAGTTCTCGGTAGCAATACCTAATAAATCTATCACCTGACGATATTCACCTCGCTGATTCCGAAACTGCAATTATAAAGGATTGCTTGTGGAATCTCCTGTTTTCTATTATCCGTCTATTTCCCATATTCATCACCAACCCTAGATCTACGATTTGTCCAAGCCGGGTCAAAAACGACATAGGCGCCCTTTCCCTCCAGTATTTAAGATTAACCCATTTAACCCTAACCTTATTCTTACATACACTATTACTACACTGGGGTGTAATACACCCCAAATTTATTTGTAATGTGTAATTACTGTTTTTCTTTGTAATTTGTAATGTGGAATGTAATACACACATAACTAACGCGCACACTCGACTTGGCACGTTCATAGGTAACCACGAGTTAATAGAGTACTGGAACAATCAATCCGATTTGACTTAAGAGTAAGAAATATCAAACAAAAACCAATGCCTGGGGTGTGATACACCCTAGGGTAGGATTTAAGGGTTAGTGACAAAAAAACGGAATTTGCTGTGACCTTAAATAAATTTGCCCTCTTTATTACCTATTTGCTTATAACTTCTCCTTATGTGTGACTAACATATAATACATACAACTAAAGTAGACAACGCGCAAGCCAGACTGTACACACACTTTCAATCCTTAGGTCCCAGCCAATATTACTAATCTTGTTACACCTTTACACTTCAAGCTTTCCTTTCTGCAAAAGAATATTACCACATCAAGTAATATTTATAGTGACACGTTTCAAAGAGTAGTTGTTAATTAAGACAACCTATGCGGATTACTCGCTCACCTAACCAGCCACATGAATACTGATCCTTGCTTGTCGTTCGGCCGTTTGGGTTTATTCGGCTCGCTCATGAAGCCCCATCCCCTTGTTAATACAGACGTTACTTGGGAATGATGAAGGAAACAGTTATCCTTTTTACATTGATTCATTGTAAGTGTGACAATTTGAAACTTTTCAATATAATGGGATTTCTTTATGTTTTCAGGTGAATTTGTTGACGACTATACGGTGCGAGTTATAGACGTTTTTGCCATGCCACAAACGGGAACCGGTGTCTCCGTCGAGGCGGTAGATCCTGTCTTCCAGGCGAAGATGTTGGACATGCTGAAACAGACCGGGAGACCTGAAATGGTCGTTGGATGGTGAGTCAGGCTGATGATAGAGTAGATCAGATACTAATAGGGCAATGTAGCCAGAACCAGATAGATTCCTCTTTGAATCAAAGTCTAGTTTACATTTGGCGAGCTGGAGGGCGAGTTACAAGGCCAGCTGCTGACCCGGCTATGTTTAACTGTCACTACCTATTTAGCACAGATAGTCTCGGCAAGTTACTATCTGTGCAAGTTGTATAGTAGCTCTGCCGTGCATGACTAAACACTTTAAATTGAGATACAGTAGAACTCCAATTATCCGAACTCCGACTATCCGAATCGCTGATTATCCGAAATTTAAACGGAAAAAAATGAAAACCGAAACGTTCTTATTGTTGATATTACAACAACTCATCTCACCAAAGATTTTTTGGAAAAAAGGAAAAACAATCGCCGAACGTCACAAGCTTGTTGCAACCAATGGACTAGTATTTTATCGAAACCATGAAATGCCATTACAGAATGCAACTTTTAAGGAAACTTTTGGTAGAGAGCGAATTCGAAGAAGGTGTGTTCGCTAACCACAAAACAATTTATTTGAAAGATTGACCTTAATGTCAAAGTTAAAGCAGACACGAAAACATCAGCTCTATTTTTTTAAATTTTAATTTTTCTGCCATTTTCAACATACGCACAGTAATTAATGAAAATAGACCCTTTTTTTTTGGGAAAATCCAATTATCCGAATTTTCGATTATCTGAATAGGGTCCGGTCCCAATTGATTCGGGTTATTAGAGTTCTACTGTACAGTGTTTTGTGGAAATAGAGTTTAAAAACGAATCTACGATGTCTGCTTCATATATTTGCTTCATAATATCACACAGAAACCTTACCAGTCTTGCCTTACCTATCTTCTGTAACAAAAGCAAAAACAGGCCTATAGAATAGTGTCTAGATCAGGAGTTCCCAAACTTATTGACCCCGCGACCCACCACAAATAAAATATGCAAATAAAGAGTTTATTAATTACATTGTTATAAAGCTAATTATTCGTATATAATAATAAAAACTAAAATATAATAAAAACTGTTCTATTATTGAAAGTCTCGGATGCACAGCCCTCCGTCCAGATATAACTCTTTACTCCTTAACCCTTCAGGCCTCGGGGAAATACTTGTGGCACTCGGGGACTGCCACGGTAAAGCTATTGCATAGCATTTTTAACAACTTATGCAATTATATTTATTTATTTATTTTATTTTTTCTGATATCAGATAACTGCGCTCTATCGGAAAACGTTGAAATTATTCCGAATCATTTGCGGCTGCAAATGATTCGGAATAATTTAAATGTCTTTCGATAGAG
Organism: Micropterix aruncella; assembly: GCA_944548615.1. Classification (NCBI taxonomy): domain Eukaryota; kingdom Metazoa; phylum Arthropoda; class Insecta; order Lepidoptera; family Micropterigidae; genus Micropterix; species Micropterix aruncella. The sequence continues at coordinate 10,439,958 of OX155963.1, read as the reverse complement.
CGCCGCGCACGAATTTTTTATTCAATAAAGCAAAAAAACCGAATTATTCGAAAAAAATCGTAGATAAAAAAAGATAGATAATTAAATTATCTTTCAAATGGTGCAGGTTTCATAATAATACGCCAGATAGTATTTGCGTAGTAGTCGTTTTTGTGTTCGGTTAGACCTAATTTCACAAACTAATTACACTATGTAATATAAACAAAATCTAAAATATTCAAAGCTAAGAATATTAGGAAAATGTTCTTGTTTAACATATATTTTTTTCGAATCGTAAGCAGTACTCGTTTAGACGTAATTATCAGTTTAAAATCATTATTTTCGTTAAGAAATTTCTTCATTCGGTCGCCGCGCTGGCCTAGGCCCGCGATAAAAGCTATGCAATAGCTTAGCCGATTAAAAAGTTGATGTCCCAAAAAAATTTAGTAAAAATTAGTAAAAAAAATTAATTATGACACTGTCTCACCAAAACATTAATTACTGCCAAACCACTGTACCAATAATTAAAATAAAACATATTAACATAATAAAACATAATAAAATAAACCAAAAAAAAATTAAATTAAATTAAAACGGGGCCGTCACGCTGAATCGTGTTTTCGCCGATATCGGCCAATCGGGGCTCTAGGGGCTAACTCGGAAGATTATTGTAGAATTAACTGTTCCATGGAAATTAAATATCCCAAAAGAACACGAGTACCAGCTAAATAAATACCATGATCTCGCAAATGCCTTCACCCGGAACGGCTTCACTTGTCCACTTTCACGCGGTGGAAGTTGGCACTCGTGCCCTGTCATCCAGATCACTGTCACATCTCTTTAAAGATCTTGGTCTCTCCAGGAAAATAATCAACTCTTTCCTATAAAAAATATCTAAAACTTTAATGTCCTCATCTCAAATTCTATGGTTTTAAAGGGGGGAGTGAATGGGTGGTAAGGTGAATGCTCACATTTGGCAATACAGCTGTCCTAAACCTACCACAGACGGTCGTTAGTCCGGAGTTCATCGCTCACCCCCTAGAAGTATAATAATAATTTTTATTTATTTATTTATTTATTTATTTTAAACAACATGATTTACAGACGAATGGCTATGATATTCGGTATACAGTACAATAAGACTCAGAGGAAAAACAAGTTGAACCCATAGCCGTTGGCTCATCGCATACCTAACTGAGCAAGAACGCCCGTATCTAGGGATGCTGATATTTGACTTGTATGACGTTCGGTTATATAATTATTATTGGTATAAAGTTCAAAACATTCATTTTTGTATAATACAAATACACAAGCACAAAGAGTTATACCAACATACAAAAAAAGAAAATATAGTAGTAAGAAATTATTATTAAACCCAACACCAATATATAGTAATACATAAATACAATAAATACATATTTATAATAAATATACATACTAATATAAAATACTAATATACGCAAAATGTACAGAAATAAATTAAATTGAAATACCTCTAGTCTTAAACCTCACATATAATATGTCTATTATATTTATAAATAAAAAATCTAAGTATTTGCTTTTTATTTATTAATTTCACCTAATCAAAAATTCTGTTAAATTCCGTTTTGTCATAGAGTGCTCCTTTAACAATCAAGCACTTTTTTATTGCTTTTTTAAATGCTACCATGTTAAGTAAATTTTTTATCGTAATTTCTATATTATTATAGAGCCTTGGAGCTAAGTATTTAAAGTATCTTTGTGCGAATGAAGTTCTCACAAGCGGTACCAAAAACTGCCCCGCCCCAGAACTTCTAGTAGTTTTTACTTGTTGGTCCATAGGCTGTAAGTGTTTGAATTTATGAAATAACAATAGCACTTGCTTCACATACAATTGGCATACATCAAACACGCAATATTCTCGAAATAACATAATATTATGATGGGTCCGAGTCAGGGTTGGCAAAAACCCGGGTTTTATCAAAAAATATCTGCCCACTGGGTTATTTCGGGGATTTTCGGGCTCTTTTGGGGAATTTCGGTTTTTTTCGGAGTTAATGAGAATTGCAGAGAATTGCAGAGAATCGCAGAGAATTGCAGAGAATTGCTTTTGCATTCCGCCTCCAATGCACTGGAAGGTAATGCTCTATGACTGGACGCCAGAGATGCTGAAATTTTATTTGAATGCCTTTCAGCATACACTTCCAGACCCCAGTAACCTCGCTCGTTGGAGCTTTGCCGAGGATAGTTCTTGTCCCCTCTGTAGCAATACCCCTTGCACAGCTAGACACATTCTAGCTGGCTGCAAGGTGGCCTTAGATCAAGGACGGTACACTTACCGCCATGACAAAGTTCTCGCTGTTATTCGCGAGGTAATTAGTCTCTCAGTGGCTCGTGCCAACAAGGGTTTGACAGTATCCCCCAAACCCCCAATACAGTTTGTGCGGGATGGCTCTAAAGGCAAAAAACATTTAACTACAAAACCTTTCTCAATAATCGAGAAAGCTACAGATTGGATTCTGGAGGTTGATTCGGTCTCTAAGCAGTATAAATTCCCTGAAAGTCTCGGATGCACAGCCCTCCGTCCAGATATAACTCTTTACTCTCTATCTCGGAAGGTGGCTCTTATTGTAGAATTAACTGTTCCATGGGAATCAAATATCCCAAAAGACCACGAGTACAAATTAAATAAATACCATGATCTTGCAAATGCCGTAACCCGGAACGGCTTCACTGTTCACCTTCACGCGGTGGAAGTTGGCGCTCGTGGCCTGCCAGCTAAATCTCTATTTCACCTCTTTAAAGATCTTGGCCTTTCCAGAAAAATAATCAACTCTTTCTTAGAAAAATTATCTAAAACTGCGATTTGCGCATCTCAAATTCTATGGCTTCGAAGGGGGAGTGAATGGGTGGCAAGGTGAACGCTCACATGTGGCAAGACAGCTGTCCTAAACCTACCACAGCCGGTTCGTAAGTCCGGAATCCACTGCTCACCCCCCAGAAGTGTAAAAAATAGTATTATGATGGGCCCGACTCCGGTCGGTGAATTCCATGGCAGCTCCGTTTGTATTTATTATTAATATATTTTAATTTTACATTTTATTTTATTTTATTACCATTTTATTGCATTTCTTTCTCCCAATCCAAATCTATTTACTACTGAATAAAGTTGTAACAATACCATGAAGGGAATTCCTCCGAAAATCGCTATTGTCAGTTGTCGGGGAGATTCCCTTTATTTTCACAACAGGATAAGAGTTAACACTAACAACGGCTAGTGGCGCTGTTTCGGCGCGAAAGTATTGAGTAGTAGTGCTGGCAGCGTTTCGGCGCGAAAGTATTGAGTAGTAGTGCAAACGATTTTAGAACTAAATAGTGTAAATTGAAGTGTGTATTTGAAGGGTCTTTGTCGCTTGAAGAGTATTGTAATAGTTTTGTAATAAATCAAGTTGAGTGTTCTACTGTGTTTTTGCATCTTCTGCTGCCTATCCACGTATCCACAATATTATCCATAAGTCATCTTATAAATCATGCCAAAAGTAGTCGGCATTACTGTCCGGCCAGTTCTGCATCAATTGAAAGACTTCTTAACATTTGGAATGGTCTGGAGTAAATTACGGAACAGACTGGGTGTGTCACAAATACATCCTTTTTTTTTCTTTTTGATAAAATATAATATAAATGCTATATCCGTTCTTTGATTTAATTATTATAAACAAGTATTTTTTTCAAAAACCCACATTCGTCAAAAACCCTTGGGTTTTTTCAGGTGGGTTTTACCCAATTTAACCCAGTGGGTTTTTTCGGGTTGGGGAAAATCAAGCCAACCCTGGTCCGAGTTTGGTCGGTGAATTCCATGGCAGCTCCGTTTGTGTCTATTGTTACACTTTGCCACGACCCTGTGGCATGGTAGCTAGGTCACCCGATTGTAATAGTCTGGGTTGGATTTCTGGCCGGGTAACCATTTCCTGTTGGGTTAAAATTAACAGAATTGCAGTTCATTTCTGTCGATCGAATGCAATAACAAGACACACACTTACACACTTGTTACTCGCACGCATCCATATAAACATCTTATAGTAGCATCGGTTGTAAGAGATTATCATATGATAATAAACGTGCCCATTGTGAAATGTCACAATAAAGTCTAGAAACGAGCACATTATAAGAATAGTACAAATAATTGTTATTCCTCACAGGTATCACTCTCACCCCGGATTCGGGTGCTGGCTTTCCGGCGTGGACATAAATACGCAACAATCGTTCGAGGCACTGTCCGAACGCGCCGTGGCAGTGGTGGTGGATCCCATCCAGTCGGTGAAGGGCAAAGTGGTGATCGACGCGTTCCGGCTCATCAACCCCAACATGATGGTGCTCGGCCAGGAGCCGCGGCAGACCACCTCCAACCTGGGCCACCTGCAGAAGCCCTCCGTCCAGGCGCTCATCCACGGCCTCAACCGCCACTACTACTCCATAAGCATCAACTATCGCAAGAACGAACTCGAGCAGAAGATGCTTTTGAACCTGCACAAAAAGTCCTGGATGGACGGTCTGACGCTCGCCGATTACAAAGAGCACTGCTCCATTAACCAGACCACCGTGTCCGATATGCTCGAGCTTGCGAAAAATTACAACAAAGCGCTCGAGGACGAGGAAAAAATGACTCCCGAGCAGCTCGCGATTAAAAACGTCGGTAAGCAAGATCCCAAACGACACTTGGAAGAGAAGGTCGACGTTCTCATGTCCACGAATCTCATCCAGTGTCTCGGAGCCATGTTGGACACTTTAGTATTTAAATGATCGTAACTTTACCTACGCTCTTTTATGTAGGTACGCCTACGTAAAGGTGTGTGAATTCTGGCTGCGTCGATTGCTATTGTTGGCTACGAGAAATGTTTAATTTTTATTTATGTCCTTATTTTTTGTATTCCATAATAAATATTGAAAATGGAATCTAATGTTTTATTTTAACAAATGGTGCCCTCAGAACTACAGTTTATACGTATTATTAGACCCACTGTACATTAAAATTGATGACCCACAGACAAATTAAATAAATACCATGATCTCGCAAATGCCATCACCCGGAACGGCTTCACTGTTCAACTTCACGCGGTGGAAGTTGGCGCTCGTGGCCTGCCAGCTAAATCTTTGTTTCACCTTTTTAAAGATCTTGGTCTCTCCAGGAAAATAATCAACTCCTTTCTAGAAAAAATATCTAAAACTGCGATTTCTGCATCTCAAATTCTATGGCTTCGAAGGGGGAGTGAATGGGTGGTAAGGTGAACGCTCACATGTGGCAAGACAGCTGTCCTAAACCTACCACAGCCGGTCGTTAGTCTGGAATCCACCGTTCACCTCCCAGAAAAGTAATAATTATGTATGATGGGCCCGATTTCAGTCGGTGAATTCCATGGCAGCTCCGTTTGTATTTTATTTATTTATCCAGCACAAGTACACTTTTAAATAGCCTATATCTCTTGAAAAGTGCTTACTTTCAGGTGTGTTGTTTATTTTAATGAATAGGTATGTCAAGAAATATAATTTTGACTAATTTATCAATTGATATCAGTTTTAGAATTAGCTGAAACTAGCAGACATAAACTAAGTGGTAAATCGAATTGAGCTTATTTTCCGAATCTACAAATCGAAGTATTTATCAATGTCAAACTGATCTAAGCTCACAAAGCACTCTTTCCGATCTGAATCCCGGTGTTACTACTATAGTTTTCACACTGACAAAATGATCTATTCACGCATACCTATTGACATAGCCCGTAATGTATTTGACAAGTTGAGACATCCAAAGTAATCTTTGTAGCAAAATAATACATAAATCAGTTTGATTTGGTAGTAATCTATTACAATAATGGAATTATTTAAGAACTAAAATGTGGTAGTTACAATCATAAATACCCAAAATACACTTTTCTATTATGATTTCATATGATTAGATGAAGGGTCGTAGAGTAAAAGGTTAAATTATTTCTCTAATAGTAGAATCGGGATATTGTGAACCCCATAAGTCAAGAATTTGCCAAATTCACTTTTTTTACAGAAATGTGTTCTTTGAGGGTAACTAAGAATGTGCGGAGAAACCGCACAAGTCAGTTTAATTTCTAACGAATTACAGCAGAGGCAAAAATACGGTTTTTCGAGAAAGCCCATAAATCACTGACATAATTCTCTGTGATTATAAGGAATATGCTTCCAGTTGCAACAATGGGCTGAAATGTAAGCAAAGATAATAAAGTATCGCTTAAAATAAGTAAATATCGGTACTTCTTGCATTTGATTGAAAGGCATGGTATGGTTTAATCAAAGGAATTTATTAATGGGCCGGTTACTCCTTTTTTTTGCGATTGCGTTTTTCCCTGAACTAAAATCGGAAATTAGTCCGTGTGAAGGGTAATACGCTAGAGCGGAATGTGAAATAAACGGTTGTCACTTTTTCGCATTAAAAATTACAACAAAAGATAAAGCATCTGAATCTAACACCGCACGAAATGTGTTCATACAGTTCGACAGGTAGTTTTTATCGACGATCGTTCGTTTCTTATTCCGTTCTGACGTATTGCTCTATCTCGTTCGCTTGAACCAATTTCAGTTTTAGTTCACAAAGAAACGCAATCGGGCCCATATAGCGTATGAGCATTGTTTATATATTGTATTTAATCAATAGTATTAGATTGCCCAACTCCATACTACGATTTGGCAGCTAGGAATTTGCAGCTGCAACATGTAGATGGCACTCATAGTTCCAAAAAATCATTATTCTTTTATGTTAAATATGGCGACTTTGTGGTATAACAGCATGACGGCGCACTTTAGATGGCGCCCTAATCACGCCTATACGGTATCCTATCTCGAAATAAAATAATAATATAATAACAAACGTAATTTGAGAGGTACTGAAATTTCAATAAAATAATGTTGATTTAACTATGTAAATATGTTTTGGTGTTATAATATTACAAAGGATGTTAAAATTAAAAATGAAATTTTCTAAGCATTCATTCTTTGTATCCTTTATACAGCCCAATATAATTATGGAAATAATATGCAATCCTAAGTGTTATTTTACACTAAACCAAGCAGATTGATTAAACCCACATAGAACTTAAAAAATCATAGTAGTACGAATATTTATAAAATAATATAAATTTAAGTGAAATCATGATTAGGCTAAACCAGATTTTTTAAAAAGTCCAAACTAAGCTAATCGAATAGCAAAATTAAAAATATGCCATGTTTAAAATGAAAATCCATCATATTATAAAAAGTATTAATAAAACAGGTGGCCTAATTACTGATTTTATAACTGACAATAACTTGTACAGATTTATCATAGTTTTTTATAGAGATTTTATTTAAAAACAATATTAATATTTATAGTGGTTTTATATGGAATTTTGATGACTATATGAGAAATGAGGTTTCAAAATCTCTAATTCTTAAAGGTGATTTAAGATGTTTTAATCGTGCAAAGATGTAATATATCATGCTACATGACTTCCAATGCAAAGTTGTCCAAAATTTTCCGGGGGAGATCTTCCGTACCCCCTCTCCCGGGGGGGGGGGGGGGGGGAGGGGGCTGGGAATAACCCCTCGAAGCACCCAGTGGTATACCTCCCCCGAACCGACATCCTGGCTATGCCACTGGTGGGTATTTAACCCCCTGAAATCCGGCGTATTTTAGTTTCATCCTACAGGCAAATTCCTGTTTGGCGGATGCCGTACGCGTTGATTCAATGAATGTTCTCCCCTGGTCACTGAAGTATGGATAGGTGCCAGGCTATAAAGACCTCTTTATGGGTGGAAAAGTTTTCACCAATTCTCTCCCCCCCCCCTCCCCAAAGAAAGGGAAGATTGATTAGGCTTGTCACTTTTCCATTGTGTCCCATAAATAAGAGTGAAAATCATGCGACCGTCATTACTCCACCCTCTATGTGAGCGTATTTACACCAAAGATAATATAAACACTACGTTATAAAGTGCAGAAATATATAAATGGAAATACCAAGGTGAGTACACGTTTGTACGCCCTATTCTTGCCATACTGTAATTACCATAACAAATACCGGCACCCCATACTTTGCAGGCGTTTGACGTTTGACGAGGTCAAAGCGTTCGGTTGTGAAAAAGTTAGTTTTATGTTTGCTTTGATTGTTAATTAATAAATTGGAAATATATTTTAAAGAAAATCCTAATGACGAGAGCCTATTAAAGGTTATGATTTGAGGTTATTAACCCTTTAGGGACCATGGGGCATATTGTGTCCAATAACTCGAAAAATCATTTTATAGAATATCGATTACGAATAATGCATAAATTATATTTTTCCATGTTATTGAGACAATAGAATGTTATAATTAGAAAAAAATATATATTGTTTAAAAATATACCGCATTTTTTAAAAAATATTGCAAATGAGCAATGAATTCTGGTGATTTTATATAAATAAATAAAATATTTATGGCGAATTTTTCAATTTGACTTTTTCTTTTAATTCGTTCTTACTACGTATGATTTCTGAGTTAAATAATAAAATAATGAAATTTTAGATAAAGTTGTAACTTCGCATCATTATGAACCACATGGACAGTTATGTCCCATCAATTTATACAAAATCTATTAAACCAATTTTCACAAAATTTGACATACTTACATGTTATTTACATCGCCCTTTAACAATTTTAGGTATCAAAAATTTTCATAATTTACCGCAAAACTTATGGTCCTCAAAGGGTTAATATATTTTTTATTTTTTTTACAAATATTACAAACTTTATTTACAGTTTATGTTATGACTATAAAGGTTACGCATATTTAATTATCTACTTATTTTAAAAAATACATAATATATATTATAAATATCTTTATATATTTTATTTTTATATACATTTATAAATATATTTTAATTATATTTTAAATTATTTCAATGTTTTTTATTTTCGTTTTTTTTTAAATATTTTTTTTCTTTTGAACATGTTTTCATCTTTTGAACTTGATGTTTAAAATGTTTGCCCTAGAACAAGTGTTCACTTAGTTATTATAGATTATTAAAGAATTTTGAATTTGAATTTGAATTTGAGTTAGGCGACATGGGACCGATCTTCACTATAAGCGTGACACAACTTGCTGTGGGTTTATAATTTTTTAAGCTAAATTTTATTCAATGTTATTACATATTACCTAAGTTTAGTATTGCAAATCGTTTGTTGCAAATCGCTGTACATTACTATAATAAATAAATAAATAAATGTAAAAAACATAACTATCACGATAGTTGTCATGGCTGTAATATTATGTTCAATATTACCTACTTACAAATAATCAAAATATACTAATGTCATTTAATGGTAAGAGATAATAATATATTAAAATCGAAATGCAAATTCTATGTAGAATAATTTTATTGTCAATCCAGCAACATGCCTTCGTATTTTTTAAACATAAATTGCTGTATACTAAATTATATGAGAATTAGAATTTCAGCTATCATAATTCCGTTATGTTTAAAATTTTACAAATTTTGCTAATTATCAACATGGAAAATAAACTCGGAATTTTCAAACTCCCTTATACCATAAATTGGGTTTCTTACCAAATTATTTATAATTATCTTTTTAAATTGGTCCTCTCCAAGGCTTTTCATTTTCTCTGGAATCTTATTATAGAAGGACAAATTTTGGTGTATAAAACTGTATCGCACTTAGTCGCTGTCGGTTTATGTGGAGATTGGATTTATTCCTAGTATCGTGATGATGAAAATCACTATTCACCGGAACTTCTGCTAGGTGTCTACGAGCGTACATAATATTTTGGTAGATGTAGGAAGAAAATAGAGTCATGATTCTTGATTCTACGAACAGCGGCTTACAAGAACTTCTTGGAGAGACTCTATATATACTGCGTACCGCTCTTTTCTGGAGGAGAAAGATTCTTTTTGAGTTTGGTGCCATTCCCCAAAACAGTAGGCCATACTAACATCCCGTATAGTAATATCCCGTATAGTAATTGCATTATTTTAATGCAAAGAATCCATAGTATAGAATCCATGCATCGAATCCTTGCAATGTTATAGATAGATAGGTAAAATGACAGTTTTTAAGTAGGGTGGGTATGCATATCCAGCATTATTTTATATGTTTCTTTAAGACATATAAGAACACATATCATAACTTATAGCATATATTTTTTTTGTAAACGGCTGTATTTTATTGTAAACGGCACTTAAACTTCTGTGACGTAGATTAGAGAGGTTCTCGAAGAACATGTCGTCCCTTTCGCGGTTTTTATTGGTGAAACAATTCTGCTTTTGCTGCTTTCTGCTTTTTCTGTTACTTGGTGCCCATAAATTAACGTTTTTTTTTGTGCATTTAAACAAGGATGTATCTGCTAACGGCCTGGTAACTGATCAAATTATCGACTTAGCAAATAATTGCGAGGAAATTTATGGGCAAACTGCTTAGAAATGTCGTCGTTATGTCTTCGTTTACAAAGGATTGACGGGTAAACGGCAATAATAATGATATTCAAACACTAGGCAAGTAACGTCCATTTCTCTGACAAAGCAAACCTCAAATATTAACATTGAGCTCTACCAGGATGGGCGTAGTAACACGAACCAATAGAATTTTCTTACTATTAACTGCGTTTTAAGCAGAATAGATTACAATACCAGACAAACGAACCCTTATTATAACGATATTATTAAGTGAGCGAAGTCCGAGTTTTGTTTTGAGGTTGTCTGTATGTTAGGCGTGAACGAAAAATTGCCCATTACACGAAAAACGCCCAATTTGCGATTTGGCTACGTGTTCTAAATGCACATATAGCCCAGTAAAATAAGGAATTTTAGGAGAAATAATTGGTAATAGCTTGAAATTTTGGCATATATGTTCTTTGATGCATACTGTTAAACATACTAAAAGTCCCCTACTCTATCTGTTGAGCTCGAGACGCCATCTTGGAAAAATGACGATTTTGTCGCTACTCGATCAAGTCCTTTTTTGTCCCAGATCTCCAACGTATTTTAAGGATTTATTCCTGCCACTTTCAGCCTTTATCTACGTTCCAGCCAGGATAATACTTTCTTAATACCATTACATCGGTCTTCCATTTATGAAAAATCTTTTGCAATCAAGATCGCCCGTTTATGGAATTGTTGGAGTCACTTCGTCCAACATACCCACAACAAAAGAAGTAATTTCTATAGAATCGAAACCGCAAATACGCTCAAATATACACGAGCCAACTGCGATTGAATTCAAACTAAATTCGGCATTTTATGCACAGTCAACCGATGACTCATGTCATTTCTTCTGATCGATACGAATTGACACCATTATTCTCCCCCACCTGTGGATATTGCATCATTACATACCATATAAAAAGCAGTACATTCGACACATATTTTATCATTCCCTTGGTGGACATCATTCCCCTAGTGGACAGTTACCGCGGCTACACATCATCATCATCCTCTCAGCGGCCGTCGCCCGCTCTAAGTACGCGCTCATACATCGATCAGTCAGTTATCCGCGATCTTCAAACTTCACACTTCGGCTACACAACCACGACACCACCTCGAGCCCACACTACCTACACACCGGCGAATTATCAAACAAGGCGTTACAAACTGGCAACCGACAGACCTTCTGAATAAATACTTCAATTTCAACTACAACGACTTTCAATACGGAGAAAACCTCATGATGAGAACCACCCTTCGCTCACGAATAATTGGAGTCTAGTGAAGGGTGGCCACTCTCACAGAATCAACCCCTTCCAAAGAATCCTCAATACTTTGTATGTGTTTTAAATGTAATCTTTCATTATTTTACAGAACACCCCAAATTGTTGCTGGAATTCTTGAGAGTCTTTATCTCTTTAATCTGCTTCGTCTATAGATTCTGACAGTTAGCTAGGTTTCACACTTTTCAGTAACAAAATGTAAATGTCACCTGGATTTAACTCGTGCCATACCTACAAATAGGACCTGCAAAAATAAATACCGCTCAAATGTTTATACTACTTTTAAAATTATTATTGATAATACTAGAATATATGCCCGTTCCTAATGGGCTGTTTGCTATGCATGAGCCGGATTTCGATTTAAGTTTATTGTTTATAATTTTAAAAAGAACTCTTTTTGTAATGCGAAAAAATGACTCTCAGAGGCAGACAGCAGCTAAAAAATATTTATGGGTCTATTAGTCTCTCACTACGTCGGAGCAGTGAGGGAGACTAACCACCTACCTAAATGAATCACGAATGCCAACCGATATTGCTAATCCTTATTTTTGATTTTACGCTGCAAAACGCTTCACACGTTTTAGTTGCTTAGTGTATACGTCGGCAACGTTTTCGGCAACGCAACGTTTTCTGTTGCGGCAATTCGCAGGCGACCTATCTCCGTATTTAAGCAATTAGGCGAAGTGGTAAAAGTTGCCTTTATTGAATAATATTAATATTAAATATTAGAATGCGAGCACTAACACTTCCTACAATCAAAATTTCGAGGGTTGAAAACATGCTGTCGTGAGTTTTATTCTCGTGGCTGGCCTTCTAAGGGTTAAGCTAGAAAAGAAGCCGTCCTAACTGTAGAGTTTAGAGAATATCGTCAAACGTTACCAGCTGCGACACGCGAGTAGGCGTTGTGAATGATTTTATTCGCTTTAAACGCTGAAAATACCAACTGACAATGTTAGTAATACCATTGATTTTATAAAATCAATGGTAATACAGACGCAGCATATAAAACTGAATCTATTTATCTCTTTCAAACACCCACGTATCACGTAGAAAGAGAACGTTACGATATTATTTTGCTAATAAATGCGTAATAATGAAAAGAATAGTAATGACTTTAGATTATTTCCATCATTGTCGTGGTCGAGTTTAATTTCATCTAGTTTATAACGATACGTCCAAGGACTCGAACTCGAACTCGATTAAGTTTTGGTCCACGAAAGAAAACACTCACCCTGCTTATATTGTATGATTTTTAGGTTATTTTTTTCATTCGCAACTCCAGGCAAAATTTCAATTTAGAAACTATATCTATTCCACGCTTGAGAATTTATTTATACATTTTATTTATTTATTAGTTACATATACATTCAAATGCAAGAGCACAAAATAAAGTGATTTACGATCTTGAAAATACCATTATTTGCTTTTAAATTTAGATATACATCTGTCTGGGCCCAGGGTAATAATTCATAATAGCCCAGGTTAATAATAGCACATATATATTAAACGTAAATAATTATATTTTAAATATAATTATTTTCCTTTCTAGGCACTCCTGTGATAAGGCATTACCAGGCATACCCGCGAAGTTATTAATAAATTTCACTTCCATCTCTGATATAACTTTGTTAAATCTCACCACACCCGGACGTACAGCCTTTAAAATTATATGGCCCGCCCAAAATCCACAAGGATAATGCCCCCTGAGGCTGATTGCGGACCAAAATATAATTTTAAGCATTAATATATAACATATATACTTGCAAATACGCAAGTAAGTCATGATAAGCAGGAAGATGTTGTAAATACAACACCGCGTTGCCTATATATATCAATTTTTTTTTTCAATTTCAATTTATTTCCAAAAATCTTAACACATTGTAGAAACATAATATCTAGGCACATTTAAATTACAGTCTATTAGTCCGTTTTTACATATCCAAATTTATTACCATGTACATACAGTTCAACGTACTTCATTATTTTTTTATTTTTATTTTATTTAGTATAATAGGTACAGAAACAATACTCTAATATTACATGGCTATCGCTAACATTTTTACTTTGTTTCTAAATAGAATATAATATTTTATGCGTACTCCGCATGCTTAATTTATAATTGCGTGCGTATCTCATGATTTACAAAATTATCAAAATTATCAGTACAAAATTAATATCCTTAAAAATTATCAAAACAAAAATTAAAATTTTTTGAAATAAGTTTACAGTGAATTCTGGAAAACAATTAAACAATTAAATGGTAAAAAAATGGATCAAATATTGTCTGGAATAAAATAATAAAAACATACGGTAAATTATCAATTTGTTTCATAACCCTTTATTTATAATGGACTCAACTACAAATGGTCCCAGGTTGAAGAAATCAATGTTATCGGTTATAGTGTTGTATAACCGGCATGTACGTGAGATAGGATTGTGGAAAGATTGATTTGTCTGCGAAGTGGGAAGGTGAAATGTTAGGGCTGCCTCAGTCGCCTGGATGGTACGTTGAAATTTAACGCTTCTAATAAATCTGGTGAGTCTTAGACTTCTGCACTCTCTCCTCTTTCTAAGAGTAAAAATCTTAAAATAATTTAAACTCTCTTCATAAGAGTAGAGAGTGCGTGATTATTGCTATTAGGACATGTCGATATGCAACATTTTAGTACTGGCGATACTCAAAATCATTTTTAAAATTTAATAAAACCACAAATTAAAATAATCAATAAAAATAATCAAGAAATATAAAATCAGAAAAAGTCAGAATAATTCAAAAATGCTACTTAAAATTGACAAAAAAAAAGAAAAATAATAATTTAAAATTAACAAACTCCTCGATCGAATAAAAAGCTTTGTCTAAAAAGAATTCTTTAAGTAATTTTTTGAAAAAGCTTTCCACTTGAATTGTTTTTAAACTTTTCGGTAGCCTGTTAAAGTAATATGACCCGTAGTATTTTGTGTCTTGCCTTGCTGTGTTTAGTTTAGTACATGGTATAAAAAATAATTTATTTCTCGTATTTTTAGTATGTGTATCTCAAAACTTTTTATAATGTGTTTCTTTATTATATACACAGTGGGCAAAAGACAGAGCGCCTTAGCTGGCCCTGTCATGCCATTGATTGTGTATGACTACTATTTATGACGTCACTGGGCGCGCAGAGCATTTAATAATCTAGGTCTAGGTGGTGTATCTCATTAATCTTGACAATAATTTGATCTATTTCCTGCTCGCCTAACCTGAGAGCTCGGTCCCTTTAAAATTATGCACCTAACTAAACCAAACTACACGCATGGCTTACTTCAAAGCTTCACAAACACATATATTAAGATAATCAGGTTGTATTTTGCTTGGATAATTCCAGTTCGTGGGTTTTTAATCAAATCGAGATCGGTGTCAAAGCAATGAATAGCGATGCGGATTTTGATTACCTAATTTAATATTTTACTCGTACTTAACTCGTATAATACAAGCTGTACCCTCGGCGTTGCCCGCGTGAAAGTTTGTGTGTTGGTTGTGTCGCGTGACCAGTATGCAACATCATGTGATCCCGGTACAAACTCGAGCTTTTCGCACATTTAATATACACCAGTGACAGAAAGTTCCCAACGAGTCGACTTTATTTAAATCTTTATCTTTAGATCTTTAGATTTTCCCGGAGCCGAGAAACTGCGAGATATATTGGCTGATTTATTTCCTATTATTTCTAATGATGCGTCCACTAAAGATCACCTAGATTTACCACCAATTTTATCTTTCCGCAGAGCACCTAATATTATATCAATATTAAACAAAACAAAAAATAAACAAAATTTCTCTGTAGGTAATAATAACTTGGGTCTTCAACCTTGTGGTCGTCCACGTTGTAAAACTTGTCCTCTGTTAGATCAAAGTCCTTTTTTTTCCAGTCCAAATACTACTAATAATTACAGGGTTCCCTTTCATTGCAGTTGTTATTCAAAAAATATAGTATATCAGCTTCTCTGTAAGACTTGCAGTGCTTT
Source organism: Micropterix aruncella (assembly GCA_944548615.1). NCBI lineage: Eukaryota > Metazoa > Arthropoda > Insecta > Lepidoptera > Micropterigidae > Micropterix > Micropterix aruncella. Next base: position 10,424,238 of record OX155963.1, on the reverse strand, counting down.
TTATATCGGCGAAACAACCACACCACTTAATATTAGACTAAATAATCATAGGGCCAGTGTAGGAAATGAAAGCCAGCTCCCATATATCTTTGCATGCCAGGGCACACAATTTAACTTTTGATCAATGGTTTAAAGTTAAAATAATAAAGTGTCTTGGTGATAATGCAAAAGAAAGGGATGTCAAATCTTGGGAAATGGCTTTTATTTATATTTTAGGCGCTTGCAAAGGTTCGGGTCTCAATAGACAAAATTAATGTAGTTTATTCAATCAGGTTTAATACTCATCAACTGCTTTTTATTTTTTATTTATAATCATTCATTAAAGATAATATTTTTAACTGTCGGTTATGATATACTTTAACTGGATCATGTAAAATGTTATTAATCATTTCTATTGGTTCGATTTCTTGAATTTAAATTTTCAAGGAATTGTTCGATTTCAGAAATGTCATCTATCTTGACAACGGTTTACACCGAAATATAGAACCAACATTTTTCAACAATCATTAGTTTTTAGATATACTAATCACCTATTCCTTTCCAGCATAGATTCTCGACTTTCACTTTGTGTTACCACTGTATGAGGCAGGAAGAAGTCCAGTTGACAGACTTCTAATACCACAGCAGGGATTATTGACCAACACTGAAAGAATAGAGAAGAAAAAAGGCGTGGAGTCGCTCCTGGTCTACACAGACCAGATAAGTCTCCTTTCATTTATTTTATACGTTAATTTATTTAGTAATAATACATAATTTCAATTTGAAAATAATAATTTACACTTATACTAATCAAAAATACATACATAAGGCTGAAATAAGGTGAAATAAGGCTTTGCTTCAATAAGGCTAAGGGTGATTTCCTAAGGCTAAGAAATAAATCCCAGAGGCGTTTTTGAAGTCACCTATATTGATAATCGAAAGTGTAGGTGTTATAATATAACATTATTGTTCTGTAGATAGTAAACTGCAATACAGCCTTCACGCTGTTTGTTGTTGACGGTGAGTGTCCATTTAAAATTGTCTGTCGCGCCGTAGCTTCTCTACGTTATGGACGATGCACGAACAAAGACGTTCCCAACAATGCATATTGCTCGCCTGCTCTTTGACCTTAGCCTAGCTTCACACGTGCCGGGTGAATTCACCCGGCGTCGGTCCGACGCCGACATTGCCTTCACACGCAGTAGCCGATTCCGGGCCGATTTTCTCTGACCCGGGCAGTATAGTATGTTCTAAATGTGGGAATTGTGGCCTTGCTGCATCGGCGGCGTCGCGTCGCCGCCTCCAGAAAAAAAGTTATAGAATGTATAGGGCGCATCCTATGTTTCAAAAAAGACACCTTGAGGGAGCTTTTTATACATTGTTCGGTGACTTATTAGAAAATGAGCAGAAATTTTCGCAGAAATTCTTTAACTAGTTTAGAATATATATCAATTCAGGAATTTGCATTGAAGTTTTGAAACCGGAAGGTTTCACGAGAGTTGTTGCCTCCATGCCGCTAAAAGAGCCTGTGTAATTTTGAAGCAAATATGATCGGAAGTTGTCTCTTTTCTATTTTCAGCTATAGCACAAATCATAAAATACTTAATTTTCACCGCTATATATCGATTGTTTAAAGCACAAACATTGTATGTCCACTTTTAGTTGCTGCTATATTGTTTTTTTTTAAAGTAAATAATAATAACTACTCACCAAACTTGTTATTTTTGTCCTCACCACTCTCACATCGTCGTCGAATTTTGGATGAAGTGCTTGGCACGGGTCTTTAACATTTAAAGACTTAAAGTTTCGTTAACATTTTATTTTTATACTTTTCTAAAGTCTTGTCCCATAAAAGGCAGGGTGAGATTCTACTAAGGAGTCAAAATTTCCATGTCAGTTTTTTTCCGTCATTGCCGAAATAAAAATACAAGCGCCTATAAAGAACCTGTAGTTTTGAGGCAAATGTGATCGGGAGATGTCCCTTTTCCGTTTTCAGCTACAGCGCAAATCATACAATAGGTACTTATTTTTCACCGCTATATATTGATCGTTTAAAGCACAAACATTGTATGTCCACTTTTGCTTACTGCTGTTTTTTTATAAATATCTAATTACTCACCAAACTTGTTTTTCTCCTCGTCATTCATATCTAGTCCAGTCAAAATCGGAATAAGAGATAATAAGCTGGAAACTTGTATACACCTTCATTTTAGCGTTCTATAAGTGGTCTCAAAAGTCTCATAAAATCTCGTGTCTGCGTCGTGGGTTATTCAAGGTCAAAGGTCACTAAAATCGTTTTTTCGCGATTATCTAGGTTTCTATAGCTCCAATGATGTTGACATCTATGATAAAAATGTAGAGCATACGATTTGCGACAAATTTTGTTCCAAACATTTTTATATGCGCTCAACCGTTTTTGAGATAGAGGGCGGAGAGCGCGCAGCGCTCAGCCATACATACTGTAATTCCAGGTCAACTGTGAATCTCGGTAAATAATGCCCTGAATAAAGTTATTAAATCATTACATTATGATTAACAATTAATAATTTGTTTTATTTATTAGATGATAGGTACTTACATGTTATTTAACAACATTTTACTTTGTATATCTAATATATTCATTTAATATTGCTTACCTACTTTGTGTAATTCAAAACTCATTTAATGAAATACTTACTGTATATCTTAATTTTATATTAATTTATCGAAAGTAGATTTTAAGTAGAAATAAAACAAGTAAAATATTTTTTTTTCTTTATTTAGCAGCTGTATATTTATTACAATTTAAATTAATGCGGTGACATTTACAAATCTTTAAACGTTTAATGTTATCTCTTTTTTCTTTTGAATATCTTGCATCAACGTGTTGTTCAGCAAAATGTAACGAAATGTTACAAAACTTCTCAATTTCTTCACAAATTGTATTTGTAGCGTACATAGCATAAACCTTGTTACATAAAACACTTTCTTGAGTACTTTGACCTCGAGATACTCCTTGTTTTGTCTTCATAGAGTTCATAAGACTTTGTTCGATTGCCATATCCGCCCATGTACCAGAATTTTTTTTTCTGTTCGTTTTACAGTGAAGAATCCATTTTTAAAGTTCTCAAAAGTCTTTCTATCCGTTGTATTTTCCAATTTCATCATATCTTGAAGATGTAAATGAGCAGATTGCGCATATAAAAAGTGACCACTAGCGTGAAAATACGGCGAGGCTTATTCTCAGTAGATGGTGCTCGATTCAAGAAATGAGGATAGCAAACGGTATGGTACTTTGCTTCAGCTGCGATCAAGTCATACTCATAAAGTACACGATCTTTGACTAATTATCCTAAGGAATCCATTTGTTTTTCTGCTCTTTTGATGACATTACCTTTAAATTCCAAAGTACTTACGCTACTGATCGTGCGTCGGTACTTTTCTTTATGATGGTAAAGGTTTACCTTCTTCTAGGCGTCGTTTCGATGCTGCTATGGATTTTTTTACTAATGTACACTTTTCGACACTCAACATGCACAATCGGAGAGGTTAAAGTATTTAAGAAGTCTATGTGACCGTCATTTCTTTCGATACTTGCAGTTTTCCAAGTTTTCAAGCCCCGCACTACATTAACAGAATCACATTATAAAAGTGACTTCTCACAAATAAAACACGAATCAGCCATAATTTTCAAAATTGTACGCTCGTCGTTGCCGAGATCTAAACGAAACAGAGAAACATCTGTCTCAAGATCTAATTATAAATAAAGAAAGGCGCATACTGAGGGTACTGCATTCACAGGTATATATTTAATAGAAAAATATCGGATTATAGGGTTCAGCGTTCCCAGTTATAATCCTAATAGAAAAAGAAGTATTTTAGGGGTTACTCATTTAAAGGTAAAGTACTTAATTACTTTTCTACTTAAAAACTATTTCAAATAAATAATTATATATTATTAAAATATATAATAAGTATTTTATTTAATGAGTTTTAAATAATACAAAGTAGGTAGGTAAGTAGGTACTATTAAATGAATATATTAGATACTATGGAATGATGTGGTGATGGAAAATTGTGATAATGATGATAGAAAACCATGTGTATAAATTATAGCCTATGTGTTATTCTGATGTGTAAGCTATATTATTGTGAAGTTTCATCAAAATCAATTCAGTAGTTTTTGCGTGAAAGAGTAACAAACATCCATACATACATACAAACTTTCGCGTTTATAATATTATAGTAGGATAAGTAAAATGTTATCAAATACAATAGCTAATAGCTATTAAATAATACAAATTATTTATTGCTAATGATATTTAAATGATTTAATATTAGGGTATTACTCACCGGTATAATAAAGGGTATTACTCACCGAGGTTCACAGTTGACCTTGCATTACAGTATGGCTGAGTGCTGCGCGCTCTCCGCCCTCCGCCCTCTATCTCAAAAACGGTTAAGCGCATAAAAAATGTTTCATACAAAATTTGTCGCAAATCGTATGCTCTACATTTTTTGTCATAGATGTTAACATCATTGGAGCTATAGAAACCTAGATAATTGCGAGAAACCAATTTTGGTGACCTTTGACCTAGAATAACTTTCGACGCAGACACGAGATTTTATGAGACTTTTAAGACAACGTATAGAACGCTGAAATAAAGGTGTATACCAATTTCCAGTTTATTATCTCTCATTCCGAGATTTACCCCCTTTTTTCGCTAAAGTAACTGCACTAATCGTTGAATTTTGGATCAAGCGCTTCGCACAAATCTTTCCAGCATTTTTCGTTAATATTTTGTTTTTATATGTTGCTAGAGTCTTGTCCCATAAGATGGGGCGAGATTCTACAAAGGTAATCGAAATTTCCATATCAATTTCTTCTGTCATTGTCGAAATAAAAACAAAACCTCCTGTAATCGCAATAACAGGCTGACTGACGGCCCGGCTAGCCGGCAGCCGCCCGGCAGGTAGCGGTCGGCCCGACGCCGGCCGATTTGACCGGCACGTGTGAAACGGTTGGTACTTGTCCATACAACACTACGCCACTAGCCGGCATCGGACCGGCGCCGGGTGGATTCACCCGGCACGTGTGAAGCGACACTAAAATGGCACTTGTGTAGGTTTGTGAATATCGACTAAGATAATGATATCGTACCTTTTAATACTAGAATGATAGTCTGCTAGAAATTGACGCAATCGTAATCGAAGTAATGCTCTCTCTTTCCAAATATAGCCAATCTTGCGCCGTGCATTCCAGTCATCTTACTTGTTCCTCAGACCTACAGCTAGGTGTACTTTGTATGTGTCTCTGAGTTATGTATGTGCCCCCTCCCAGCACCAAACAAACCCCTGTTTCCCCAAAACCCCCAACTCCCTCAAAATTCCCCCCCAAACACCACCCTCCTCAAAACCCTTTTTGTATCCTATATAAGCACTTGGGTATCTATTAAAGCACTTTAGATAAGGTGGGATAAAAACCCACGGAAGAAGAAAAATAATATTTTTGACTTCTCCCCCAACTACCAACTCCTCTCCCCCCCCCCCCAATATTGATTGATTAGGACAGCTAGTACATTTATAGTATTTTAGTAGTTTTTTCGTGCTTTTTTCCAATACGGTTGGTTTCTCGGCTAACCTCGGGCGGCTCGTCGTTATTATTTGATTAAAATGTTTGTCATTTTCCTTGTTGTTCAGTTGCAACCAAAATTTAACAATGTGGTTTCGACCCTACGACGCATCCGTGTACTGAATTTCATAGAAATCTAGTTTATCGAGGGTGAAGTATGACTAGCGCGCCCTAGTATGACTAGTATGACTAGGTGGACTGATTTCAATCACAACCTTACGATTTCACAATCGTTTTTGTTTTTTAACAGTAAGGAAGTTGGGGGAGGGAGGTGGTCAGAGGGGGGAAGGGCAAACGGAAAGTGGTGTTGTTGGGGAGAGGGGAGTAAAAGAGGGGGGAGAGGAGTAAAAGAGGGATGGCGAGTGTAGGGAGAGGGGGAGTTGTTGGGAAGGAGGGGGTAGGGAGAGAGGGGTTGGGGGGATGGTGAGCTGAGGGAGGAAGGGTGGGTGGGAGGGGCGGTAGTTGTAGGAGGGGGGGGGGGGGGGGGTAATGTGGGGAGTTGGAGAGTGTGGTGGTAATAGGGAGTGGTGTTAAGGAGGGGGGGGGGGTTGGTGGGCTGAGGGGTGGGAATGGGGTTGTTTAGGGGAATGCATGGGGGGTGTAGGGATAGGGGGTTTTGGGGAAGGTGGGCTAAGGGGGAAGGTTAGCCGGAGGGGGGGTAGTTGAGAGGGATTGAGTAGTGGGGTGAAAGGGTCCACGGGGAGAGAGGGGAGTTTAGGGGTTTTGCGCACGAGAGGGGTTGTCTTGTTGCTGGGAAAGTTTTGGGGTGATACAACCAATTTATAAGGCTAGGGATTCTTTAAAATAGCTATATCTCTTTAAGTTAGTTACGGAGTTTTATAAGAATAAAAAAACAGGTTCGTCCTCCGCCCGATAGAGGCCGCTCATCGATTTTATTTATGAAATTATTATTTATATGAAATCAGCCCTTGGCTCCTTGCCGAGAAAGTCTTGGGGTGACACATCCTTTTATTTTTACATGTCGTAACCAGCTCAGACTTTCGATGTTCGGTTGCTATACACCGGCACGATACTTTTTAGCGAATTGCGCGTCACTAGTGTCGGTACCCGTCATCTTTAAGCTGTTCGTTCCAGAGGCGCGTCACTTGGAGGTTCTCATTAGAGGCGCGTTTCGCTGCCGATCCCTGCAAAACGTGACTACAAAGGGCTACCACTAATGAGTATTGACTAAGCCTTTCGTGTGATGTGTCGCATCGGCTCAAGTCTCCAATGCCGCGAACAAACATCATTATTTATTAAAAAAATCTTTTCAAAATATTTTTGACACGTCTTTGAAATCCATGAATAGCAGGACTAATAAGGAGCATTTCTGAAGCTACTGAAGTTTTTAACAAGTACCTTTACAAAAAGATATCATTATCGCAATACATACCTTATTACCTATATGTAACATGCCCACATCGTGGAGGACTTATGTCCACAATAAATACTTTGTGTCTAGACCCACCTTTTGGTAAAAATAAATAAAACTCTATCGTTGGACTGTTTTCTCTTCTTCAACTGTATATAAGCATCAAATAAATAAAGTTTTTGTAAGAAATATGGTGAAAACCACATTATTTTAAACTGTTTTTCAATTTCGTATCTATACATAACTGTTTCCAACTTAAATTTATTTTTATTTACTTATTAAAGGATTAATTACTATACCATATTGAGTTTGCTTACAAAAATAACAGGAACTGAATGGCAAAACCTTAACTTTTTGCTTATTTGATTTTGTCACTTAACTGGGACTAGCCCGTTCTAGGGTGGACAGGACTCTAATATTACAATAAATTAATAAAAGTTTTAGTAACATGCTAATAAAACTAAATTACTTAAAATGTGGTCCTCAAAAAAAATTATCCTCATTAAATAATCGCCATTAATTGGAACATAACATTCGAAATGAGAAAAATAAAGTTATAAGTGAGAAAAGGAAGAAAGAGCCGTTAATATTTAATATATGTTAATATAAAATTAAATATAAAAATACATAAACAAATAAAAGTACAATTCAATATCAAAACAATATATAACAACAAAGTTAAATATAGTTTGGTAGTTAGATCAATGTTAAAATAAAATCGATATACATATGAAAAATATATTAATAATTTGTAAAATAAATTAAAAATCAACTAAAGTTTTGTATATGCAACAGCAAAACACATAATAAATATGTTTGTCTTCCGAAGCTGTAAATGTTTCAATATTATATTTTACTAGCTGACCCGTGCCCACTTCGTTGGGCGGTAAAACTTTTTACTTGTGATGAAATTTTGAGTGTGGTTCGGTTAGTACTGAGTGCTATGTCTGCCAAAAGAAGGGTTATATTTTTACTGCATAAGTATGTATGCATTTGCATGCCAATTTGACTATATTACCGTTATTTGTGAGTGTCTTCTTGTAAGTGTCTTATTTGTGAGTGTCTTATCTCTTTAACCATTTATCTCTAAATGGTTATTTATGCAGTAAAAGGGAAAAGTCTTTTGTTTTAAACACTTGAGACGATAAATTTACTTATTTTGATAATAATTCATAATTGGTGATAATATGACCAATAAACATGACCTAACGATTCAAAGTATTAAAAAAAAAAAAAATACTACTTTTTCTGGCTTAAATATAAAAGTTAGACATTTGCTGTCGCTCACTTTTTTGTAGGCATTATCAAGCTCTACAACTTTTCTCTAGAACTTAATCATATATCTCTCATCGTTAAGGCAGCGTTAGTTAGAAACGCTTTCGTTCGACCGCTTATTTTCCGACTTACTTTGCAAATCGACTACCACGAAAAAGTCTTTTCATTTCTCATTCTCATTCTCATTCTCATTCTCATTTCTATAGCCTCATTTCTCATTCTCATTTCTATAGCCTATGACACTCACAAATAACGTGGCTTACTATTGGTAAAAGAATTTTCAAAATCGGTTCAGTAGATACAGAGGTTACTTCCTACGACGTCACAAACTTTACCTCTTTATAATATTAGTATAGATAAATAAAGAGTTTCTAATATATTGGATTTATTTTTAGATAGCCTGCGATCCCCAGGGGGCTCTTCGCGACTCCCCAGGGGGTC